>LR738715.1:725168102-725183841 GCA_902687465.1 Secale cereale
TGAGAGGGTTGCTCTTCACTCGGAGTAGATTTTGTAACTTTGGCGATTACGAGGTACGTTGTACTTGTGGCGGAGCTCGGAGGACAGAGCCATGTTGTACTGATGGCGTAGCTTGGAGAACCGCAGCTAAGCCTCCGAGTGAGAGGGTTGCTCTTCATTCGGAGTAGTTTCTGTAACTTAGGCGGTTACGAGCTACGTTGTACTTGTGGCGGAGCTCGGAGGACAGAGCCACGTTGTACTTATGGCGTAGCTCAGAGGACCGCAGCTAAGCCCCCGAGTGATAGGGTTGCTCTTCACTCGGAATAGATTTTGTAACTTAGGCGATTACGAGCTACGTTTTACATGTGGCAAAGCTCGGAGGACAGAGCCACATTGTACTTATGGCGTAGCTCAGAGGACCGCAACTAAGCCCCCGAGTGAGAGGGTTGCCCTTCACTCGGAGTAGATTTTGTAACTTAGGCGATTACGAGCTACGTTTTACTTGTAGCGAAGCTCGGAGGACAGAGCCACATTGTACTTATGGCATAGCTCGGAGGACCGCAGCTAAGCCCCCAAGTGAGAGGGTTGCTCTTCACTCGGAGTAGATTTTGTAACTTAGGCGATTACGAGCTACGTTGTACTTATGGCGGAGCTCGGAGGATAGAGCCATGTTGTACTTATAGTGTAGCTCGGACGACCGCAGCTAAGCCCCCGAGTGAGAGGTTTGCTCTTCACTCGGAGTAGGTTTTGTAACTTAGGCGATTACGGGGTCGCAGCTAAGCCCCCGAGTGAGAGGGTTGCTCTTCACTCGGAGTAGATTTTGTAACTTAGACGAATCGGGTTCGCGGCTAAGCCCCCGAGTGAGAGGGTTGCTCTTCACTCGGAGTAGTTTTTATAACTTAGGCGAATCAGGTTTGCGACTAAGCACCCACTGGGGGATTTTGAAGACCAGCATCTTAGAAACCAACAATCATTAAGGAACCGTTGCAGACTTGTCTTTGAAACAAACTGGAAAATCTCTATTACAACTCGACTGTTCGAGTGTGTCAAGTGTAGAAGCGGCAAAGTAGGTCCGTGTTCCATGAACGAGGTTCATCCTTCTTCTTAGCGACGTTGTAGAGGTGATACGCTCCATTGTGCAGCACCTTGGTGACGATGAAGGGGCCTTCCCAAGCTGGGGCGAGCTTGTGTGGTCGTTTCTGATGCACTCGAAGAACCAGGTCTCCTTCCTGGAATGCTCAGCTTCGAACGTTGTGAGCTTGGAATCGACGTAGGTCATGTTGATAGATGGTCGACCGGATCAAGGTCATCTCACATTCCTCCACTAGGAGGTCGACTGCATCCTGACAAGCTTGCTCTGCTTCGGCCTCGGAGAAGAGTTCCACTCGGAGGGCATTATGCAACAAGTCACTCGGCAGCATGGCTTCAGCTCCATAGACCATGAAGAAAGGGGTACGACCAGTCGACCAGTTTGGAGTTGTCCTCGGACCCCATAGGACATACGGCAGTTCTGTCACCCAAGCTCCAGCGACATGCTTGAGGTCACGCATGTGCCATCGCTTCAGGCCTTGGAGAATCAAACCGTTCGCTCTTTCTGCTTGTTCATTTGACTGTGGATGCACTACGGAGGCATAGTCAACTCGTGTTCCTCGAGAGGAACAGAAAGCTCCGAATTCATCCAAGTCAAAGTTGGAGCCATTGTCCGTGATGATGCAGTGGGGGACTCCATATCTGAATACTAATTCCCTGATGAAGCTGATGGCGGTGCTTGACTCGAGGTTCTTGATGGGCTTGGCCTCAATCCATTTGGTGAACTTGTCGACTGCCACGAGCAGGTGAGTGAATCCATTTCTGCTAGTTTGGAAGGGGCCGACCATGTCTAAGCCCCAAACGGCAAATGGCCAAACTAGTGGAATGGTCTTCAGAGCAGACGCTAGCTTATGGGACATGTTGGAGTAGAACTGGCAGCCTTCACACTTGTCCACGATATCTTTAGCCATCTCATTGGCTCAGGGGCCAATAAAACCCAGCTCGATACGCCTTGGCCACTATAGCCCGAGAGGAAGCGTGGTGGCCACAAGTCCCCGAGTGAATCTCATTCAGAATCAGTCGACCCTCCTCTCGGGTGATGCAGTGCTGAGCGACTCCAGTGACACTCTCTCTGTAGAGCTGACCCTGAATAACGGTAAAAGCCTTGGATCGATGGACGATCTGTTGTGCTTCCTCTTCATCTTCCGGGAGTTCTTGCCAGAGTAGATATGCTATGTATGGCACAGTCCAGTCGGGCGTAATCACTAATATCTCCATGATCAGGTCGACCACTGCACGTACTTTGACTTCAGTCAGATCTGACGCACTGACTGGCTGTGGGGGTTCCTCCGTGAAGGGGTCTTCTTTGACAGAGGGGGTGTGCAGATGTTCCAGAAATACATTCTTGGGTATAGGCTTCCGAGTCGACCCAATTTTCGTGAGATCATCAGCAAGCTGATTCTTGGCTCTGGGCACATGATGGAGCTCTAAACCTTCGAACTTCTTTTCAAGCTTCCGTACAGCACTGCAATAATTGGTCATTGCCGGGCTTCTGACGTCCCATTCCTTCATCACCTAGTTCACCACTAATCCTGAATTGCCATAGACCATCAGGCGACGGACGCCGAGTGAGATGGCCATACGCAATCCGTACAAAAGTGCTTCATACTCAGCTTCGTTGTTCGATGAGTCAAAGTGGATTTGAAGGACGTAACTGAGCTTGTCGCCCCTGGGATATACCAGGACCATGCGTGCGTCGAATCCGTTTAACATCTTGGATCCATCAAAGAACATAGTCCGGTGATCCGACTGAACCTGACTCGGCAGCTCTTGTTCGATCCACTCGGCTAGAAAATCTGCTATTGCCTGAGACTTGACGGCTTTCTTCGCTTCAAACTTGATATCTAGCGGAAGGAGTTCAATCACCCATTTCGCCACTCGACCGATTACGTCTCGGTTGTTCAGGATTTCTGATAATGGGGCGTCACTGACGACTGAGATTGTATGGTCCGAGAAGTAGTGGGCAACCTTCTTTGCAATCAAGTAAATACCGTACACAAGCTTCTGGTAATGCAGGTACCTTTGCTTGGACGGAGTCAAGACTTCGGATATGTAATAGATTGGGCGTTGAACTTTGTAGGCCTTGCCTTCTTCTTCCTGCTCGACCGTGAGTACAGTGCTGACAACTTGTCCGGTGGGTGCAATGTATAGTAAGAGAGGCTCTTTGCTGACTGGGGCAGCAAGCACCGGCTGGGAGGACAGCAGGGCTTTGAGCTCTTCAAACGCTGCTTCAGCTTTGGAATTCCACTCAAACTTTTCCGATTTCTTCATCAGTCGGTAGAGAGGTAATGCCTTCTCACCGAGACGAGAAATGAATCGACTCAATGCGGCCAAGCAACCAGTAAGCTTTTGGACGTCATGTACACGCTCGGGGCGTTTCATTCGGAGGATGGTGCCGACCTTTTCTAGGTTGGCGTCGATTCCTCATTCGGAAACAAGAAAACCGAGTAACTTGCCTCCCGGAACTCCAAACGTACACTTCGATGGATTGAGCTTGATATCATAGCTTCTCAAATTTGCGAATGTCTCAGCGAGGTCAGTCAAAAGGTCGGAACCTTTCCGCGACTTGACCACGATGTCATCCATGTATGCTTCGATCTTCCGACTGATTTGCTTCAGCAGGCACTTCTGGATCATGCGCATGAAGGTAGCGCCGGCATTCTTGAGACCGAAAGGCATGGTGACATAATAGAAACACCTGAATGGGGTGATGATAGCTGTCTTGATTTCATCGGGTCCAAACAGTCGGATCTGATGGTACCCGGAATTCGCGTCCAGAAAGGATAAGCGCTCGCATCCCGCAGTCGAGTCGACTATTTGATCGATGCGGGGGAGAGGAAAATGATCCTTCGGGCAGGCCCGATTGATACGCTTGAAATCAATGCACATGAAGAGAGACTTGTCCTTCTTGGGGACGAGGAATACATTGGCGAGCCACTCGGAGTGGTAGATCTCGCGGATGAACTCAGCTGCCAGAAGCCGATTCACTTCTTCGCCAATCGCCTTTCTCTTCTCCGCAGCGGACCGACGGAGATGTTCCTTCACAGGCTTCACTGTTGGGTCGCAAATGGTGCTCAGCCAGTCCCCTGGGTACACCTGGCATGTCAGATGGTTTCCATGCAAAGATGTCCCAGTTCTCACGGAGGAACTGGATGAGTCTTTCTTCCTATTTGCTGTCGAGTGTAGTGGAAATGTGGGTCGGTGATGCATTGGGGTCGGTGGGGTGGATGTGTACAGGCTTCGTCTCCCCAGCCGACTGGAAATCTGACTCGGAAGCCGACTTCTTGGCCCGCAGCAAGTCATTCGGATCCATGTTTTTCTGGTACTCCTCCATCTCTACTGATGCCATCTACTCGTCAGGGATCTTCGAGCCTTTCTGGAAGCATTCTTCCGCTTTCTGACGGTTCCCCGTGACGGTTATAACGCCGTTGGGTCCCGGCATCTTCAGCTTGAGGTACACATAACATGGTCGAGCCATGAATCTGGCGTAGGAGGGCCTACCCAGAATGGCATGATAAGCGCTGTTGATGTCCACCACTTCAAACGTCAGCTTCTCTTTGTGAAAATTCTTCGAGTCGCCAAAGACTACATCGAGTGCAATTTGGCCAAGTGAGTCGGCCTTCTTCCCGGAGATGACCCCGTGGAACCTCATGTTGCTTTCACTCAGCTTGGACATCGGGATGCCCATATCCCGGAGGGTTGCTCCATACAAAATATTCAAGCCATTCCCTCCATCCATCAGGACCTTGGTCAGACGCGTGCCCTCGACCACTGGGTCGACCACCAGCGCTTGCCGCCCAGGGGTAGCGATGTGCGAGGGGTTATCGGACTGGTCGAATGTGATGGGGGTCTTGGACCACCTTAGATACGTGGTTTTTGCCGAGGCAACCATGTTGACTTCTCTGTTTATCACTTTCAGTCGACTTTTTCTTTCGACGTCCGCGAAGATCACCAAAGTGGAGTTGATCTGGGGGTAACCTCCATCCCCTTCTTTGTCCTCGGTCTCCTCTGATTCCTTTTCCTTCTCAGCTGACTGATCCTTCTGGAAGTTCTGGATCAGGAGCCGGCACTGTCGAGTGGTGTGCTTGGGATATACCAAGTTCCCCTCTTCATCTTTCTTCATGTGAATAGGACACAGCTGGTCGAGTACATCATTCCCAGCTTGATCCTTTACCTTCTTGGGGACCCAGGGTCCCTTGGGCTTTCCTTTGCCTTTCCCTTGGTTGACCACTGTAGCTTCGCCCTGAGCGGCTGGCTCGGCCTTGCGTTTGGGTATCTGATTGGAGTTCTAATCATCTTGTCCGACTGGTTTCTTGCCACTGCGGAGTTGATCGGCCTCTTCGCCGTTGGCGTACCGACTGGCTATCTCCATCATCCGGGACATGCACATATCGCCCGATAGACCAAACTTCAAATTCAGCTCTCGGTATCGCACGCCCTCCTTGAAGGCGTAGACTGCTTGGTGCTCAGACACATTCTCCACCGTGTGATGCAAGGTGGTCCATCGCTGTATGTAATCCCTCAAGGTTTCATTCGGCTTCTGCACGCAATGTTGAAGCTCCGTGAGACCTGCGGGCCGTTTGCAGGTGCCTTCGAAAGTCCGAATAAACACTCGGGCCAGCTCTTCCCAACTGTAAATGCTCCCAGGGGCCAACTGATTAAGCCACGCCCGAGCTGAACCGCCCAGCATCACAGGAAGGTGTTTCATGGCTACGTCATCGTTGCCGCCTCCAATCTACACAGCCACTCGGTAATCTTCGAGCCAGGTGTCTGGTTTTGACTCGCCGGTGAACTTATTTACCCCCGCCGCCAACCTGAAGTTCGGGGGAATCTCAGCGGCCCTGATGGCACTGCTAAAACATTGGGGGCCAGAGACGGATGCTCGGCTTCCACTTGGACGATCTCTGCCTTGTTCTTCTCTGAACGCCCTGTTTCGGTCGACCATCCCCTGCACAAGGATAGACCTTGCATCGAAGCTGCGCCTCAGGGGATCTAGGGGAATCCTCCGCTCGTCGTCGCGTAAGCGCCTGCCCTCGTGTCGCCTGGGCGAGAACGATCCGCTTTCCGGGGGAAGCATGGGCACTCGACGGTGGTCATGATGACCGGGTCGACGGTCATACTGCTCGTCGTTCCGACCCAGATGCCGGTCTTGCCATGGGCCACGATCCTCATGCCATAGATTCATCAAAATAAGCAAGCAACACACGAAAAACAAAATCTGTCAAAAACAGAATAGTTTGTAGCTATCTGTAACTTTCGAATACTTTTGTAACTCTAAAAATTCTGAAATAAATTGGTGGACGTGAGGAATTTTTCTATTAATCATCTGCAAAAATAATCAACCTAAAAGCACTTCCCAGTAACAAAATGGCAGCTAATCTCGTGAGCGCAAAAGTTTCTGTTTTTTACAGCAAGATCGGAAATACTTCACCCAAGTCTTCCAAAAGGTTCTACTTGGCACAAACACTAATTAAAACGCAAAACCACATCTAACCAGAAGCTAGATGAATTATTTATTATTAAACATAAGTAAAAGCGAATAAAATAACATTGGGTTGCCTCCCAACAAGCGCTACCGTTTAACGCCCCTAGCTTGGCACGGGACAAGAATAGATCTAGGTATTGCCATCTTTGGTAGGTAATTCTTCAATTAAACACTTATAACCCTTAGGAGTTTCTTTCTTTTCATTAATAATCAAACTCCCTGGCAAGAAATCATGAAATTCATTTGTAGAAAAAGGTTCCTTAATGATAGCGAGAAAGTTGGGGTGAACACCTATTGATTTAAGATCCATAGTTTCCTTACTAGAAGATTCACCCTTATTTTTGGGAACATACATAAATTTGGCAACTTTAGTAGTAGGAGGGTTCGAGGTATTTCTCATAGCAGAAAAAGCAGACCCTACGTTGGTAATAATACCCTCAAGTTTGTCAATTCTAGTGGAATCTTGATCTATTTTTTCTTTAACTATGGGTTCTTTTTCTTTAAGATTCTTCAAAGTGACTCCTACCTTAGATCCATATTGGGTAATTTGGTTATGGATCTTTTTATCCAAACTCTCAATCAACTCTACAGTGGCAACTTTATTTTCAATTGTTTCAAGCCTTTGCATTACATGTTCCAAAGTTAACATAGTTCCATTAACCAAGAGAGGTGGTGGGCCAAACAAATCTAACATAGCATTATAAGAATCAAAAGTATGGCTACCCAAGAAATTCCCTCCGGTAATGGTATCAAGAAAATATCTATTCCAAGGAGTGATGCCTACATAAAAATTGCGAAGAAGAACGGAAGTCTTGCTTCGTAGTGGATCTATTTTGAGCATTGCAAATTCTATACCAGGCATCTTTTAGATTTTATCTCTCCCTTTGTTTAAAATTAAGAACTTCATTATCGGGAGTACTAACAATGATGGAAGGGCTAGCCATGACGGCAAAGCAACCTATAAAACACACGGACACACCGGAGGCAAGCGAACGGAAAAAGGGCGAATAAAACGGCAAATGTGAAGTGGGGAAGAGGAAAATGAGAGGCAAATGGCAAATAATGTAGTGCAAGGGATAAGAGTTTGTGATGGGTACTTGGTATGTGACTTGTGCGTAGATCTCCCCAGCAAAGGCGCCAGAAATTCTTCTTGCTACCTCTTGAGCATGCGTTGTTTTTCCCTTGAAGAGGAAAGGGTGATGCAGCAAAGTAGCATAAGTATTTCCCTCAGTTTTTGAGAACCAAGGTATCAATCCAGTAGGGGACTACACGCAAATCCCTCGTACATACACAAACAAATAACAACCTTGCAACCAACGCGATAAAGGGGTTGTCAATCCCTTCTCGGCCACTTGCAAAAGTGAGATCTGATAGAGATAATAAGATAAATATTTTTGGTATTTTTTTGTATAGATTGAAAAGTAAAGATTGCAAAATAGAACTGCAACAAAAATTGGCAAGTTGACGAGAAACTAATATGATGGAAAATAGACCGGGGGCCATAGGTTTCACTAGTGGCTTCTCTCAAGATAGCATATTCTACGGTGGGTGAACAGATTATTGTCGAGCAATTGATAGAAAAGCGCATAGTTATGAGAATATCTAGGCATGATCATGTATATAGGCATCACGTCCGTGACAACTAGACCGAAATGATTCTGCATCTACTACTATTACTCCACACATCGACTGCTATCCAGCATGGATCTAGAGTATTAAGTTCATAAGAACAGAGTAACGCCTTAAGCAAGATGACATGATGTAGAGGGATAAACTCATGCAATATGATATAAACCCCATCTTTTTATCCTCGATGGCAACAATACAATACGTGCCTTGCTGCCCATGCTGTCACTGGGAAAGGACACCGCAAGATTGAACCCAAAGCTAAGCGCTTCTCCCATTGCAAGAAAGATCAATCTAGTAGGCCAAACCAAACTGATAATTCGAAGAGACTTGCAAAGATATTTAAATCATGCATATAAGAATTCAGAGAAGAACCAAATATTGTTCATAGATAATCTTGATCATAAACCCACAATTCATCGGATCTCAACAAACACACCGCAAAAAGTATTACATCAAATAGATCTCCAAGAAGATCGAGGAGAACTTTGTATTGAGATCCAATGAGAGAGAAGAAGCCATATAGCTAATAACTATGGACCCGAAGGTCTATGGTAAACTACTCACAACTCATCGGAGAGGCTATGGTGTTGATGTAGAAGCCCTCCGTGATCGGTTCCCCCTCCGGTGGAGCTCCGAAAAAGGCCCCAAGATGGGATCTCACGGGTACAGAAGGTTGCGGCGGTGGAAATAGGGTTTCGTGGTGCTCTCCTATGTTTTCAGGGTATATGAGTATATATAGGGGGAAGAAGTACGTCGATGGAGCTACGAGGGGCCCACGAGGGTGGGGGCGCGCCTACCCCCTGGGCGCGCCCTCCTTCCTCGTGGCTTCCCAGACGTTTACTCCAAGTCTTCTGGATTGCGTTTGTTCCAAAAACGATCCTCGCAAAGGTTTCATTCCGTTTGGACTCCGTTTGATATTCCTTTTCTGTGAAATACTGAAATAGGCAAAACAAAAGCAATTTGCACTAGGCCTTGGGTTAGTAGGTTAGTCCCAAAAATAATATAAAAGTGCATAATAAAGCCCATTAAACATCCAAAACAGATAATATAATAGCATGGAACAATAAAAAATTATAGATATGTTGGAGACGTATCATTGATGGCTTCTCGCCCCTCGTTGGTTACCCCAAGTGGAAGGCTTGAGATGCAGTGTAGCGGTAGTTTTCCCTTGGCAAAGATACCAAGGATCGAATTCCCCTGAGACTCCAAGGTTCAACAAGAAGGTGTCAACTGCTAATGGCGCCAGATACTTAGCAATTAACTGGACCTGCACGCAGATACAAATAACTTTGCTCCCAACGAGTACAGAGAGGTTGTCAATCCCTCCAGCCTTGTCGTTTACAAAGGATCAAACGCAAGAGATAATAATGATAGGTATAATTGCAACTAGTAAGTAAAAGCAGAAAGTAAATAGCGGATGTGATCAATGATGGTAATATGGACCGGGGTCCCATGATGTTCACTAGTGATGTCTCTCTCCCAAAAGACGATAAAACAGCTAAGCGAGGTAAACGAATTACAGCTGGGCAATTGACAGAATTATGTGCGCAAACCAATGCTAACTATGCTGCAAGAAAGGTTGAGGCTCAAAAGCATGGGCGGTACGCCAAGGTAAGTAGACCGAAATCCATCTGCATCTACTACTAATCATCCACCTTGAGATATCTATCCAGAACATCTCGCTGGTATTAAGTTGTGAGTCCCACCCAAAGTGTAAACTCAAAGCAACATACAACTGCATTAAAATAACTTTGCGTAAAGTAAACAATCCTTGCACCCGCGAGTACAAGCACCGTTGTTTTCCCCCTTGTGGCAACAGCACATCCCCTAGACTCATCGAGGGGCATGAACCCACAATCAAGCATAACGTTCCCTCTTGGAGTTACTACCTACTACTTGGCCAAAGCAATAAACAGCAACGGAGAACATGCAAGAATTACTCAAGAACATAAATATAAAAGAGGTAAATCAAATATATTACTCACACACAATCTGAACATAATCTCACAATCCATCGGATCCCAGCAAACTCAACATAGCAACAGCATAAGGATTACATATGTGCCTCGATCATGTAGGGCAGCTCACGAGGTCTAATTAGTGAAGAACAAAGAGGGGAGGAGAACATCACATAGCTACTGGTCATGGACCCATGGTCCAAGGGAGACTACTCACAACTCATCCGGGAGGCGTCCATGGTGGTGGAGAGGCTCCCGGTGGTGATCCTCCCCTCCGGCAGGGTGCCGGGAAGAGTTCTCCTGGTGCTCCCGATCTTGGAAGCGCGGCGGCGGCGGAACAGAGATGAGATCGCGAAAAAGGGTTCCGTCCTCGAGGGTTTCGGGACGCGGTGCAAATATATGCCAAAGGGGGGCATCAGCGGAGACCTGGGGGGCCCAGGCGCCCCCCCCGGCGCGGCCAGGAGGGGGGCCGCGCCACCAGGGCGCCTGGAGCCCTGGTGGCCCCCCTCCGGCCCTACTTTGGCCGCAAGGAAGCTTCCGGAACGCTGATTTTTTATATAATTTTTCCGGGATTTTTCTGGCAGTTTACGTGATGGGAAAACCTGAAATACAAAAACAATAGAAAACAGAAACTGGCACTGGGGTGCACTGAGTTAATAGGTTAGTCCAAATATGATCAAAAGTGTATGGAAGTGTATAAATATCATAGCAATATCACACAAAAGAGGCATGGAGCAAGCAGAAATTATAGATACGTTTTGGACGTATCAACATCCCCAAGCTTAATTCCTGCTCGTCCTCGAGTAGGTAAATGATAACAAGCTTAATTTCTGTGGTGACATGCTATTAACCATATAAGACCTTTTTACAGTCACATGACAAGTGCTTAGTGAGACAATGAATCTGTAGTAATTAAGTTGCCTCATGAGAAAATCACAAAGAACTGAAAGTTTTACAATATGATACTGATATACTCAAAAGATTTGTAATGAGCATGGTGTGCAAATATGACAAAGTGATACCTCGCTTGCCCCCTTTAGTGAAGCAAAACATAAATGCAGGGGCACCTCCAAGGTTTAAGTGATGACTAGATACAATGATTTCAGAATAAACGATATCATAATCATGCAAAAGACAATGCTACTTTGGGACAATGCACATTACACTCAGAATGACAATCATGCTCTCAGTAGTTGGTGCTTTAAAGAAGGTGGAGACTCTCGAACTATGGCTTTTGATGGCAAGGTTGAAAACCCGTGGTCGGAAACAAAAACTAAACATGTACCAGAGCTCTTGGTTTTAAAAACAGAGGTAATAATTATTTTTTTAGATTATGCATATTTCGTCAACGAATGCTAGCAGATAACTCAATCACTTCTTGAGCTAGACAAGTTTCGAGGAACGGCTCCCGAATGAGGACGATCACATCCTCTTAATCTTCTTTGTTTATCACTGCCAAAGTTTTCTGATTTCTCATGAACAAAGCGTGAAGGAGGGTTTGTTTGTTGTATAATTTTTTAATGAGCCGGGCGCACTCTATGCCAGTTTCTTCTCGTATTATGGGTTTGCACATTAGACATGCAATCACGGGGTGAAGCTTGTCCAACTTAAAAAGATCATGAATTAACTACTACTTCCTCATGAACTAAAACAGAGGCACAAAAGAGAAATGCTTTTTTTGAATAATTTCGAGATGGTACATGAAAGTCTTCGTTAGGAATGGCAGGTAAATACCATGTATAGGAAGGTATGGTGGACTCATATGGCATAACTGGTTTAAAAGATTTTGGATGCACAAGCAGCCAGTCCGCTTAGTACAGGCGAAGGTTAGCAAAAGACTGGGAGCGACCAACTAAAAGAGCAATGACGGTCATAATCATGTAGAGCGACAAAGCAACATTGAATCAGGCATGGAAGTTATATCGCTACTCAGAAATTAAAGATCATCAAGGCTTGATAGACTTTCTTTACAGTCTTAAATATGCGTGAGCATATGCCAAGTCAATCAAAATAAATTCTTGAAGGAAGATATCACTAAACCATACCACATCATAGGCAAACAAATCATGTTGGTACTCCAATAACACATTGAGAACCCCCCAGCTATTTGAGACTAACCATAAGAAAACATGAACTACTAAGCATCATTATGCACATAGCATTTTATCATAGACATGTCAACCAATGCAACAGAAGCCAACTCTCTTAATAAGATAAGCATGATAACTAAAGAGAGTTCCAGCGACCAACTAAACAAAAGCTCTTTAAAAAGATAAGCATGAAAACTAAGAGCTGAACATGATAGTAGCTATTGAAAGACCAAGAACACACACAGCAAAGATAGACATGAAAATTCTATGTTATGTTCTAGGTTGAAGTGGAGCGTGTTTCTCTCCCACACAAAGAAAGCTGAGTTCCAACTCGTTATGAACAGCAAGCAAAGCTAAAGAAAACTAAAAAGGAAACTAAAAGCAAGACGCTCCAAGCATAGCACATAACACATGAAGTGATAAAAATATAGTGGAACGAAAGACGAACTGATAATTGTTGATGGAGAAGGGGATGCACGGGGGCATCCCCAAGCTTAGACGCTTGAGTCTTCTTGAATATTTCTTGGGGGTGCATGGGGGCATCCCCAAGCTTGAGCGTTTGACACTCCTGAATCTTTTTATCATCTTCCCTCGCACACTTGAAAACTCCCTTCATACATAACTCATCATAATCTGATTAGCGAGGTTAGTACCCATAATAAAATAATTGTTCCTTGCTGGAAATAAGGATATTCTTGAAGGTCTACTGTTTCTCAAGATTGCCAAAAGGTTTTTGCAAAGAAAAAGCAAGCTCAAGGTTTGCAAAATGAAGAAAAGGCAAAACAGGACAGAATCTGTGAAAAACAGACTAGCAGGTAGTAAATAATTTTTTCGGGGCACTTCTGCAACTCAAATAAAAAAACTCAGAACAGACGCCCGAAAGACAATTGTATAGAGCACGCTGTCGAAAAAATTCAGACCAAAAAGATGATCTGGTGATTTTATAAGAATTTTTCTATCCAAGGACAGAATCTGTTTCCTGGACAGCACGTCACAACTTTTGAACTTTCTTGCAATCAGAGGCTACACTTGGCACAAGGCTGAAAAGTAAAGATACAATGATGATGTTACTGTAGTAACAACATCAAGACACAACAAAAGCAAAATAAAATTTTATTCATTGTGGGCTGCCTCCCAAAAGCGCTTTCTTTTATGCCTTTAAGCTAGGCATAATGCATAGAGATCAAGTTGTATCAATTGAACCATCATCAAGATCATCAAAAAGCTCTTCAATAGTACAACTAGTCTTAAGAGGACTTTCAAATAAAGGCCTAATAGAGATACTTCTAGGAAGAAGACCAAAAGGAAAAAGGTCAAAGGAAGATTCATTTATAAATTTATCAAAGAGAGGTGTTTCTTCCAAAGTCTTCACAGTTTCAACCCCTTTGGCAATAGATGGATTACTTTTAGAGCGGGGAGCCTTTGGAACGTGAACGAACTTAGGCTCCTTCTTTGCCGGAGTTTCTACCTTTTTGGTTTTGATTGAGGAGAAAGTAGTTCCTAGAGTATCAAAGATTTCCTCAATCTTGTCTATCCTAGAAGAGTCCAAGTCATGGGATTTGATGGTCTCCAAAGTTTTGAGAATTTTATGCATGGAGCTACCAAGCCTATTCAAATTCCCTTGGTTCTTACGATCCAACTCATTTATCTTATTAGCGTTTGGCATCTCTAGCTCTATCTTTTCAAGTTTTTTCATAATGTGAGCTAGGGTGATGTCCTCTTGAATGCTAACAACAGGGGGATTTCCAACAAGATTTTCAATAATACTAAGAGACTCCCAAACTGGGGCCTCTAGGAAATTCCCATTGATAGCAGAATCTAGAATAAACCTATTCCAAGAAGTAATTCCAACATAAAAATTTCTAAGCAGGATAGTAGTAGATTGTTTCTTGGTGGCTCTTTTTTGAGAATCATTAATTCTATACCAAGCATCTTTTAAACTTTCCCCACCTCTTTGTTTAAAGGTGAGAACTTCTGCCTCACCAAAGACAAAAGGACCAGACATAATGCAAACTAAAGAATGAGATAACTATTTTTGTGATTTTCGATAAAGGATACTAAAGCAAAACTGAAAGGTAAACTAACAAGACTAAAAAGCAAAGGTAAAAGATAGCGTGCAACTCCCCTATCTTGAAGAGTGGAGTCCCCGGCAACGGCGCCAGAAAACTCTGCTCGATGGCTTCTCGCCCCTCGTTGGTTACCCCAAGTGGAAGGTTTGAGATGCAGTGTAGCGGTAGTTTGCCCTTGGCAAAGATACCAAGTATCGAATTCCCCTGAGACACCAAGGTTCAACAAGAAGGTGTCAACTGCTAATGGCGCCAGATACTTAGCAATTAACTGGACCTGCACACAGATACAAATAACTTTGCTCCCAATGAGTACAGAGAGGTTGTCAATCCCTCCGGCCTTGTCGTTTACAAAGGATCAAACGCAAGAGATAATAATGATAGGTATAATTGCAACTAGTAAGTAAAAGTAGAAAGTAAATAGCGGATGTGATCAATGATGGTAATATGGACCGGGGTCCCATCATGTTCACTAGTGATGTCTCTCTCCCAAAAGACGATAAAACAGCTAAGCGAGGTTAACGAATTACAGCTGGGCAATTGACAGAATTATGTGCGCAAACCAATGCTAACTATGCTGCAAGAAAGGTTGAGGCTCAAAAGCATGGGCGGTACGCCAAGGTAAGTAGACCGAAATCCATCTGCATCTACTACTAATCATCCACCTTGAGATATCTATCCAGAACATCTCGCTGATATTAAGTTGCGAGTCCCATCCAAAGTGTAAACTCAAAGCAACAGACAACTGCATTAAAAGAACTTTGCGTAAAGTAAACAATCCTTGCACCCGCGAGAATAAGCACCGTTGTTTTCCCCCTTGTGGCAACAGCACATCCCCTAGACTCATGTTTCTATCACTCAAACTAGTCATCGAGGGGCATGAACCCACAATCAAGCATAACGTTCCCTCTTGGAGTTACTACCTACTACTTGGCCAAAGCAATAAACAGCAACGGAAAACATGCAAGAATTACTCAAGAACATAAATATAAAAGAGGTAAATCAAATATATTACTCACACACAATCTGAACATAATCTCACAATCCATCGGATCCCAGCAAACTCAACATAGCAACAGCATAAGGATTACATATGTGCCTCGATCATGTAGGGCAGCTCACGAGGTCTAATTAGTGAAGAACAAAGAGGGGAGGAGAACATCACATAGCTACTGGTCATGGACCCATGTTCCAAGGGAGACTACTCACAACTCATCCGGGAGGCGTCCATGGTGGTGGAGAGGCTCCCGGTGGTGATCCTCCCCTCCGGCAGGGTGCCGGGAAGAGTTCTCCTGGTGCTCCCGATCTTGGAAGCGCGACGGCGGCGGAACAGAGATGAGATCGCGAAAAAGGGTTCCGTCCGCGAGGGTTTCGGGACGCGGTGTAAATATATGCCAAAGGGGGGCATCAACGGAGACCTGGGGGGCCCAGGCGCCCCCCCCC
>LR738715.1:725193845-725263442 GCA_902687465.1 Secale cereale
AGTTGTTCTGGAACGAAGTCCCTGATAGGATAATCCGTCTTTTGTTACGAATTATCTTATCCGGGGACTCCGTTCCAAAACAACTTTGGAGAGCTTTGTACCATCATGCTACTGTTACTTTCGCCTAATGATGAAGTATTGGTTTGTTGAATCCTTTGACACTAGACAAAATGTGACATGAGGGGGTCTAGCGTTGTGGATTGCCGAGAAGTCGGGGGGGTCGAGAGGTTGCCTAGCTAGTGTCAAAGTATTGAAGAATTCCATGACTTCATCATTTGCCAGAAGTAACCGGGGCATGTTGGTACGAAGTTATGCAAAGATGTTCTGGAACGGAGTTCTTGATAAGTTAATCCGTCTTTTGTTACGGATTATCTTATCTGGGACTTCGTTCCAAAACAACTTTGGAGAGCTTCGTACCATCATGCTACTGTTACTTTCGCCTAATGATGAAGTATTGGTTTTGTTGAATCCTTTGACACTAGCTAGACAAAATGTGACATGAGGGGGTCTAGGGTTTGTGGATCGCCGAGCAGTCGAGGGTTGAAGCTAGTTCTACGTTTGCCATTAATATATCCATCTGTCATGTTTGAATAATAATTGGCATGTTGTAAATATTTGTAGAAACAATGGACGACAACACCCGAGACCTAGCACAAGAAGCGATGTTGATGGACATAATCGCAGACGGACAAAATGCCGTCAGGTCGTATCTCAACGACACCGATGAGCAGGTCGAACAAGAGCTGCGGCTGGAAGATCTAGGCTATGATATTGATGAATTCGGTGACCCAACGCACATGGAAGAAGTAGACCGTGAGGACGGCTCCGGTGACCCAATGCCGGTGCAAGAAGGAGACCGTGATGCTGGCTCCGGTGACCGAACCGAGTCCGGCCAGGAGGTATATATGTTAGTTAAGCATGTGCTGACTAGTTAATTGATTCATTCATTAACTCTCGTCTTTGTTCCTTTTCTAGCCCTCCGGATCGAGCAAATCTTCGGTAAAGAGACGAGGAGCGAAGAAAAAGTTGAGGCCGGATGAAAAGTTTGAGATCTCAGAAATCTCGCGCTCCGGCGAGCCGATTGCACCCATCCGCACAAAGAACGCATTTGTTAATCAGTGCGGGGTTCTGGTTAGGGACAAGATCCCGATCAGCATCCATCAATGGTTAAAGCCGGCTGCAATTTACGCTCAGGTGACTTATGTCACTGATATGCAGAAAGAAGATCTTTGGACTGAGCTGAAGTCAAACTTCGTCCTACCGCGAGAGGTTGATCCGGCAAAGCCAGTTAAAGAGGACTTAATCAAGTCTTATGCACTTTCGAAGATGGCAGACCAATTCAGGGCATGGAAGAAAAAACTGAATACGTTTGTCAGAGAGAAAACGACTCCAGAATTCGTGGGCATATATGAGAAGATCAAAGATGACTGGCCCGCATTTGTGGCCCATAAGAAGTCGGAAAAGAGTCAGAAGATGTCGGAGACAAACCGGATAAATGCTGCGAAGAAGATGCATCACCATCGCACGGGGTCGGGCGGCTACCTCGTAGCCAGGCCTAAGTGGGCCAAGGCTGAGAATGATCTGCTTCAGAAAGGTATCGAACCAGAGACAATGCACTGGCCAGAACGTTGCCGGACTTGGTTCTTCGGGGCTGGCGGAACCTTGGACCCTGTAACAGGGTGGTGCATTTGGACGGACAAGCAAATGGAAACACCACTCAGGAAGATGCGGCAGTATATCAAAGCAGCGCATGCAGGGACGTTCATCCCCGACAGAGAGAACGACGAGCTGACAATGGCCCTCGGGAATCCTGAGCACCCTGGACGGACACGAGGCACGCCAGGCTCCCTTCCGTGGCGTGCTGGGTTTCCAGACGCAGGAGGCTACAAATGCCACGACAGGAGGAAGAAAATGGAGATGACCGAAATCCAGGCGCTGCGGGCCAGAATACAAGCGATAGAGGAACGGGAAGCAGGTCGGGAGAAAAGAATTGCCGAAGATTCCCCCGAAGCTACCCCGCCATCTCAGCGGAGAAGCAGCGTGGCTTCCACCGAGCTGCTTCAGCCAGAGCTTGCCTTGACGGCTACTGCCAGGAATCCTGTGGATGCTATCACGCAGGCACAAAATTGCCACCTTATGGCACAGTGGATGAATCTGAAGGTCAAGGCGGCTGGTGGCTCTGTTTATCCTTCTGGACCAAACGACACTTTTCACTGCCGGCCGATTCCAGAAGGATATGCTAGGGTGATGGTCAACGAAATAACGGAGGGATTTGAGGAGCTCCAGCTTGACCACCCTACCGGTGAAGGGGAGACTCGGCTGGGTTCTTCACTGAAGACTCCATGCCTATGGCTGAAGGACCTAATCAACATTGTGAACTGGACGCCTCCGCCTCCTCCTCCTCCGACGACGAGTCAGGGCACTCCGCCTCCTCCACCGCCTCCTCCTCCGGCGAGTGACCATCAGGGCACTCCGGCTCCTTCTCCGGCGAGTGACCATCAGGGCACTCCGGCTCCTTCTCCGGCGCGTGGCGGCACACCGCCTCCTTCGCCGCCGGCGCGCCCGAGCAGACAGCCAGCTCCTCCTTCGCCTAATCAGCAAGGGCGGAAGAGACCTGCCGCCGCTCCGGCTGCTCCTGCTCCGGCTCCTAAGCAAGTAAAAAAGACAGCCGCTTCGTCTGGTCCGGCGACGTCTACCAGTACAGCCAGAGGCGGGAGGCGATGCAGATTCGGTCCTTCTCTCACGCCTCTAGAGAAGTTACCGTACGAGAGTCCGACGAGGAAAACACGAAGATCGCTGAAGGAGAAGTGAAGGACTTTTTTGAAGGGTTGAAAGCACAGAGACATCCACCTCCGGAGGAGAAGATAGATGCGGTGAAAGCAAAGCGCACTCTTGCTGCCCTGAAGCAACCAGCGAAAAGTAAGCCGAAGGGCAACTATGACCGCATTATTCAAAAGACATTTCAAGATGCCAAGCGGTCCGGAAGTACAAAAAGTGATCAGAGGTTAGCAGAAGGGCGAGCTGGGAAAAAAATTGCCCAGCTCGGCGAACAAGCGAACCAATCGTGCCCCCCGCTCAAGGTGTCTAGCGACATGGTCGCTAATGATCCGAGGATGGTGCCCGGTTATACCAATCTTGCAGATTACGCGTCCGACGATGTACACTATGATTTCATGGAAGTGCAGATGCAAAGATACGAGTACGGGAAGCCTCTCGTCAAAAATGAAAGATCTCTATCAACGAATATGCGAAGATTGCATGATTGGTACTTGAAAATCTGCAGAGAGTCTGGGGGGAGGAATAACTTGTATTTGACAGTTAAACCGGAGCATGACCTCGTTGGAATTGACCTGTTGCATGTTCCATTTGAGGAGTTCTATCAGTTTTTCAATCAATTGGCCCTCGATAAAGCAACGGTCACCTGCTACTGTCTGTAAGTAGTACTACTTCTGTCATTAAGTCTCTCTATATAGCTGATCTTCATTGCATGTATTTATAATTATCCTCACTATATTATGCAGATTGAAGATCGTCGAATTGAAGAAAAGACAAGTAGGTGATATTGGGTTTATTAACACATACCTCATAGATGCAATCGAGGTTAAATTGCGTCCCGACGATACCGAGACCAACTTGCTACGATCGTTGGTGGTAAATGAAAACAAAGATATAATACTCTTTCCTTACAACTTCAAGTGAGTGTTAATGTCTTGTGCATATTTGGTTTCCCTGATATATCAGTCAAGGTTATAGTGATGTAATTGATGATCTCATGCATTCGTGCGCAGCTTCCACTATATTCTCTTAGAGATTAAGCTTGAGAAGGGAGTAGTAACTGTCTTCGACTCTAAACGTAAAGATCCCGAGGAGTATGCGGACATGACTCAAATGCTAGCCAGGTAAGTTAAATCGATCAATATTATCCACCATGCATATATATATATATATATCAGCAACTTCATTTCTGATATCAACTAATTGTTTTCTTTGTCTGGCAGGGCTTGGAAAAAATTCACCAAAAGCTCCGGGACTGCCGAAGAAGCTACAATTTAGATACCCGAAAGTAAGTACTATATAGTAGCATGTTCCGCGCGCGCATCTCCTATATCTTGATTCAAGCGCTAGTTTCATCAATACCAATTTGGCATTCTTGCTTATGATCAGTTTGATTGAGCTCTATTTCTTGTAAAGTGGTTGTGGCAGGAACCCGGGAATGATTATTGTGGATACTACATTTGCGAGTCCATCCGCCACACGACCTGTGAGCGGGGCTACACTGATGAACAATTTGAAGTGCGTAAGCAATCAATAATATTCACAAATTTATAGCATCATTTCATGTATTGACCCCCTACTTCAAATTAGATGTTTCGGATGCGGGATGAACTCCTAACACCAGATCGTCTGCGAGCAATTCAAGAGGAATTGGCGGCATTCTTCCTTGAACACGTGATCGCTGAAGACGGAGAATACTATGTGGACCCTGCATCCATGTGTTAGGAGATTATTTTTGTAAGAGATAATTATTGTATATATATATGTGCCCGGTAGTGTCGGATAGATATACGAGAACTTGTTGTTCGACCAATCTCTCGGAGAAGGAGAGGTGGTCGATATTATTACTTCTCTCTGTATGCATATATATATATGTTGATTATATATACGAGATCTTCTGTTCCTTCGTTTGCTTAGTAGCTAGCAGCTAGCTAGCTAGCTAGCGTGACTCTAGTCCATATATATACGTATGTGTAGTATGTAGCGTCGACCAAAAGCACGGACATAAGAGAGAACACTTCTCTCTATTAATTAGCTAGCTAACACAATATATCAAACACCTAAATTAACCCCCAAAACCTAAAACCCCCCCTCCCCTTTCAAAAAAAAACAAAAACCACAGCCACAGAAATGCTGACACGTGGATGCCTTTTGGTCCCGGTTGGTACCACCAACCGGGACTAAAGCCCCTCCTGCCTGGACTCGGTGCACAGGCCACGTGGACACCCTTTTGCCCCGGTTCTGGATTGAACCGGGACTAAAGGGTCAGAGCATTAGTACCGACCCTCTTGCCCCGGTTCCAGAACCGGGGCTAAAAGGCCAAATGAACCGGGGCTAAATACCCTTTATCTACTAGTGCTTGACGACGTCCACAGGTAGACGATGTGAAGGTGCCGTCCAAAGCGCAACCGAAGGCCAGGTTCCTCCTTCCCGCCGAGACCAGGAAGAGGCGCGCCCCCGTCAGCTCATCTCCATCGTCAGCTCGCCGCCGTCAGGTATGCCCTTTTTGCTCGAAAGAGAAGGGGAGGGGATCTCGCGGGGTCGGGCTGGATCCACCCGCTGCTGTCGGGCTGGATCCAGCCGCCGCTGTGCTCGATCGTGGAGGGCCGCAGCCACCGCTGCACTCGGGGATGGCCGCCGCCGCCGTGCTTGGGGATGGTCGCCACCGCCGCGCTCGGGGGTCATGGGGAGCACGCGGCTGAAACTGAAACTTGTGTTTAGGGTAGTTAACTGAAACTTGTGCTCAGTCTAGTGTTCCGAAGATGTCTCTGTAGCTATATATGTTCAGGGTAGTTAACTGAAACTTGTGTTCAGTTATACTAGTGTTGCTACTGCTATTTATATAGAGAATTTTCTTTGATATTGATGCTTTTAGGTAGGCTATATGATGTGGTGCTATATGAAATTTGTGTCGAATTTTTCGCAGATGGAAGGCGACGAGAGTTTCCTGGGCATGTTGAACTTTCGTGTTTCAACACGAGTGCCGGATAGTCTAGTTGGAGAGCAAGAGTCGCCCATGCCGCCAACTCAAGAAACAACTATAATTGTGAAAGGAAAATCCACCAAGGGGAATAATTGGTCTATTGAAGAGGATGATCTGTTGGTGGCAGCATGGGTGCACACTAGTTTGGATGCTTTGATAGGAACAGATCAAACATCAAATTCTTATTGGGGTAGGATTTATGACTACTACAACACGCACAAGAAAGTGTCATGGCCAATGCGTGTTAAAAATGCACTCACCTGTCGTTGGACCACTATTAATGAACAAGTGAGCAAGTTTTGTGGATACTATCAGCAAATACTTAATAGAAACCAAAGCGGAGTGATTATTGCTCAACAGGTATGCATCCATCTTTTTAATTTGATTATATATATTCATGTGTTTGGTTCAATTATAATAGGCCATTTATTTGTGCAGCAAGCCGAGGCACTTGTTCTGTACCAGTCCAAAGATCCTAAAAAGAGTCCATTTACATTAATGCATTGTTGGTTAGTGTTGGAAAAGCATCCTAAGTGGGAGAATCGTGTGATTCCGAAGGGGCCTCAGAAAAAGTAGAAGAAGACCTCGGATGCAAGTCCAGGTACAACTTCTAATGACGAAGACTTCGAGACATGCACTGAGTCACCTTTTGCCAGATGTGCTCAACTAGATCATCTTGGAGCTGAGAGTGAAATGATCTGTTTGTGATCCGTTGATGCATTTGAATAAACACACTCAGTTTTTCTGCATGAGTATGAGATGGAGTCACCTTTACTCCCATAGAGTCATAGATGTAGTCATGTGGACAGCTGTCTCGCTCATCTTCGACTATCATATTGTTCATTATGATGCAAGCTTTCATTAGATCACCAATTTCTTTCCGTTTCCAACCTTTTGCTGGTCCTCGAACTATGGCAAAACGGGATTGCAGAACTCCTAATGCTCTCTCCACATCCTTTCTGGCCCCCTCTTGTCTTTTGGCAAAACGTTTCTTCTTTATGCCTTCTGGAGCTGGTATGGTCTTCACAAATGTTGCCCATGGTGGATATATACCATCTGCAAGGTAATACCCCATTGTGTACGGATGACCATTGATGGTATAATTCTATTTTGGAGCTTCACCTTTAGATAGCTTTGCAAACACAGGTGACCGTTGAAGCACATTTATGTCATTGAGAGACCCAGGTAAACCAAAGAATGCATGCCAAATCCAAAGATCCTTTGAAGCAACTGCCTCCAGAATCATTGTTGGCTTGTTCACGTGACCTTTAAACATGCCATGCCATTTTTAGGACAATTTTTCTAAGTCCAATGCATGCAATCTATAGACCCTAACATACCAGGAAAACCTCTTTGCTCCCCTATTGCAAGCAATCTAGCAGTATCTTCTTCATTTGGAGATCTCATATACTGATCCCCGAATTTTCGTCCCAGTGTGAAACCGCCATTACGTCGAGCATTTGCCTCCTCTTCCTCCTCGCGCTCTGCAAATGCTGCAAGAATTAGTTTGTCGTCGTCCGACGAAGACGACGACGACAAATTCATGAGCATATCCAAAACAAATCCTGTTTCACTCATTGTGTTGTAGCACAAGATGGAACGATATTTGAGAGAGGAGAGGGTTGGTATATATAGACCAGCAATAGAGCCGTTGGAATAGAGTTGTTGTAATAGAGCCGTTGGAATAGAGCTGTTGGAAAAGTAGCCATTGAAAATATAGCCATTTGGAAAGTGCCCATTGAAAAAATAGCAGTTGACACTGCAATAATAAATCATTGAATTATTGTTAAGATGATAGTTGAATTGGTAGTTACAAATTCATATTAAAATATATGAGAGAAAATATAGACGTTCTATATATACACGTTCTACTGCAAAACTGAATGTGTATATAAGGGAATCTTTTTAGACCATTGTCTATATGGATATATAGACATCCAAATTTACACATGCTGTTGGAGATGCTAATGAGCAGTGTGTGAGCTCGCAATTGCGGTCAAGAAGCTTAGCCAGTTAGGGCTGCTCCAAAGCATGATCATGGTGGCGTCATAAACTATGCATTAGGCTTTGTGATAATGTCATAAACCACACCCTAGAATTTGTGATCATTTTCGTACGTCGTCTTATGTTTGGCATGTTCATAATTTTAATTTTAATTTGAACTATGTCATTTGTAGACGGAATTTTAGAATGCTGTTAGATTTATTTGTCTTTACATTACCGGGGTGCTATGTAATTATGAAGTATATTAATATTGTCGAGCGGGTACTAGAAAAAAGAATAATGGACAAATGGGGTGACAGACTTCCCTTGGATGATCTCACGATTTGCCTATCCAGCACACACGCGCGCATACACACACACCCATTATTTTTGGGAGACTCTCACAAATGAGGGAGTTGACCTTACACCGAGGGTGCGTGCATAGACTCTCTAGTCAGAGCTTCCCCCGCTCTACCACTTCGTTGGCAAGACCACGCTCATGTGAAGCACATTGTTTGACCATAGTAAAAGTTGATCCAATCCAGTTGCGACCTTGGTCTGGACGCAGTACACTAGTTGCGCCTTGCTACCGTCGGAACTTGTCCTACTACAGTTCCTACAGCCTCGCACCGCCCACGACTGATACGTCCAAAACGTATATATAATTTCTGCTTGCTCCATGCCACTTTTGGGTGATATTGCTATGATATTCATACACTTCCATACACTTTTGATCATATTTAGACTAACCTACTAATCCAGTGCACCCCGGTGCCAGTTTCTGTTTTCGGCTGTTTTTGTATTTCAGGTTTTCACGTTACGAGAACTGCCAGGAAAAATCCAGAAAAAATATATAAAAAATCAGCGTTCCAGAACCTACCTTGTGCCCGAAGGACAGCCGGGGGGGGCCACCAGGGCTCCAGGCGCCCTGGCGGCGCGCCCCCCCTGGGCCGCGCCGGGGGGGCGCTTGGGCCCCCCGAGGCCCGTCTGGTGCCCCCCTTCGGCATATATTTAGAGCGTCCTTCGAAACCCTCGGGACGGGAACTCTTTTTCGCGATCTCATCTCTGTTCCGCCGCCGCCGCCGCTTCCAAGATCGGGAGCACCAGGAGAACTCTTCCCGGCACCCTGCCGGAGGGGAGGATCACCATCGGGAGCTTCTCCACCACTATGGACGCCTCCCGGATGAGTTGTGAGTAGTCTCCCTTGGACCATGATTCCATGACCAGTAGCTATGTGATGTTCTCCTCCCGTTCTTGTGCTTCACTAATTAGTCCTCGTGAGCTGCCCTACATGATCGAGGCACATATGTAATCCTTATGCTGTTGCTATGATGAGTTTGCTGGGATCCGATGGATTATGAGATTATGTTCAGATTGTTCTTGAGTAATATATTTGATCTACCTCTTTTATATTTATGTTCGTAAGTAATTCTTGCATGTTCTCCGTTGTCATTTATTGCTTTGGCCAAGTAATGGGTAGTGACTCCAAGAGGGAACGTTATGCTTGATTGTGGGTTCATGCCCCTCGATGACTAGTTTGAGTGACAGAAACATGAGTCTAGGGGATGTGCTGTTGCCACAAGGGGGAAAACAACGGTGCTTGTGCCCGCGGGTGCAAGGATTGTTTACTTTACGCAAAGTTCTTTTAATGCAGTTGTCTGTTGCTTTGAGTTTACACTATGGGTGGGACTCGCAACTTAATACCAGCGAGATGTTCTGGATAGATATCTCAAGGTGGATGATTAGTAGTAGATATTGATGGATTTCGGTCTACTTACTTTGGCGTACCGCCCATGCTTTGAACCTCAACCTTTCTTGCAATGTAGTCAGCATTGGTTTGCGTTCGTGGTCCTGTCAATTGCCCAGCTGTAATTCGTTTACCTCACATAGCTGTTTTATTGTCTTTTGGGAGAGAGACATCACTAGTGAACATCATGAGACTCCGGAATATATTACCATCATTGATCACATCCGCTATTTACTTTTCGCTGTTACTTACTATTGCAAACATTATCTATCACTACTATCATTTGCGTTTAATCCTTTGTGAACTACAAGGCCGGAGGGATTGACAACCTCTCTGTACTCGTTGGGAGCAAAGTTATTTGTATTTGTGTGCAGGTCCACGTTGATTGCTAATCCGCGCCGTTAGCAGTTGACACCTACTTGTTGAACCTAGGAGTCTCTGGGGATTCGATCCTTGGCATCTTTGCTAAGGGAAAAACTTCCACAACACTGCATCTTACACCTTCCACTTGGGGTAACCAACGAGGGGTTAGAGGCCCATCAAGGAGTTTTTCTGGCACCGTTGTCGGGGACTCCACTCTTCAGGATAGGGGAGTTGCACGCTATCTTTTACCTTTGCTTTTAGTCTTGTTAGTTTACCTTTCAGTTTTCTTTATGTCTTTTCACCAGTTATGCTTATGGACAACCTTGTTATTGGATCGTTGCTTGCGGGAAGACGCCCCACTCCTGAGGTGGTTGCTCCTCCCCCTACTGAAATTGTGCCCTATAAAATACCAGCTGGTATTATCAATTATATCTTGGCTAATCGTTATGCAGGAGACAGACATCCCGGTGAACACTTGCTATATCTGTCACAATTATGTTCATTATTTAAGCTTGCAGGTGTATCAAGGGAGTTTGTCATGAGGAAATTGTTCGCCGTATCACTTATAGATAAGGCTTCAGATTGGTATAAGCTTCTCGATAACTCGCACTTGCTTGATTGGCAAGAGCTTATGTCTCTCTTTTATACTAAGTTTTATCCTCTTCATGATGCTTATGTGGAGAGTAAGAGTACCTTTTTGCATGTGGATCATGGTAACAATGCTTTATGTGATGCTTATATTGTTGAGTTTATTCGTGATCCCACTAAAAATTATTATGAGAAGGGAACATATGCTTATAGATATTTCAATAATATTAAGTTCCCTCTCTTTATGTTGAAGGTTTTGAAGCTGCACTTGTTTTGTCTTCCTATGCTTATTGATTTGTGCTTCAATGAATTATTCTATTGCAATATTCCTATGTATAGGAAGCATGTTAGGCTTAAATGTGTTTGGTATTTGCTTCTTGATGCTCTCTTTTGTTCTTCTTCCTACGAGGGCATCATTAAAGTCTTAAGCCTATCTTTATGGCTATAAAGAAAGAGCTCTAGGGAGACAACCCTTGTTATCTTTACTTTCAGTTTTTTCTTTCAGTTTTTAGTGGTCTTGATGTTGTTACTACAGTAGCATCATCATTGTATCTTTGCTTTTCATATTTGTGCCAAGTATAGCCTCTGATTGCTAGAAAGTTCAAAAGTTGTGAGGTGTTGTCCAGGAAACAGATTCTGTCATTGGATAGAAAAATTCGTATAAAATCACCAGATCATCTTTTTGGTCTGAATTTTTTCGACAGCGTTCTCTATATAATTGTCTTTCGTGCTTCTGTTCTGTGTTTTTTTATTTGACTTGCAGAAGTACCCCGAACAAATCAATTACTACCTGCTGTTCTGTTTTTCACAGATTCTGTCATGTTTTGCCTTTCCTTCATTTTGCAAACCAAGAGCTTGCTTTTTCTTTACAAAAACCTTTTGGCAATCTTGAGAAACAGTAGACCTTCAAGAATATCTTTATTTCCAGAAAGCTATAATTATTTTATTAAGGGTACTAACCTCGCTAATCAGATTATGATGAGTTATGTATGAAGGGAGTTTTCAAGTGTGCGAGGGAAGATGATAAAAAGATTCAGGAGTGTCAAGCGCTCAAGCTTGGGGATGCCCCCGTGCACCCCCAAGAAATATTCAAGGAGACTCAAGCGTCTAAGCTTGGGGATGCCCCCGTGCATCCCCTTCTCCATCAACATTATCAGTTCGTCTTTCGTTCCACTATATTTTTATCACTTCATGTGTTATGTGCTATGCTTGGAGCGTCTTGCTTTTAGTTTTCTGTTTAGTTTTTTCATAACGAGTCGGAACTCAGCGTTCTTTATGTGGGAGAGAAACACGCTCCACTTCTACCTAGAACATAACATAGAATTTTCATGTCTATCTTTGCTGTGTGTGTTCTTTGTCTTTTAATAGCTACTATCATGTTCAGCTCTTAGTATTCATGCTTATCTTTTCAAAGAGTTTTTGTTTAGTTGGTTGCTTGAACTATCTTTAATTATCATGCTTACCTTATTAAGAGAGTTTGCTTCTGTTGCATTGGTTGATATGTCTATGATAAAGATGCTACGTGCATAATGGCGCTTAGTAGTTCAGGTTTTCTTATGGTTAGTCCCAAATAGCCGGGGGATTCCCAATGTGTTATTGGAGTACCAACTTGATTTGTTTGCCTATGATGTGGTATGGTTTAGTAATATCTTCCTTCGAGAATTTATTTTGATTGACTTGGCATATGCTCACGCATATTTAAGACTGTAAAGAAAGTCTGTCAAGCCTTGATGATCTTTTATTTCTGAGTAGCGATATAACTTCCATGTCTGATTCAATATTGCTTTGTCGCTCTGCATGATTATGACCGTCATTGCTCTCTTAGTTGGTCGCTCCCAGTCTTTTGCTAACCTCCACCTGTACTAAGCAGACTAACTTTGCAATACATAGCTCATGGGAAAGTAGCTTAAAAACTATTGTGGTAAAGAATATGTTGCTTATGTATCTTATTTCTTATAAGTTGCTTGCTGAGCGGTAACCATGTTTCTGGGGACGCCATCAACTGTCACACTTTTGTTGAATATCATGTGAGTTGCTATGCATGTTCGTCTTGTCTGAAGTAAGGGTGATTTGCCATGGGTTGAATGAGTATGCATATTGTTAGAGAAGAACATTGGGCCGCCAAGCAAAGCCATGTATCATGGTGGAAGTTTTAGCTTGGACATTAATCCTCAATCTCTTATGAGGATATGCTTATGCATTAAAGAGGAGTCCATCGTCTATTTTCTATGTTGTCCCGGTATGGATGTCCTCAAGTTGAGATCTATCAAAAACGAGAAATCAAATGCGATTTATCTCCTTGGACCTTTGTACAGGTGGCATAGAGGTACCCCTTTGTGACACTTGGTTAAAACATATGTAATGCAATGATAACCCATGGAAATCCGAGCTAATTAGGACAAGGTGCGAGCACTATTGGTATTCGATGCATGAGGCTTGCAACTTATAGGATGTCTTATGCATGACACATATGAAGTACTACTACCGTTGACAAAATTGCTTCTTTGTTTTCAAAATAAAAATCTCTAGCACATAACCATTCTTTTACTTTTATGTTGAGTCTCCACCTTCTTTTAAAAGCACCAACTACTGAGAGCATGATTGTCATTCTAAGTGTAATGTGCATTGTCCCAAAGTAGCATTGTCTTTTGCATGACTGTGATATCGTTTATTTTGAAATCATTGTATCTAGTCATCACTTAAACCTTGAAGGTGCCCCTGCATTTATGTTTTGCTTCACTAAAGGGGGCAAGCTAGATATCACTTTATCATATTTGCACATCATGTTCATTGCAAATCTATTTGATGCTTCAATGTCATGTTGTAAAGCTTTCAGTCATTTGTGATTTTCTCATGAGGCAACTTAATTACTATAGAATCATTGTCTCAGTAAGCTTTTGTCATATGACTATGAAAAAGTCCTATATGGTTAATAGCATGTCACCACAGAAATTATTCTTGTTATCATTTACCTACTCGAGGACGAGCAGGAATTAAGCTTGGGGATGTTGATACGTCCAAAATATATCTATAACTTCTGCTTGCTCCATGCCACTTTTGGGTGATATTGCTATGATATTCATACACTTCCATACACTTTTGATCATATTTGGACTAACCTACTAATCCAGTGCACCCCGGTGCCAGTTTCTGTTTTCGGCTGTTTTTGTATTTCATGTTTTCACGTTACGAGAACTGCCAGGAAAAATCCAAAAAAATTATATAAAAAATCAGCGTTCCAGAACCTACCTTGCGCCCGAAGGACAGCCGGGGGGGGGGGGCCACCAGGGCTCCAGGCGCCCTGGCGGCGCCCCCCCCTGGGCCGCGCCGGGGGGCGCCTGGGCCCCCCGAGCCCCGTCTGGTGCCCCCCTTCGGCATATATTTAGAGCGTCCTTCGAAACCCTCGGGACGGGAACTCTTTTTCGCGATCTCATCTCTGTTCTGCCGCCGCCGCCGCTTCCAAGATCGGGAGCACCAGGAGAACTCTTCCCGGCACCCTGCCGGAGGGGATGATCACCATCGGGAGCTTCTCCACCACCATGGACGCCTCCCAGATGAGTTGTGAGTAGTCTCCCTTGGACCATGAGTCCATGACCAGTAGCTATGTGATGTTCTCCTCCCGTTCTTGTGCTTCACTAATTAGTCCTCATGAGCTGCCCTACATGATCGAGGCACATATGTAATCCTTATGCTGTTGCTATGATGAGTTTGCTGGGATCCGATGGATTATGAGATTATGTTCAGATTGTTCTTGAGTAATATATTTGATCTACCTCTTTTATATTTATGTTCATAAGTAATTATTGCATGTTATCCGTTGTTATTTATTGCTTTGGCCAAGTAATGGGTAGTGACTCCAAGAGGGAACGTTATGCTTGATTGTGGGTTCATGCCCCTCGATGACTAGTTTGAGTGACAGAAACATGAGTCTAGGGGATGTGCTGTTGCCACAAGGGGGAAAACAACGGTGCTTGTGCCCGCGGGTGCAAGGATTGTTTACTTTACGCAAAGTTCTTTTAATGCAGTTGTCTGTTGCTTTGAGTTTACACTATGGGTAGGACTCGCAACTTAATACCAGCGAGATGTTCTGGATAGATATCTCAAGGTGGATGATTAGTAGTAGATATTGATGGATTTCGGTCTACTTACTTTGGCGTACCGCCCATGCTTTGAACCTCAACCTTTCTTGCAATGTAGTCAGCATTGGTTTGCGTTCGTGGTCCTGTCAATTGCCCAGCTGTAATTCGTTTACCTCACATAGCTGTTTTATCGTCTTTTGGGAGAGAGACATCACTAGTGAACATCATGAGACTCCGGTCTATATTACCATCATTGATCACATCCGCTATTTACTTTTCGTTGTTACTTACTATTGCAAACATTATATATCACTACTATCATTTGCGTTTAATCCTTTGTGAACTACAAGGCCGGAGGGATTGACAACCTCTCTGTACTCGTTGGGAGCAAAGTTATTTGTATATGTGTGCAGGTCCACGTTGATTGCTAATCCGTGCCGTTAGCAGTTGACACCTACTTGTTGAACCTAGGAGTCTCTGGGGATTCGATCCTTGGCATCTTTGCTAAGGGAAAAACTTCCACAACACTGCATCTTACACCTTCCACTTGGGGTAACCAACGAGGGGTTAGAGGCCCATCAACGACGTGCCTTGCAACTATTGTACCTTGTGAGCCACCGACCACATCAATGGACGCATCAGCCCACGCCATTCGAGGGTGCTAGGCATGATTCAAGACTTAGTTGGTAGCCTCATAATCAAAGAAGTTAGCCAGTTGACTTGGAGTCGACGTACTCACGTTCGGCATGGAGAACGCAATCATTGACATTGGGTGCATCACAGAGACCGGATACATCTACATGCATGACCTTGGAAGCGTGTTCAACATTATCGGGCCGGTTAGGGGCATGTCTGGCGTCATCGGGCTTGATACATGTTGGGGATATAACTACCAGGTATGACCCGCCCAAGAGGGGCCGGGTCATGTCACTGGTGGCTTTAGATGAAGAGGCCCAAAGAGACGTGAAGATGGCGGTTCATAGAGCAAGCTTATTGAAGGCCCAAGACCCGGGGACCATTTGAAACCCATGGATGTGAACGGCCATATGCTTAACTTATATTGTAAGGCAACTTTAGTTAGTTACCGAGCCGCACACGTTGTGTATGAGCCGGCCGGGACTCTGTAAGCCGCCGGACATCAACCTGTATATAAAGGGGTGACCCGGCAGTGAGTTAACTCAGGAAACTATCGCTCGAGAACTTGGTGAAGCATATTCGCTCCCTGGCTATTAAGACTCAAGCAATACAACCCTAGCTGGATTAGGCATTTACCTCATTGAAGGGGCCGAACCAGGATAAAAAAACTCTTTGTGTCCTTTGCCCCGTTTAACCCCTTCAATATAACCTAGTTGTGATGGCTCCACACCTAAGTCCTATTGCTAGGGCATCTGCCGTGACAATTCCATGATAGTTGGCGCCCACCGTGCGGCCAGTGCACGGTGGTTTCGAGTTCTTGAAAGGCAGCTTCGCAGGGATCAAGGGATATGCCGTAGGCCGGATGACGAAAAGTCGCCGTGACAAGTTCTACATCGAGGACGCAGGCCGGGGCCCCAAGGTCGGCTCAATCGAGTATGGGTACCGGGTCCCCTTCGGTGGAATTCATGTCTTCATCGGCAAGATCGGTGAGTCGGAGCCTGAGTCGGACACCTGCACCGACAACGTCAAGACGGCTCAGCGCGCGCGACCCGCCAAGGTTCAAGCCGCTGTGAAGCATGCCTTTGCTGGTTTCATCCATGGAGCGGATCTCGATGAATGATCTATGTCCAGGGGAGAGATGGTAATCTACTCCGATGGTGAGTCTTCAACTCGTGAGACCGATTCAATGTACTCCCTCCGGTCCTTTTTACTCTGCACATTGGTTTGCCGAAAGTCAATCTTTGCTAAGCTTGACCAAATTTATATTAGAAATTATTAGCATATATATTTTCTAATAAATATAATACGAAAATATATTCTGAGATGAATCCAATGATATTGGTGTTGTTATGTGAATGTCAATAAATTTTTATATAAATTCGGTTAAGGTTGGATGAGATTGACTTCACACAAACCTAATATGCAGAGTAAAAAGGACCGGAGGGATTATCAGCTGCAGGACGGTAGGCTTGGGGGTTGTTCCGATGGTGACAGTATTCCGGACCCCTATGAGGCGCCGAACAGGGTTGCGATCTTCATGGCCGGCACACAACCGGTGCTCGGTCCGACGACTGCTGCGGCTGTGACCTCCAGTTCAACGGCTGCGGTGACGGCTGATGCTAGCGGTTCTGCGCCCCCGCCGGCTCAAGTATTGTCCGAGATCTTGGAGGCTTTAGCGACCTTATTGATCGCGGAGGTGACACCAGAGAATCAAGCACAACACAAGGTGGATGTTGCGAAATTGTGAGATAAGATAGCTCAAGCCAAGGAGGAATTCAGTGCCGAGAATGCTGGGATGGCAACGGAACGAGCCGCTTTGGACGCTCGGGCACAACGGATTCAGGCAGAATTGTTCCGGCTTACTTTGGACCAAAACGCTTCAAACGTCGTCATGAGGAGGAGGCATTAGACCCGTTTACCAGCAGAGTTTGAGGCTAGGAACCTTTTCAACGCGCCTGGGACAGGAACCAGTGACCCGCCCATGGTAAACCGAACGGTTGCAGACCCGCCTCGTTTGAATTTGACTCCGCCTTAGCATGTTTCGACGCCGCTGGGTCATTATTTTAACCCTCTGGACAATATGATTGCTACAGTAACACGATTGGCAGCTCTCCTTATTGAAGGCGAGTCTCCAGCGGCAATGGAGACACAAAGGGCTGGCGAACTTCTTTAGACAGTAGTGGCTCAACAGGTGGCTTATTCGTACAGCCGTGAACGGATTCATTCAACCCCTCGTCCAAGCCAGAGTTATAGCAGGCATATTGATTCACCAGCAGTTTCTAGCATTGAGCGGCACCATAACCAACCTTGTAGGCATGACCCGCCGCACGCTGGTAACGACGCTCAAGCTTTGGTGGACCAGGGCAGGGCACGGCGCGAGGCTGAGCTGGCGGCTCAGTTGGCGGCTCATCCGCAATCTCCGGCTTACCCATCGGTATGTGTGGAGGCAGGAGTGACCTCTAGAACCCTGGGTGTGCCATGTTTAGTGCTGGCGCTACGTAACGAGCGCTTGCCCAAGGATTTCAAGGGCCCCGCAAGGTGCCTAATTACACGGCGGATCAACCCCATAGGCTTGGATTGAGAGCTATGAGATGGCCATGGAGATGTTGGATGTTAGTGATGCCGCGTGTGTTAAATACTTCACCATGATGTTGGATGGGCCGGCACGCACCTGGCTGAAAGGATTGCCCCTAACTCCATCAGGTCATAGGCTAAATTGAAGACACGTTTTATCCAAAATTTCAAAGACACGTGCAAGCAGCCTATGTCGATTCTTGATTTAGACTCTTGCGTTCACGGTGAGGGCATGTCAACAACCCATTGGGTGCGCCGGATCTCGGCCGTTATCCACTCATCGGACAGTATCAACGCCGGTTCAGCCGTCCTGATGTTGGAAAAGAATTGCCGGTTGCTACCCCTTAAGAAGAAGCTGGGATGGCTTAAGCGCCACTACAATGATATGGGGGAGCTTATGGCAGCTCTCGTCAAGTACGCCGACTCTAATGGTACTAAGGATCCTGAGTCTGATGAAGAGAAGGCCGACAAAGGAAAGAAGAATGGCAATGCGAAGGGACAACAACATAATACGGCGGGTCAAGGTAACAATGGTAAGCGCAAGCAGCCTGCCGACGGTTCAGATTTTGTGGCTAATACCAATACGCAGAATAATAATCAGCGGCGTAAGGCGAAAGCGTCAAATCCCCGGTTTGGTGGGCCAAAGTTCAATATTGATGCGGTGATGAATCAACCCTGCCCAAAGCACATGACTCAAGAGAAGCCGGCCAATCATCTATGGAAAGATTGTTTTATCATGAGGGAGTACAGAAAATCCAGCTTTAATCAGGACCATCATGGCCCGCATCGCGTGTCAGGATCGGGCTCTCACGGGACTGGCTTTGGAGGTGGCGGCTCAAGCTCCGGTTTTCATGGTCCAGGCAATCAAGGCGGTTTTAATCAACAATCTAGTCAAGGGAATCAACAACATCAATCCGGCTATCAGAACAATCTGAAGTAGCTGAATAGTGGTCAATATCATGTGTTTACCACGAGTTTGTGCAAATGAGATCAGAAAGTTCATAAGCGGGCAGTGAACTCGGTTGAGCCGGTGGTCCCTCGATACTTGTGGTGGTCTGAGTAGCCTATCGTATGGAGCCGTGAGGATCACCCTCCCCGGGTTGACAATCCGGGTCAATTGGCTTTGGTGGTTCCTCCTCAGGTGGGAGGATAAAAGGTTACAAATGTGCATATGGACGGAGGCAGCAATATCAATATCCTTCACTATGATACTTTTCGCCGTATGAATTTGACTGACAAAGATCTTCAGTCGTCCACTACTGTTTTTCGTGGGGTGGTTCCTGGTAAGTCAGCATATCCGGTGGGTAAGATAACATTGGAAGTGGATTTTGGCAATGACCAGGACTACAGGGCTGAAAAATCGACCTTTGAGGTTGTCAAGATCAAGAGTCCTTATCACGCTTTGTTGGGACGACCGGCTTATGCTAAATTTATGGCCCGACCTTGTTATTTTTATTTGCATCTTAAAATGCCGGGTCATAAGGGAAACATCACAGTGCATGGTGATAGGAAGATAGCTCTGGAGTGTGAAGAGGGTGATGCTACTTATGTTGAATCTGTTTGCACAATGGAGGAATTGAAGTTCTACAAATATAATGTGGACCTGGCGGATATGACCCCCTTGAAGAAGCCAACCACAGAGCATGACCCTTTGCTGAAGTTTAAATCGACAGATGACACCAAGGAGGTCGACTTTGTTCCTGGCGATTAATCCCAACATTTCACTATCAGTGCTAACCTGGATCCTAAATAGGAAAGCGCGCTCATCGAGTTCATCCGTGAGAATCGGGACATCTTTGCATGGAAGCCTTCAGACATGCCAGGTGTACCGAGCGAACTCGCTGAGCACACTCTCAATATTGATCCAAAGTTTAAATCGGTCAGGAAATTCCTTCGTCGTTTTAATGAAGAGAGGCGAAAGGCCATTGGGGAAGTAGTGGCCCGGCTCTTGGCGGCAGGATTCATTGTTGAAGTTTTTCATCCTGAGTGGTTGGCTAACCCGGTACTGGTACTGACGAAGAACGTCACTTGGCGTATGTGTGTGGATTACACGGACCTCAATAAGGCTTGTCCGGCTGATCCTTTCACTCTCCCTCGTATTGATCAGATCATTGATGCTACGACGGGTTGTGAGCGTTTGAGTTTTCTAGATTCTTATTCTGGTTATCATCAGATCAAGATGGCAGTTAAGGACCAGGAGAAGACAACCTTTATCACTCCCTTTGGAGCCTTATGCTATGTATCTATGCCTTTTGGGCTCAAGAGTGCCCAGGCGACTTATCAACGTTGTGTCCAGAATTGCCTCCACAATCAAATTGTATGTAATGTTCATGCCTATGTGGATGACATAGTTGTGAAATCAAGGAAGAAAGAGACCTTGTTAGATGATTTGAAGGAGAACTTTGAAAACCTCCGGGTCTACAAAATGATGCTTAACCCGGCCAAGTGTGTTTTCGGTGTTCGGGCTGGTAAAATGTTGGGCTTTTTGGTTTCTGAGAGAGGCATTGAAGCTAACCCGGATAAAATCAAGGATATCACTTCTTTGGCTAAACCGGCGTGTATCAATGATGTTCAGCGTTTGGCGGGTCGTATTGCCGCCTTAAGCTGGGTTATCAGCCGCCTGGGAGAGAAGGCTATCCCTTTGTACCAGACGATGAAGAAAACATACCACTTTGTCTGGAGTGATGCTGCTAATTAGGCGTTTGATGCACTGAAAAAACAATTGGCTGAGTTGCCGGTCCTTGCAGCTCCCATTGAGAAGGAGCCCTTGCTTTTATATGTGGCTACCAACAACAGAGCCGTCAGCGTAGCGGTTGTTGTGGAAACAAAAGAGTCAGGCAAGGAATATCCGGTTCAGAGGCTAGTTTACTATGTCAGTGAGGTACTCATTGAATCTAAAAAGAGATAGCCACATTGGCAGAAGCTGGATTATGGAGTGTTCATGGCTAGTCGCAAGTTGAAACAATACTTCCTTGGTCATCCCATCACTGTGGTCAGTACTGCTCCCTTAGGAGATATCATTCAAAACAGAGAAGCCACGGGCCGGGTGGCCAAGTGGTCCATTGAGATTGGACCCCTTGGTTTGAAATATATGCCTCAGACAGCTATCAAGTCTCAAGCACTTGTGGATTTCATCAACGACTGGATAGAGCTGCAGATACCCGAGGAGAAACCTGATAACACATATTGGACTGTTCATTTAGATGGATCCAGGCAGTTGGAAAGCTCGGGGGCTGGAGTTATTTTCACTTCCCCACGAGGTGATAAGTTCTGCTATGTTTTAAGATTAATGTTCTCTTGTACTAACAATGCAGCTGAGTATGAGGCCTTGCTCCATGGTCTTCGGATGGCTAAAGAGATGAATCTATGTTGGGTGAGGTGTTTTGGCGATTCAGGTTTGGTGGCTCAGCAAGTTTCAAGAACTTGGGATTCCAAAGACCCGCTCATGGCGGCTTATTGCCGGGCAGTTGATGCAATTGCTGGTCATTTCAAGGGTTATCAGGTGGAACATGTTGATCGTAGGAAAAATGAGGCAGATGATGCGTTAAGCCGGCTTGACTCTCAGCGTAAGCTGGTGCCACCCAATGTTTTCCTTGATATTTTGAATAACACTTCAGTTAAATTGCCTACGGAGGAGGATCTTGCTATCCCTGACCCGGAGGCACAATGTGACGCCCGAGTAATCAAGCTACAGTAATCCCCTACTAATGATGCCACGTCACCTCGATAACTATTGGTAATCTTGCGTTAGTTCAAAATCGGTGCAAATCTAAATTTGAATTAAAAGCAAACAATGAAAGTTTTCAAACTTTAAAACTAAAATGTTCGGGTTATGCCAAGTAATGCATAGGTAATTGTGGTGAAGAAACCCCACTTTTATAAAGTGTTTAAAAACTCTAAGATGAATAAAACAGTAGCAAAAACCAATATTTAAATGCTTTCATAATTAACAAAATACTAAACTAAATTGTTTTAGGGTAAAACATTTGGTGGCAGTGGGTTTTGAGGTATTAACTAATTTAGGGATCACTTTTGTATTATACAAAACTATATTGAAACGTGAAATAAAATGAAACAAAAAGAAAAGTAAATATAAAAAAAAAATCAAAAGAAACAAAAAAAGAGGGGGAAAAGGCCCCCTGGCCCAACTGGCCAACATGCCTAGCTGGCCGCCGAACCGCCCGGCCCAGTAGATCCCCTACAACCACCCCTGGGGCGACCAAACCCTAGCGCCCCTCCCCACTCCCCCACCACGATCCACCCCCTCCTCTGCCCCCGATTGGATCGGTGGGGATCGACCCCGATACCGCCGCGCAGGACCACATCGCCGGAGCCGCCATCACTGCCGCTCTCCTCTCGTCCGTGGAAGCCGCTGCCCCGATGCTGCCACGACCGTGCCGCCATCGTCGCCCCGTCCCATCGTCGCAGACGCTCCGCCATCTTGTCGGACCACCTACCCGCCGGGCCGCTCCGTCCTCGACCTCCTCCTCGCCGGCTCCACCAACTCCCGCCGCCCCTCTTCCCTCCATCGCTGGTGAGGCACGGGCCTCCTCTTTCCCCTTTCTTCCCTAGTCGACGCGCTCGCATCCATGCCGCTCCCACCGCGCACCGAGCGTGCCCACGGCCACGCGCACACGCTCACATCCCTTTGCCCCGGTCACCGCCCGCTCCTGCCACTGCCTCACCGCGGCTTCACCGCCCCCAACCCCGCCGCTGCATCGCTCCGCCACGTCCGCGCTCACCTCGTCTTGCGCCACCGCCTCCCCTGCTCCTGCCACCTCGGCCATGCCGTCGCCCCTCTCCTGGCGTCGCCGCTGGCAGTTGGCCGCGCGCGCCCCGCGGCCAACACCGGCCGCCCGAGCGCCTGGCGCCCAACGCCCGCACCCACACTCATTAGCACCTGTGCCCGCTAAGGCCTCAGTGCCAATGACAAGTGGGCCCCAAGCCCTAGAACGAAAACTAAAATAGATAAATAAATATAATTAATTAATAATATTAATTAATTAATTAACTAGATAATTAATCTAATTAATCATGTCTTTAATTAACCTAATGGATAATTAAATAAATTAAATAATGTTAAGATTAAACTAATTAATTGTGATTAATCTAATTAACTTTAACTAGTTAAACTAATCAGGATTAGTTAATTAAGTATAGACCTAATTATACTGTGTCACTGGCCAGTGGGACCCACTAGTCAGGTTGACTAGTCAACCATGCTCACGTCAGCACGATGTCATGCTGATGTCATAAATCCTTTTTCGAATTTATTTAATTAATATTAAATTCCAGAAATTAATATAAACTTTAGAAAATCATATCTTTTAAACCGTAACTCAGATGAAAATACTGTGTACATGAAAGTTGCTCAGAACGTCGAGATGAATCCGACTACGCAATCCGTTCGTCCACTGCACCTCCCTATCATACCGAACCCGCAACTTTCCCCCTCCGGCCCCTCTGTCCGAAAACGCGAAACACCGGGAATACTTTCCCGGATGTTATCCCCCTTCGTCCGTGTCATCCGACACTGCACTAGAACACCTCTGGCACCGCGTATTTCTTTGTCATGCATCGTCATGCATCTGTTTGCATTATATTCATTGTTTCTTCCCCCTCTTCTCTCCGGTAGACTTTGAGGCTGACGCTGCTGCTGTTGACGCCGACTACGCCGTTGACGACCCCTCCTTCTCAGTAGAGCTTCCAGGGAAGCCCCCCCCCCTTGATCAACCTGATATCGCCTATTCTTCTCTCTACTGCTTGCATTAGAGTAGTGTACCATGTTACTGCTTTCGATACTCCTATTCTGCTGCATAGCATGTCATTGTTGCTACCACTGTTGATACCTTACCTGCTATCCTAATGCTTAGTATAGGATGCTAGTATTCCATCAGTGGCCCTACATTCTTGTCCGTCTGCCATGCTATACTATCTGGCCGTGATCACTCGGGTGGTGATCACGGGTATATATTGTACTATTACATGCACATGATGATGATTCGGAGATGGGGGCTGAAGGGGCAGGTGGTTCCACACAAGTAGTGGTGGGCCTGGGTTCCCGGCAGCCCCCTGATGGTTACTCTGTGGCGGAGCGACAGGGCGGGTTGCGACCACCTAGGAGACAGGTGGGCCTGGCCCTGGTCGTTGCCCGTGGTTATTTCATAATAACACGTTTAACGAGATCTTAGTATTTGATCTGAGTCTGGCCATTGTCCTATACGCACTAACCAGCTACGTGGGAATAGTTATGGGCACTCGACGTCGTGGTATCAGCCGAAGCCTTCTTGACGTCAGTGACTGAGCGGCGTGCGCCGGGTTGGTCCGCGTAATGTAACTTCCTTAGTAATGGAGGTTGCTAGGTCTGCTCATCGGCCGCGTACGCAATGTGCAGGTGTGCGTTGGGCGATGGCCCCGGACCCCTGCGCGCCTAGGACTTAGACCGGCGTGCCGACCTCTCTGTTGTGCATAGGTAGGGTTGCGACGTGTTGATCTTCCGAGGCTGGGCATGACCCTGGAAAGTGTGTCCGGCCAAATGGGATCGAGCGTGCTGGGTTATGTGGTGCACCCCTGCAGGGAAGTTAATCTATTCGAATAGCCGTGTCCCTCGGTAAAAGGACGACCCAGAGTTGTACTCTCACCTCATGACAACTATAATTGGATACTTAATAAAACACACCCAGACAAGTTCCAGATATAACTCGGTGGTTGCTCTCTCACAGGGTGATGTGCGGGGGGATCGCTGGGTAGGATTATGCTATACGATGTTACTTGGTGAACTCTTCGGCTACTCAAGACGGAGGCTGCCAGAAGCTTTGACGCTTGTTACTATTCCATCTACTCTCTTCTACTGCTGCAAGATGGAGGTTGCCAGAAGCGTAGTCTTCGATTGGATTAGCTATCCCCCTCTTATTCTGGCATTCTGCAGTTTAACCCACATATATTACCCCTTTACACAGATGCCACTGCATATGTAGTGTAGATCCTTGCTTGCGAGTACTTTGGATGAGTACTCACGGTTGCTTTGCTCCCTCTTTTCCCCCTTCTTTCTTCTTTCTGGTTGATGCAACCAGATCGGTGGAGCCCAGGAGCCAGAGGATACCGATGATGTTTCTACATGGAGTTCAGCTTCGAGGAGTAGTTAGGAGGTCCCAGGCAGGAGGCCTTGCCTTTTCGATCGTTGTTACTTTTGTGCTAGCCTTCTTAAGGCAAACTTGTTTAACTTATGTCTGTACTCAGATATTATTGCTTCCGCTGAATCTTGTGTTTTGAGCTTATGTATTCGAGCCCTCGAGGCCCCTGGCTTGTAATATAAAGCTTGTATTATTTTAATTTGTGTCTAGAGTTGTGTTGTGATATCTTCCAGTGAGTCCCTGATCTTGGTCGTATACATTTGCGTGCATGATTAGTGTATGGTCAAATCGGGGGCGTCACACACAATTGGTGGCAGCTCTTCATGTTATTCCTGATTGGACAGTTCCATATTTGACTTATATGACCCGGGGTGAGTGACCTGAGGATGAAATTTTGGCCAGGCATATAACCCGGTGATCTAAGTCGATGACTATTGTCAATGGCGAGTTGCACCGATAGAGTGTCATAGGGGTGTTTCAACATTGCATTTCTCCTGAGGAGGGTCATGTGATTCTGCGAGAGATTCATGAAGGACATTGTGGCCATCACGCCGGCTCTAAGTCTCTCGTGGCCAAGGCTTTTCGTCATGGGTTTTATTGGCTGACGGCTCATGCTGATGCACAAGATATGATTAGCAAGTGTGATGATTGTCAGAAGTTTTCCAAACGAGCTCACGTGCCGGCTCAAGAATTATGGATGATCCCAATTACTTGTTGTTTACGGTCTGGGGGCTGGATATGGTTGGGCCTTTTAAAAGATCTAAGGATAAAAAGACTCACCTCTTGGTGGCAGTTGACAAATTTACAAAGTGGGTTGAGGCTGAGCCGGTCAGCAAGTGTGATGCAGCGACGGCGGTTCAATTCATTAAAAAGGTGATCTTTCATTTTGGATATCCTCATAGTATCATCACTGATAATGGTACTAACCTGTCTAAGGGTGCTATGAAATAATTTTATCAACGAGAGCATATTCGTCTCGACGTTTCATCTGTGGCTCACCCCCAGTCCAATGGTCAAGCCGAAAGGGCTAATCAAGAAATTTTAAGAGGCATCAAGCCCTGGCTTATGGTCCCTTTGCAAAGAACGCCGGGTTGTTGGGTTGAGGAGTTACCCTCAGTGCTTTGGAGTATCAATATTACTCCCAACAGATCCACCGGTTATACGCCCTTCTTCATGGTTTACGGAACAGAGGCGGTTCTTCCGAGTGACATGCGTCACGACTCGCCCCGTGTGGCGGCTTATGTTGAAGCTATTAATGAACAAGCACGTCAGGATGACCTTAACCTCTTGGATGAGGAGCGTGACCATGCAGCGGCTCGTTCGGTGATTTATCAGCAAGATCTGTGTCACTGTCATAGCCGTCGGGTTAAAACTCGCACCTTTCAAGAAGGCGATTTGGTGCTCCGGCTCATCCAGGATCAAACAGGGATGCACAAGTTATCCCCACCTTGGGAAGGACCTTTTGTGGTCAGCAAAAATCTGAACAACGGATCATACTACCTCATCAATGTTCGAGACCACAAGGACTCACGCACACCGGAGGAGGAGACCCGTCGTCCGTGGAGTATTGCTCATCTTCGGCCTTATTACACCGGAGCCATCGACTCTTGTGTTGTACATATTTCTGCAATGTATATATTATGATTAGTATAATAAAGCTGGCATCCTTGATAAATCAGGGCCTCTGTCGTATCATTTCTGAGTATCTGAGCCTTTATTCTCAATTCATAAGATCACTTGGGGGCTTCCTACTCATTGGGCATAGCTATGATTAGCCTCTTGATTCGGCTTGCACGCGTTGTTACAAATAACATGGGGGCTTCCTGCTCACTGAGCATAGCTATGACTACCCTTTGATCCGGCTTATACGTTGGGTTATAAACAACTATGTTTTTTGCCCAAGTTGAATGGTTACCAAAGAGGACTTGCTATAATGTGCAGTTTAAACATAGGTAACCGGCCTTGATGGCTTGTTTAAGGTCACTTGGGGTCTTCCTGTTCAATGAACATAACTATATTTACCCTTTTGATCGGTTTGGACGCCAGGTGTATTCACCAAAATTCCAGGTTATCCTTCCTTTGTATGTCTGCCACTCCAACCAGGTAATCCTGGAATGACCCGATGTACTCTTGACAATTAATCTTATAAAGACCCTGAACTTGTCAAAGTTAAAACGACGATTGGTCATGTGAGGCCCGGCCTACAGGTTTGAAAATAAGATTACCTCAGTGGCTGTGCGGCCCTTTGAACAACACTTGATATTGAGGTTTTGCAGCCTATGAAAGCCTTGTTTTTTCTGGTTTATGTTTTTAGTTAAACATTATTTCGGTCTGTATTTTTGTACCATATTGATATATGGTTTAAAAAGATTGAGGCCATGTAACCTTCATCTTTATGGCTCATATTTGAGTGTATTTGGAGTTTTGATAACCCGGTCTGGCTTTGGACGATAAGTCGACAGTGTGATGTGATTGTGCACTTGGAGTTTTGCGCTCTAAGGCTTTTTTGGGATGTTACCCTAGCTGCATATGGCATTGTAAGCCGGCAGTATGAATGCACATGTATATTATTTACTTGTTCTATGAATATGTGAGGTTTTTTGATAATCCGCCCTGGTTGTGGACTATACAGTCACCAGCAAATTTTTATGGGGTATTATGACCCGCCCTGGGGTAAATCGCTAGGGCAAATATTATCTATTTGTGTGCAGGGACTATGATACATATGGTCTGCGTGAGTGAATTATAAGCGTAAACAGCAGATCTTCAACATCAGATCAGTGATTCAAAGTGTTATGCAAATAAACATGCACGATGGCATGGCAGATCATTGTTTTCAACTAGCCTATTACAAGGCATCATGTGGCCCAAAAGAATAACTGTTTTTGATATACACAACATCCAATGATGTGGATGATAAACCGGCTATTTGATCAGTTGTCTTGGCCTTGGCGTGTTGAAGATTCCGGGTTATCTTGCATCGGCTCTTCTACCTCTTCTTCACCCGTTGCTGGAAGTTAGATGTGGCCCAATTGATCCCAGTCAAAGCTTTGAAAATAGCTTCATTGTCTATAAGTGTTGACGGGTCAATGTGAGGAGTGAAAGTGTGCTTACATGTTGGCGGGATAAGGTCCACGGCCTCATGAACCGACAATTTCACCTTGGCGTTTTCAGCATCATAAACTGGATGATACTTGGAGAGATCAGTCTCTTCAGCCAATTTGCTTGCCCAAGGATGCATCTCCCTTACTATTTTGGTGAACTCATCGGTGCTGAAGGAAGACCCATCTTCTTTTAAGCTGGGGCATCCGGTTGACATCTCTTATGGGTCAAGTTCAGCTTGCCATGCCTTTGCCCGACTCAAGGAGGTGACGGCGCTGGCTCTGGTGGCTCATCGCTTTAATTGCTCAACCCTTTGTGGCAGCACAGACAGCTTATCCAACACTTCCTTGATGAGGGAAGGTGGTTGTTTCTTATGCAAGGCAGCAGAAATAGCCCATTGAGCACTAGTGTACACCTGCTACACAAGGGTATATACAAGTTTCAGCCTTATGCGCATATCATCACCCAGCTTGGAGCTTCTAGAACCTGCATCAACAAGTATATCCATGAACCAGCTCAATGGTTGATCAATATTAATGATGAAAGATTGAAGTACAATAATAGTTACTAAAGATGGCCGTTGTCATGCTGTTGATTTGATACTTTAAGCTAGACAACTCGTCAGTCACCGGCTTAAGAGCAGCTTCAACATCTTCCGCTCTCTTTAATAGAGCTGCCTTCTCGGTATCCCAGCCGGTTCTCTCAGTGCCGAAATCCTTTTTAGCTTCTCAATATTTTCCAAAGCGATTCTCAATTGCGATTTGGCCTTGGAAGTCTCAAATTGCTGAGTTTGGAGGTTTTGCTGCAGATCCACCATTTGGGATTCTTTCATGTCTAATTCAACCTGGGAGATAAAGAGATTAAGCAGCAATATGTGGTTATGATAATCATCTTATTTGAAGTCCCAAGCATAATACAAGTATTTTATTTGGCACTTGGGGGCTAATGTACATTGCTCTTTTGAATACAACTTTTACATGACCCACCTAAAGTTGTTTCAACTACACACGGCACATGGGGGCTACATGTTTGGATTTTATTCTTGATTATGGTGATAAGTCCCGATTTAACTTGTCAGTTTAAGCCGACCCTTGGGGGCTACACATGCGAAGTTGAAAACAACAATTTGAAGTCCCGACTTTAGCTTTGCAGCTTAAGCCGGCCCTTGGGGGCTACTCATTTTGATTCTGCAACTACAATATGCCATGACATGAATACAGGGTTACAAAGGTTATCTAAAGTCTACATCATATTCAATTCTATCATATCTAGTAGACTTGGCGGCTAGCATAAATATACTATGGAGAAGATTGCACTGCTTACCTCAAAATGCTCCTTCATGGGTTTGACCAAGCCGGCCTCAAAGTCACGGCTGGTGTGAAGGCGGTTTAGATAACCTGAATAAATATCATGAGCATTGAAATGGGCATAGTTTTCCAAATCCACTTTCCACTTGCCCTTATCAACAACAGAAAATTCTTCTTTGGCGCTGTGGTTGGATAGGACAGTGGGGTTGCATGGTGCTGTATAAGCCGTCCCAGTAACTATTACATCTTTAGTTTCCTTAGCCGTCTGAGCGGGACTGGGCGGCTTAGCATTCTCCGGATCAACATTCATGGCGTCCATGGTGACGTGGTGCTCTTCTGGTGGTGGATCATCCATGGATGCTTCAGAAGTTTGATGCAAAGACTAAGACATAGTCTGTTTCTCCGGGTCAGCAACCTGGGGATCTTTGGCCGGTTTATTCACCTTCAGATTCTTGCTGGGTTTGGCCATAGCTCTAAAAATAAAGCACATGGTGAGATTAGTATGCCAATTGAGTGAGGTATTAAAGCAAGCGGGCTTAAATGTTCTCACCCAGGGACAGTCTTGAACAGAGGAATCCGAGTCCCAGTGGAATCACCAGATGAAGAGTGAGAGGTTCCCTAATAGTTTGAGTCAGAAGGGTTAAGAGGTTGTCGAAAAAGACCCGCATTTGGAAAAGCTAAGTCTGAAATTTGTGAAACCTCTGCTTGGCGCTTGCGACGAACCGGCGTATTGGGCAGGCCGGGGGAGAGAATCCCGCCGCCACTATTCTGGGTTGTGCGGCAATCTTCGTGCTGCTGCTTCTTCCAAATAAAGTAAGGATCCAAGTAAGCTAAAGGGTGAGAAAACCTTACTTTCCGGCACACTTGATGAACTTTCTATCCTGGCAAAGGTTCTGAGCCGGAGGAAAGGACAATTACCTCTTCACCATTTGCACGATTGGCCTCCGCATCATTCTGATAATGATCCGTGTTAATAAGACGAATAAAAAAGGAGCCACGGGAGTCAAGGTCTACCTCCAACTCGTAATCATCCAAAGGAGATTGCTCTGAAGTGTTCGTTCTTTTTTCTTAGTAGGCTTTTTGGGAGCCTTATTCTTGGCCTTGACCTTTTTGACCGGTTTAGCTTGAAGCTTCTTATTCCATAAGGGGGAATCAACCTGCAGAAAGTTCAAGTAATAATGAGAAGGTAGATTGACAAAATATGATTTAATGGAAGTGGTTCGAAAATACTTACAGTTGGCGGCTCATTGAGAGTGCAGAAAGGACTGAAGCCTGTTTTACTACAAGTTTCCAAGGTCTCATTCAACAGTGTCTTGGTCATATTATTGATGTCATCCTCAATCAGCTCTATTTGGCAGTGGCGTTGGGGATCTTTAACATCACCAGTGTACTCACACATTAAGCCGGATCGGCGGCTTAAGGGCAACATTCTCCATGCGACCCAGCAATGGACCAAATCGACTCTGGTCAACCCATTGGCCATTAAAGATCTGATCTTTGAAAAAATAGGCATATATTTGGCCAGTTCTCCGGTGTTGATCCATTCTGGCAGATGATGTCTGTTGCTAAGCCAGTTTTCACGATAACCCGGCAGAGAATTTTCACCTTCTGGAGAGGTGTCTTTACAATAAAATCAGGTTTGATTCCAGTCTTTGGGATGACTGGGGAGTGTGGCGGCAGGAAAAGTGGCTTCTTTGCGCCTCTGAATCGAAATGCCACCTAACTCTAGGCTGGGGCCATCTGTGAATTCAGTCTGCCGGTTTAAATAGTAAAATTCCCTGAATAGTTCTACAATGGGCTCCTGTTGAAGGTACACCTCGCAGAACACTTGAAAGTTGCAGATGTTTGAAACCGAATAGGGCCCGATATCTTGAGGGTGGAGCTTGAAAAAGTGCAGCACATCACGGAAGAATTTTGAGCCGGGAGGAGTAAAACCTTGGAGCAGATGATCAATAAAGACAATTACTTCACCTTCCTTGGGCTCGGGAGGGGTTTCTCTGCCTCGGACCCTCCAATGGATGACATCTTTTTTGGCTAAGACGCCTGTCTGGACATATTCATTCAATATGTGCTCGGTAACCCGAGAAACGACCCAGTTGCAGGAGGTGACGGTCTTGGCTTTAGACATTTTTTACTACAAAGGAAAAGATTGTCGGATTAAGATTATGTTGTTAAGCTGGCTAATGACTAGTACTACAAAAGGTCGATATAATTAAACCGGAAGACGGTGCCGGATTATATGGATTGTTTGTGAATACTGGCGGCTTAACAAGGGGACTAATGCTATATGGTGGGTTATGATTATCATATAAGCCGTCTGCGTGATTGGAAAGATTTTTTTTTACTAAGTGAAGGACAACCAAGTTCTGCATATTGGTGCTACGGTTTTGGGATCTACAATAGTTCAGAAAATGTAAATAAATTCTAAACCTGCGGTGGTGGTAGTAGAAGTGTTCATGTGTTCAGATGAGATCTTCTACAGAAGGATGATTTTTTTTATTGAAATAAATGCTGAAACTACTACCACATATCTTTGGTGATTGAGTTCAAATCTAACTATGCAATCTAAACGAGCCAGAGGAAGAACGGTGAAGAACACCGACGAACAACAAAACCCTAACGCGGATCTATTATAGGGAAGAAGAAGTACTTAGGGATGCTGATCAACAGCGGAGGCGCGCCTCAGATTTCTGGTCCGTCCAGGTTGATGCAGTGGCCGGAGTTGAGGTCGCTGGAGGAAGACGGCGGCGGCGGAGCTCGGGTTGCTGGGGCATCGCAAGGAGGAAGACGAAGACGAGGGGGCAAAGTAAAAAATGAAAAGAAGGACCCCTGTCCCTATTTATAAGGCAGTGGATAGATGGCATGCACGGGAATCGAGGAGGCCGAAAAATGATTATGTGTCCACAAGGGTGCCTCGATTTCCGGGAGGTCCATTAAAGATAAAAAATCTGATGTGATGTGCTGAGCTTCGTGCGAAGTTAATGCAAGATGACGTCATAGCGGGTTAACACAATTTCGAGATGTGACGTCATGGCGGGTTATAATGAAATGGTAAATAATTGGCGATGGAAGATTCTATTAAGTCAAGTATTGAAGATTGATGTGAACAAGTTTAAATCAACCTGGGGCCTAATGTTGGGGATATAACTACTAAGTATGACCCGCCCAGGAGGAGCCGGGTCATGGCCACTGGCGGCTTAAGATGAAGAGGCCCAAAGAGACGTGAAGATGGCGGTTCATAGAGCAAGCTTATTGAAGGCCCAAGACCCGAGGACGATTTGATGCCCATGGATGTGAACTGCCATATGCTTAACTTATATTGTAAGGCAAGTTTAGTTAGTTACCGAGCCAGACGCGTTGTATATGAGCCGGCCGGGACTCTGTAAGCCGCCGGGGATGACCCTATATATAAAGGGGTGACTCGGCGGCGGGTTAACTCAAGAAACAATCGCTCGAGAACTAGGTCAAGCGTATTCGCTCCCTAGCTATTGAGACTCGAGCAATACAACCCTAGCTGGATTAGGCTTTTACCTCATTGAAGGGGCCGAACTAGGAGAAAAAACTCTCTGTGTCATTTGCCCCGTTGAACTCCTTCAAACTAACCTAGTTGCGATGACTCTACACCTAAGTCCTAATGCTAGGGCATCTGCCGTGACAATTTCACAACAGTTCCCGCGCGCTGCCGTTGGTTTCTAAGCTTGGTGATAGCAATTTCTCCTAGTGCCTCACATCACACTTCACCGACGATGACGACTTCAACACAGGTTCCAAGAGCTATTCCATTGTTGGCTCATTGGCCGGCCATAGCGGTGAAAGAGACACGCCCATCACAATAGTAACCTGACGGAGGAGTAGTATGTTCAAAGGTGTACGAGTGGATTTGGTGTGACATATCAGTTATCCTCTAATATCCAAACTTATAGATGACACATATAAAATATGTCATTTTCTATATCACTACATGGACAAAGCTTATGTTCGGTATGAGGCTGGACACCAGCTCAATTTATAGGACCCAACAATTAAGCTATTCACGCTTTCATTATCAAGCATGAAGATTGCATGCCTAAAGTCCGTTTAACATGAAGCCCAACTGATTCCTCTCCTCGTGCTTCTGCCTGCTGCATACATACGGATTTGATGTAGGCCGGCTTCAGATGAGCAGCGGGCGAGCAGTTACACCGAAGATCCAAACGCAATCTCGCCGCTCTGAACCTAGCTCGCACTACACACTAATGCAGCTGGACCAGGGATGGCATGCATGCATGTATTGATCAGTCTAGCCGTAGTGACCACCGACCAGTGAGCCAGTGACGTGTTACATCTTACATGCATATGGGCGACACATGGTGCTAGATTTTTTTCCTCTCTTGCGAGAAGACACGTAGTGCAAGTTGCAGGGCATCTTTCGTGAGCAGATCTACATATAAGCATCAAATATGTATTTTACTGTATTTGTGTTTTCGCATCATCAAAATTATTATAATTATTTACGAAAAAAGCTATTGGATTTTCAAAATAATTGCAAGTGTCTACCTACCATGCAACATGCATTGTTGTGCTATAATTGGATTTTAAAACCCCATCATATTTAATTATGATATGTTTAACTTTTTCTCTTAAGATTTTGTCTTTGTATTCCTGGAAAAAATCTCACATATTTACGATCTTAGGAATTAAATTTATATTCTGTACAATATTTAGAAATCAAATATTTAATTTTATAATAATATATGTGAGGTATCGTCAAAATTAGTAACCAGTTTTAATAAAACGCGTTTTAATAGGATTTTTTAGAAAACCAGTTTTACTAGTAATTCGGTTAGGAATGGATATGTACAAAATCTTGTTTGGCTGAAATTAATCAATAGCCAGCAGCTCAAGCGCTCGGGTAGCAGCACATGTCAAGCGCAGTAGCAGCAAGCCAATCATCAGCTCGGCGATTGCCTTCACGCGAGTGCTCTCTTCCTCGTCAGCGGATTGGAGTCTGATGTGCCCCGTCTCGTCTAGCGCGTGCTTGAGCTCCAGTTCACCGGAACTCGCAGCGCTCGTGTCTGTGGTTGCGCTGCGGCGCACGCTGGAGCAACGTCGTGGAGGTACTCATCGACACGGACGACGTGGTGTCGTGGCATGCCCAGGAGGAGGTCAGATTCCGCCGCGAGGCCGTGCTCTGGAGCTGCTGCCTCGTCGCCTAGCAGTGGAGTCACCATGTAGTGCAGTCACCATGTACTGGGCATTTAGTAGGGCACGTGTTTGTGCTGTGCATTGTATCCATGTCGTTGGCGCATCACCCAGATCCTACTCAAATGATGTCCCGTTTCCAAGTGATGCGCGGTGCCTCCGCCATGGTCACGTCCATCGAGCCCTACGTGCATATCGTCGACGCGGCGTTGTACACGGTCAACGACATGGACACCGGCGCCTTCGCTTGCTGATCGGGTTTCCCTCGTCCATGGCTGGTGCGGTTGTCGCTCAGCGCCCAGAATGGCAGAACCTGGGGTTGCACGTCCTGCAGTCGGATGCCTGCGGCCACGGTGGCACCGAGAGCTCGCGCAAGCCCGTCGCTATGCTCCACGCGGCAAGAACCATCACCTCATGGGGCGGCGTCCTCACCGATCTCAACCTTTTCATGGTCGTGCCCATCCTCTCCTCCCCATGGAAAATATGTGCAGCAAGAGGTGGATGAATTGATACAGGAGACGCACTTCGCGATGGAGAAGACGCTAAAACTGGTTTGTAGAAAAACGTCGAATCGTCGTTTTTCCAAAAACCCAATTTTTCAGTTTTACGGAAACTAAGTTTTACTTATCCTTGGAATTATTATTCTAACCAAACATAGTTTTGGTTAGTTACAACCGCAAACGAGTTTAAGGGGAACTGGTTTAGCGAAACATCCGTATCCAAACAACCCAAAGTCACAAAGCTACGTTAGAGTCAACCTATGTCGTGGCACGCCAACCCACTAAAATTTGTATACTATACACCCACTCGTGGGCCATGAAACACCAACTAGAAGAATTGTTTCTTGGGAATTGATGTGCGTACGATAAAAGTTTGTACGCTTTTCGTACGACACAATCTCACCCATTCATGTAATTCATCCAACGGCTGCTGATGACTGTTGTCTGAAAATCGTACGAAATCTGTGATACGTGTAGCAGGGCTCATGTTCCTTTAGCTTGGCCCGCCCGAGTATAAGCTCCGCCGGTGGTTCTTAAAATGTATGATGATACCAATACACATAAATAGAGGATTAAAATCACATAATTTTGTAATTATGATATCTTTTTTGTTCATAGTGATAGGAAAAACCACGAGAATTCCAATAAGCATAACCAATCTATACCTAATATTAAAGAACGGAAGATTTCATAGTTCTCCATCCGTCACCACAGCATATCCGTTGATTTTATGTTAATCATAAAAATTAATGGCTGAGATTTAATAGATCCACATAATAGTTCAGACCGAACAAGAACAAGATGGAGAACAGAGCAAGCAGGGATCAATCGATGCCTTTTCTTCACATTGGACACGGACCCTAACCCTTATTAAACTAACATGTATTTTTCTCTTAAACCAAATCTATCTAACACGTAGCGTCCGCATGCATCACGATGCGTCCATCACGACCGCACCGCACGATAAGCACCTACCTGAGCCTGGCTCTCGCGCCAGACCCGGATGCTCCGGTGAACCTCGCTGGCCGGCGAGTCCAGGAAGCCGCGTTCGCCCATCCATGTCTTTCTCTTTCTCTCGAGCCCACCACGGTCGCCTTCCCGCCCGCCATGTAGCCATCGCGTCTGCCCGCTCCCCTCAGCTGCCATACAACACAGCGACCATGGAAACCACTTGGATGGCCGCTCCGACCGCCGCACGCCATTGCCATGGAGGAACTCGTGCTGGTGACCAGCTGCCCTGCTCGTGGTGGTGGCAGACAACACCGGCAAGGCATGGTTCAGCAATAGGTGGAGGCGTCATGGCAGGAGAGGTTGGGCCGTGCTCGTGGTCGTGGTCGCTCACGCAACTTCTTCTCAGCTCGAGCCCTGCTCGTGGTGGTGGCAAACGACGCCGGCAAGGCATGGTTTAGCAATAGGCGGAGGCGTCATGGCAGGAGAGGTTGGGTCATGGTAATGGTCGTGTCGCTCACGCAACTTCCTCTCAGCTCGAGCCCCGCTCGTGGTGGTGGCTCAACCTCTCCTCCCTCCACGGCGATGGTGCGCTAACACAGATGAGTGGCTTCCTCGGCGCCTTAAGCGCAAACGACAGCAGCTCCGGCTCGTCAGCACGTCACACAGCTTATCATCGAGGGAGCATAACTCCTCCCTCCACGGAGGACCTGTTGAAATTTTGCTAGTAGGCCTTTAGTTCAAAGCCTAACTAAAATTTTGAATTTTTTTTGGCCCATTCATGCACACATGTGAGTGAAGTGAGTGAGGCTAAAGTTTAGTCCCATCTCATAAGTTGAGAAAGAGTTGCACCTCTTTATAAGGTGAGCTCTTCTACCACTTGTATGAGCATGAGAAAAAGAGACCTACATGTGCGCTCATCCTCCTCGCTCGCCACGCCACGCCACGCCTCGTCACGACGCGCACCTCTTTATAAGGTGAGCTCTTCTACCACTTGTATGAGTATGAGAAGAGGAGACCTACACGCGTGCTCCTCCTCCTCGCTCGCCACGCCACGCCACGCCTCGTCACGCCGCGCCACGCCGCGCCGCGCCGCGCCGCGCCGCGCCGCGGGTTGCGGTAAGGTGAGCTCTTCTACCACTTGTATGAGCATGAGAAGAGGAGACCTACACGCGCGCTCCTCCTCCTCGCTTGCCAAGCCACGCCACGCCTCGTCACGACGCTCCGCGCCGCGCCGCAGGTTGCGGGATTGAGCCGAGCCGAGGACAGAGCTATGCACGTTGTCTATATTTTTGCTGTTCGGGAAAATTAATAAGTCATTAATTAATAATTAACGAACGCGTTAATTACTGAACCGTTTTCGATTCTTTTGGATCGTGACGACTCAGACGTGGGGTTTATTCCCACGACCTACCCGGCCCGCACTATATAGTTAGGCATACATCTATCCTAGCCGCCGCCGCTTCGTATGGTTTCTCACCACCGTTTCAGATCATTGCGCCGTCAAGCAAGTCTTCTCCATCCCTCCTTTCGGCGTGCACCGGGAGAAGGGACAGCAGGCCTTCGAAACCCCGCCTCTCGTGATCCTGTACGAGAGATGGGCGATCAGGTTTTTGGGGAGCGCACTCGCGCGACTGCTGGCAGGTACGACTTCACGAACGACGAATTCTTTCCCGACCTCGGCAACCTCATCCTCGACGACATGGGCGACAACGTCAACGCCGGCGGTACTGCTCCCGCTGCACCGTATGTGATCCTATCCTTCCTGTTCGAGATCGTGGTAGAATTCATGTTTCTAGTATGTGCCCTAGATGTGATCTGTTCATCTGCTATGCTAGTTCACATGATTAGTTTAATCTCTGTTGCTGCAGTCATGACTTATCTTCTGTTTATTCGGATTAAATCTCGAAATAATTTGCTCATATTTCCAACAATCCAAAAACCTGATTATAGGCAATTTACTCCGAGTGGTTTTGCTGCGCGTCTGAAGCCGCCTGCCTTTAAGGAGACGCAATATAAGAGGTGGTGCACGAGAGCAGTCTACTGGTTTCAGACCATGGGCTGCTATGACACCACCAAGGGCAAGCCTGAGGGCGATCTTAATCCAGCACAGCTAGAAGCTTTTGAGAAGATCGATACCCTCTTTAAAGGCGCTCTTCTGAGTGTTCTTGATGACTCAATTGTGGATTCGTACATGTCGTTTGACAACGGCAAAGACATGTGGGCTGCGCTCGAGGCCAAGTTTGGTGCTTCGGACGTCGGCAGCGAGTTGTACGTCATGGAGCAATACTATGACTACAAGATGACTGATGAGCGCGCTATTGTACAGCAGGCTCATGAGATACAGTCGCTCGTAAAAGAACTTGAGTACTTCAAGTGTGTGTTGCCGGACAAATTTGTTGCCGGGGGCATCATTGCCAAGCTTCCATCTTCGTGGAACAATTTTGCTACTTCCCTGAAACACAAGAGACAGGAGTTTTCTGTTGCGGATCTCATTGGTACTCTTGATGTTGAAGAGAAGGCGAGAGCAAAGGACACACGTGCTCGAGTTGCCGAGGGAGGTTCTAGTGCCCACATGGTACAAAAGAAGATTCTTCCCAGCCCAACAAGTTCAAAAACAACAAGAACAAAACTCAGGGCAAAGGCAAGTTTGATACAAAGAACAAGCCATCACATTCTACCAACTTCAAGAAGAATTCTCATAAGAAGGGGAAGGGACTTTGCCATGTCTGCGGTGATCCTAATCACTGGGCTCCGAAGTGTCCTAACCGCTTTGAGGAGCGCGAACATGAGAAGAGCGGCAAGTCCGCTAATATTGTCATCGGTGATACTGATATGAAGGAATCACGGTACGGTAGTTTTCTTACCATCCTTTCAGTATTTCAATCCCGTGATTGGTTAATTGACACCGGTGCCAATGTACATGTTTGTGCTGACGCCTCCATGTTTTCTTCTTACCAGGCCACTGGGACTTCTCCCGTGCTGATGGGGAACGGGTCACATGCCATCGTTCGAGGTGTTGATACGGTCGATCTGAAGTTTACTTCGGGGAAGACCGTGCGTCTGAAGAACGTTCATCATGTGTCGTCCATCAATAAAAATCTCGTTAGCGGTTCCCGTTTATGTCGAGATGGTTTTAAGTTGGTTTCTGAATCCAATAAAGTTGTAATTTCTAAGTGTGGACAATTTGTTGGAAAAGGCTATGAGTGCGGAGGCTTGTTCCGCCTATCTTTGTCAGATATTTGCACTAAAGTTTTTAATAATGTTTGCCATAATAATGGGTCTGATATTTGGCATTCACGACTTTGTCATATTAACTTTGGACGCATGACGCGGCTAGCCAATATGAATTTAATTCCGAAAATCTCTACTGTCAAGGGCTCTAAGTGCCAAGTATGTGTGCAAGCTAAACAACCTCGCAAGTTCCATAAGACTGCAGAGGCAAGATACTTGGCGCCACTAGAGCTTATACATTCTGATCTTTGTGAGATGAATGGCGTGTTGACAAAATATGGAAAGAGATACTTCCTGACGTTGATTGATGACTCCACTAGATATTGTTATGTGTATCTTCTGAAATCAAAAGATGAGGCTTTGACTTTCTTCAAAAACTATAAAGCTGAGGCAGAGAACCAACTTAATTGAAAAATTAAACGGCTTAGGTCCGATCATGGTGGAGAGTATTTTTCCCATGAATTTGATCTGTTTTGTACGGAACATGGTATAATCCATGAGAGGACGCCTCCCTACTGATGTCTACACACGCTTCTACTCTTGTAGACTATGTTGGGCCTCCAAGCGAAGAGGTTTGTAGGACAGCAGCAATTTCTCTCAAGTGGATGACCTAAGGTTTATCGAACTCAGGGAAGTAGAGGTTGAAGATGGTCTCTCTCAAGCAACCCTGCAACTAAGATACAAGAAGTCTCTTGTGTCCCCAACACACCTAATACAACTAGGAGTTGTATAGGTGCACTAGTTCGGCGAAGAGATGTTAAATGGCAAATGATATGGATGATAGGAGTGGCAAAGCAAAGTAATATAAACCTGTAATAAAAAGTGCAGCAAGCAAACAAGTGGTAAACGTGAGCACAAATGGTATTGCAATGGCGGAAAGAAGGCCTAGGGATCATACTTTCACTAGTGGCAACTCCCAACAACATTAACATAATCGAATCACATGATATTTCCCATAAAACATGCAATGGAGACGCACCCGGAGGTCATTCCTTCGTGGTCAAGAGAGGACGAGAATTATGTAGGGCTACAAAAGCACACCTCAAAGTTCGTAGTTCTCAATCTAAGGATTTCCCAATGTCACCGCGGCCATCCAAAGAGAGTCCCACAATCACCACAACATATCTAAAGGATAGTCAAAGACAAGCACCAAGAGACTCTCAATCTTCAATCAACACACAAGAGAGGAAATCACTCATGAAAATATTTTTCTAATCCATGTCCAATAGACCGCTGTCACCTTGGTCTCGGGGATTATACTAGATAAAGACAAGTGAGTACATCAATCTAATACATAGAGGAAGGGGAAATATCATGGGATCACCCTAGATTAACATAGCCTATGATCACAACGAAGATCACATCATGGGAGAGAGAGATAGCCACATAGCTACACGTACGAGCCCTCAGCCCCGGAGGAAACTACTCACGCATGGACATGGTGAGGAGGAGGCTGATGATGGTGTTGATGGAGAGGTGCAGCCCCGCGAGGAGGAGACGGCCGGCGGCAGCCACGGAGGCGGCGGCGGCGACCCTTGGGGGCGCGGCGGCGGCGGCGACCCTAGGGGCGGCGGCGGCCCTAGGGGGCAGCGGCTCCTTGGCCCCCCCTTCTTCCTTGTGGATGGTGCTGCAATGGTGCTGGTCCTTCCCTCCAAGACGGCGGCTCGGGAGGAGGAAAATTCGTGGCCCTTGGTGACCTAGGTTTCCTCTCTTTATATAGACTCTCGGATTCCCGTCATCAGATTTTGGGCCTCAGTAAAACGAGCTTCACTCGGCCGTCCGGACTCCGATTTGGACGAATTTTATATCGAGAAGCATCGCCTCGAAATTCCCCACAACTTTCGCAACTAGACTTTTTCCGTTTGACGTCGTCTTCGGACCGGAACGTGACCATCTTTAAAAAACGTTCTCAGACAGATTTCAGGAAAGTCAGAGTCCTACTCCAATACGACTCCTTTTGCGTTTTTGTCAATTTCAAAGTAATTCCTACACAATAAAGTGCAAAACAAGAACATTGTTCACTTTTGCAACCATTAGTAGGTTAGTCCAAATATAATCAAAAGTGTATGGAAGTGCATAATATCATAGCAATATCACACAAAAAAGGCATGGGGCAAGCAGAAATTATAGATACGTTTTGGACGTATCAACATCCCCAAGCTTAATTCCTGCTCGTCCTCGAGTAGGTAAATGATAACAAGCATAATTTCTGGGGTGACATGCTATTAACCATATAAGGACTTTTCATACTCACATGACAAAAGCTTACTGAGACAATGAATCTGTAGTAATTAAGTTGCCTCATGAGAAAATCACAAAGAACTGAAAGTTTTACAATATGATACTGAAACATGAAATAGATTTGTAGTGAGCATGGTGTGCAAATATGATAAAGTGTTACCTCGCTTGCCCCCTTTAGTGAAGCAAAACATAAATGCAGGGGCACCTCCAAGGTTTAAGTGACGACTAGATACAATAATTTCAGAATAAACGATATCATAATCATGCAAAAGACAATGGTACTTTGGGATAATGCACATTACACTCAAAATGACAATCATGCTCTCAATAGTTGGTGCTTTAAAGAAAGAAGGTGGAGACTCTCGAACCGTGGCTTTTGATGGCAAGGTTGAAAACCCGTGGTCGGAAATAAAAACTAAACATGTACCAGAGCTCTTGGTTTTTAAAAACAAAGGTAAAAAATATTTTTTTAGAATATGCATATTTCGTCAACGAATGCTAGTAGATAACTCAGTTACTTCTCGAGCTGGACAAGTTTCGAGGAACGGCTCCCGCATGAGGACGATCACATCCTCTTAATCTCCTTTGTTTATCACTGCCAAAGTTTTCTGATTTCTCATGAACAAAGCGTGAAGGAGGGTTTGTTTGTTGTATATTTTTTTAATGAGCCGGACGCACTCTTTGCCAGTTCCTTCTCGTATTAGGGGTTTGCACATTAGACATGCAATCCTGGGGTGAAGCTTGTCCAACTTTAAAAGATCATGAATTAACTACTACTTCCTCATGAGCTAAAACAGAGGCACAAAAGAGAAATGTTTTTTTTTGAATAATTTCGAGATGGTACATGAAAGTCTTCGTTAGGAATGGGAGGTAAATACCATGTATAGGAAGGTATGGTGGACTCATATGGCATAACTGGTTTAAAGGATTTGGATGCACAAGCAGTCAGTCCGCTTAGTACAGGCGAAGGTTAGCAAAAGACTGGGAGCGACCAACTAAAAGAGCAATGACGGTCATAATCATGCAGAGCGCAACATTGAATCGGGCATGGAAGTTATATCGCTACTCAGAAATTAAAGATCATCGAGGCTTGATAGACTTTCTTTACAGTCTTAAATATGCGTGAGCATATGCCAAGTCAATCAAAATAAATTCTTGGGGCAAGATATCACTAAACCATACCACATCATAGGCAAACAAATCATGTTGGTACTTCAATAACACATTAAGAACCCCCCCAGCTTTTTGAGACTAACCATAAGAAAACATGAACTACTAAGTACCATTATGCACATAGCATTTTTATCATAGACATATCAACCAGTGCAACAGAAGCCAACTCTCTTAACAAGATAAGCATGATAAATAAAGAGAGTTCCAGCGACCAACTAAACAAAAGCTCTTTAAAAAGATAAGCATGAAAACTAGGAGCTGAACATGATAGTAGCTATTGAAAGACAAAGAACACACACAGCAAGGATAGACATGAAAATTCTATGTTATGTTCTAGGTTGAAGTGAAGCGTGTTTCTCTCCCACACAAAGAAAGCTGAGTTCCAACTCGTTATGAACAGCAAGCAAAGCTAAAGAAAACTAAAAAGGAAACTAAAAGCAAGACGCTCCAAGCATAGCACATAACACATGAAGTGATAAAAATATAGCGGAACGAAAGACGAACTGATAATTGTTGATGGAGAAGGGGATGCACGGGGGCATCCCCAAGCTTAGACGCTTGAGTCTTCTTGAATATTTCTTGGGGTGCATGGGGGCATCCCCAAGCTTGAGCGTTTGACACTCCTGAATCTTTTTATCATCTTCCCTCGCACACTTGAAAGCTCCCTTCATACATAACTCATCATAATCTGATTAGCGAGGTTAGTACCCTTAATAAAATAATTTTTCCTTGCTGGAAATAAGTATATTCTTGAAGGTCTACTGTTTCTCAAGATTGCCAAAAGGTGTTTGCAAAGAAAAAGCAAGCTCAAGGTTTGCAAAATGAAGGAAAGGCAAAACAGGACAGAATCTATGAAAAACAGACCAGCAGGTAGTAAATAATTTTTTCGGGGCACTTCTGCAACTCAAATAAAAAAACTCAGAACAGACGCCCGAAAGACAATTGTATAGAGCACGTTGCCAAAAAAATTCAGACCAAAAAGATGATCTGGTGATTTTATACGAATTTTTCTATCCAAGGACAAAATCTGTTTCCCGGACAGCACGTCACAAGTTTTGAACGTTCTTGCAATCAGAGGCTAAACTTGGCACAAAGCTGAAAAATAAAGATACAATGATGTTGTAAAGTAGTAACAAACATCAAGACCACTAAAAACTGAAAGAACAAACTGAAAGTAAAGATAACAAGGGTTGTCTCCCTAGAGCTCTTTCTTTATAGCCATAAAGATAGGCTTAAGACTTTAATGATGATCTCGTAGGAATAAGAGTTGAAGAACAAAAAGAGAGCATCAAGAAGCATATATAAAACATATTTAAGTCTAACATACTTCCTATGCATGTGAATCTTGTAAGAAAATAAATTATTGAAGCATAAAGCAACTAGCATAGGAAGGCAGAACAAGCATAACTTCAAAATATTCACCATAAAGAGAGGGAACTTGATATTATTGAAATATCTATAAGCATATGTTCCCTTCTCATAATAATTTTCAGCGGGATCACGAATAAACTCAACAATATAAGCATCACATAAAGCATTGTTACCATGATCCACATGCAAAAAGGTACTCTTACTCTCCACATAAGCATCTTTGGGGAGCCCATGGTTAGGACATTTTAGCATTAACGTTTTCAGTCTCCCCCAAGCTTGAGCTACGCTCTCTCCGTCACGAGACCTAAAGTTATAGATATAGTTCCTGTCTCGATGAATTTCATAAAGAGGATAAAACTTAGTATAAAAGAGAGACATAAGCTCTTGCCAATCAAGCAAGTGCGAGTTATCGAGAAGCTTATACCAATCTGAAGCTTTATCTATAAGTGATACGGCGAACAATTTCCTCATGACAAACTCCTTTGATACACCTGCAAGCTTAAATAATGAACATAGTTGTGACAGATATAGCAAGTGTTCACCGGGATGTCTGTCTCCTGCATAACGATTAGCCAAAACATAATCGATAATACCAGCTGGTATTTTATAGGGCACAATTTCAGTAGGGGGAGGAGCAACCACCACAGGTGTGGGGCGTCTTCCCACAAGCAACGAACTAAGAATGCGGTTTTCCATAAACATAACTAGTGAAATAAAAACAAGAAACAAAAAGATTTAATTGCAAGATCTAAAGATATACCTTCAAGCACTCACTTCCCCGGCAACGGCGCCAGAAATAGCTTGATGTCTACACACGCTTCTACTCTTGTAGACTATGTTGGGCCTCCAAGCGCAGAGGTTTGTAGGACAGCAGCAATTTCCCTCAAGTGGATGACCTAAGGTTTATCGAACTCAGGGAAGTAGAGGTTGAAGATGGTCTCTCTCAAGCAACCCGGCAACTAAGATACAAGAAGTCTCTTGTGTCTCCAACACACCTAATACAACTAGGAGTTGTATAGGTGCACTAGTTCGGCGAAGAGATGTTAAATGGCAATTGATATGGATGATAGGAGTGGCAAAGCAAAGTAATATAAACCTGTAATAAAAGGTACAGCAAGCAAACAAGTGGTAAACGTGAGCACAAATGGTATTGCAATGGCGGAAACAAGGCCTAGGGATCATACTTTCACTAGTGGCAACTCCCAACAACATTAACATAATCGAATCACATGATATTTCCCATAAAACATGCAATGGAGACGCACCCGGAGGTCATTCCTTCGTGGTCAAGAGAGGACGAGAATTATGTAGGGCTACAAAAGCACACCTCAAAGTTCGTAGTTCTTAATCTAAGGATTTCCCAATGTCACCGCGGCCATCCAAAGAGAGTCCCACAATCACCACAACATATCTAAAGGATAGTCAAATACAAGCACCAAGAGACTATCAATCTTCAATCAACACACAAGAGAGGAAATCACTCATGAAAATATTTTTCTAATCCATGTCCAATAGACCGCTGTCACCTTGGTCTCGGGGATTATACTAGATAAAGACAAGTGAGTACATCAATCTAATACATAGAGGAAGGGGAAATATCATGGGATCACCCTAGATTAACATAGCCTATGATCACAATGAAGATCACATCATGGGAGAGAGAGATAGCCACATAGCTACACGTACGAGCCCTCAGCCCCGGAGGAAACTACTCACGCATGGACATGGTGAGGAGGAGGTTGATGATGGTGTTGATGGAGAAGTGCAGCCCCACGAGGAGGAGAGGGCCGGCGGCAGCCACGGAGGCGGCGGTGGCCCTTGGGGGCGCGGCGGCGGCGGCGGCCCTAGGGGGCAGCGGCTCCTTGGCCCCCCCTTCTTCCTTTTGGATGGTGCTGCAATGGTGCTGGTCCTCCCCTCCAAGACGGCGGCTCGGGAGGAGGAAAATTCGTGGCCCTTGGTGACCTAGGTTTCCTCTCTTTATATAGACTCTCGGATTCCCGTCATCAGATTTTGGACCTCAGTAAAACGGGCTTTACTCGGCCGTCCGGACTCCGATTTGGACAAATTTTATATCGAGAAGCATCGCCTCGAAATTCCCCACAACTTTTGCAACTAGACTTTTTCCGTTTGACGTCGTCTTCGGACCGGAACGTGACCATCTTTAAAAAACGTTCTCAGACAGATTTCAGGAAAGCCAGAGTCCTACTCCAATACGACTCCTTTTGCGTTTTTGTCAATTTCCAAGTAATTCCTACACAATAAAGTGTAAAACAAGAACATTGTGCACTTTTGCAACCATTAGTAGGTTAGTCCAAATATGATCAAAAGTGTATGGAAGTGCATAAATATCATAGCAATATCACACAAAAAAGGCATGGAGCAAACAGAAATTATAGATACGTTTTGGACGTATCACCTACTCACCCCAGTTAAATGAGGTAGCCGAAAGAAAGAACCGAACTCTAACTGATATGGTTAACACCATGTTAGACACTTTGGGTCTATCCAAGGAATGGTGGGGGAGGCGTTAATGACTGCGTGTCATGTCCTAAACCGGGTTCCCACAAAGCATAAGACTATGACTCCATTTGAGGAATGGGAAATGAAAAGGTTGAAACTCTCTTACCTACGTACTTGGGGTTGTTTGGCGAAAGTCAATATACCAATTCCCAAGAAGCGCAAGCTTGGACCAAAAACCGTGGATTGTGTTCTTCTAGGCTATGCTTTTCATAGCATCGGCTATAGATTTTTGATAATAAAATCTGAGGTGTCCCACAAGCATGTTGGTACGATTATGGAGTCAAATGATGCAACTTTCTTTGAGGACATATTTCCTATGAAGGATATGTCGAGTTCATCAAATCAGAAGATACCTACTCCATCTAGTGAGGAATTCACTGTAATTCCTGAACCCACCATTGGGATGGAACACGTTGAGGATCCTGTTGAGGGTGACAATTGAACTCCTGTGAGGAGTAAGAGACAGAGGACTGCAAAGTCCTTTGGTGATGATTTCATTGTGTACCTCGTGGATGACACACCGAGGACTATTTCAGAAGCCTATGCATCTCCTGATGCTGACTACTGGAAGGAAGCTGTACGTAGCGAGATGGATTCCATGTTAGCTAATGTTACCTGGGAGATCACTGACTGTCCTTATGGGTGCAAACCTGTAGGATGTAAGTGGGTGTTCAAGAAGAAGCTTAGACCTGATGGTACGATTGAAAAGTACAAGTCACGACTTGTGGCCAAGGGTTATACCCAGAAAGAAGGTGAAGACTTCTTTGATACGTAGTCACCCGTGGCTAGACTGACCACAATTCGGGTGCTACTATCACTGGCTGCCTTACATGGTCTTCTCGTTCATCAAATGGACATTAAGACAACTTTCCTCAATGAAGAGTTGAAGGAGGAAATTTACATGGATCAGCCAGATGGTTTTGTAGTACCTGGTCAGGAAGGAAAGGTGTGCAAGTTATTAAAGTCTTTATATGGCCTTAAACAAGCTCCAAAGGAGTGGCACGAGAAGTTCGAAAGAACATTAACTGCTGCCGGCTTTGTAGTAAACGATGGTGACAAGTGCGTGTACTATCGCTATGGTGGGGGCGAAGGAGTTATTCATTGTCTGTATGTCAACGACATATTGATCTTTGGAACCAAACTTGATTTAATCAAGGAGGTTAAGGATTTCTTATCTCGCTGTTTTGAGATGAAGGATCTAGGAGTAGCTGATGTTATCTTAAACATCAAGCTGTTGAGAGATGAGAATGGTGGGATCACGCTGCTTCAGTCTCACTATGTGGAAAAGGTCTTGAGTCGTTTTGGGTATAGCGACTGCACACCTTCTCCAACTCCATATGATGCTAGTGTGTTGCTTCGAAAAATCGACGGATTGCTAGAGATCAACTGAGGTATTCTCAGATTATTGGTTCGCTTATGTATTTGGCGAGTGCCACGAGGCCTGACATCTCTTTTGCTGTGAGCAAGCTGAGTCGGTTTGTGTCAAAACCGGAAGATGATCATTGGCATGCGCTTGAGAGAGTTATGCGCTATTTGAAAGGCACCGCGAGCTATGGGATTCACTACGCCGGGTATCCAAGGGTACTGGAGGGTTATAGTGACTCAAACTGGATTTCTGATGCTGATGAGATAAAGGCCACAAGTGGTTATGTTCTTACACTTGGTGGTGGCGCTGTTTCCTGGAAGTCTTGCAAGCAGACCATCTTAACGAGGTCAACTATGGAAGCAGAACTCACAGCATTGGACACTGCCACTGTTGAAGCAGAGTGGCTTCGTGAACTCTTGATGGACTTACCTATGGTTGAAAAACCAATACCCCCTATCCTGATGAACTGTGATAATCAAACTGTGATCGTCAAGATAAACAGTTCGAAGGACAATATGAAATCCTCAAGACATGTGGAGAGGAGACTAAAATCTGTCAGAAAATTGAGGAACTCCGGAGTTATTACGTTGGATTATATCCAAACGTCGAAAAACTTGACAGATCCCTTCACAAAGGGTCTATCACGTAATGTGATAGATAATGCATCGATGGAGATGGGTTTGAGACCCACCGCATGTGTTGTCCATAGTGGTAACCCACTCTATGTGATCGGAGATCCCGTGAAGTAGAAGTGGGAGACAAGCAGTTGGTTAGCTGGGAGGAGAGTATCCCTATATTAACTATCCCACTTCGTGAAGATGCAATACTCTCCTGATCTGCATGGCAGGTTGATACTTATCTTAATGTGTTCCAAGTGGCTTATTCGGGTAAGCAGAGATGTTGTCCTGCAGAACATCTTCTGAGGAATACACTGATACGTCTCAAACGTATCTACTTTTCCAAACACTTTTAATATTGTTTTGACCTCATTCTTGCATGATTTGAACTAAACTAACCTGGACTGACGCTGTTTTCAGTAGAGCTGCCTGTATGGTTTTATTGTGTGTAGGAAAACGGATTTTTAGGTATCTCAGAAAAATCCACGAAAAATCACAGAAAATCCACGCACCCGAAGGAACCAGGAGCCAGAAGTGGGGCCAGAGGGGGGCCAAGGGGTGCCCAAGCGCCCTGGTGGCGCGGCCCAGCCCATGGCCGTGCCGGGGGGTCGCCTGGGTGGGCCCCACACCCCCTGGTGCCCTACTTTGCCTCGTATTTTTACTCGCGACACGGAAACCCCAGATCAGAAGTTCTTTTCGCAATTTTCGTCGCGGAGCCGCCGCCACCCTCTGTTCTTCTTCGGGAGGGCTAATCTGGAGGCTGAATTGGCCTCCGGAGAGGGGAGATCGTCGCCATCGTCATCATCATCACCACTCCATCATCCCTCCATGACTTCTCCTTCCATGTGTGAGTAATTCCCCTGTTGTAGGCGAAGGGGATGGTAGGGATTGGATGAGTTAGATCATGTAATAGTTTGTCAGATCATTGGGGGCCTATGGTGTTTATCATCCTTGCTTCAACTTGTTATTCTTAATGCTTGACACTTAGGGACCGAGTGCCATGATTTCAGATCTGAACCATATGTGTTTGCATGAATATATTTGTGTTGTTGATCCTACCTATGAGTTGTTTGCACCTGTTACGGTTCGGAACCGGCGATCCCAAAAGTGACAGCTTGGGACACCAAAGGGGATGGTCCGTAGTTTGAGGATTACATGTATCCATTGAGTTCATTGCTTTGTTCCAGTGCTCTTTGAAAGGAGCACTTTAATCTCCATAAGTTCCTTTTGGCCCCGTTCGTAGCGGGATGGTAGGACAAAAGATGTTGTGCAAGTTCTTATTGCAAGCACGCACAACTACCTACGGGATACATGCCTAATGTTTGATATTTGCCTAGATGATCATTACTTTTCCGTGTGCCGTGCCCCAAGTTAGAATCATGATATATCTCATCCATGCAGCGCCCAACCATCCATCTCCCTAGCCTACAGTGTTTTAAATCCTGCTTGTCACTAGTTGCTACTTTTGCCATTTACCTTTACTATTTACTTTCGCTGTTTACTTTTACTATCACCATCATCGCTATCATATCACTGTTATCATTTATCTTTTGTTGCAAGTAAGTATATTTCAGGTGCGGTTGAATTGACAACTCAACTGTCAAAGCTTATAAATACTCTTTGGCTCCCCGTGTGTCGAATCAATAAATTGGGTTAATCTTACCCGCGAAGACTATCTCGATCCCTTACGGTTGAGGGTTATCAAGTACCGTTTTCTGGCGCCGTTGCCGGGAAGCATAGCAATATTTACAAGTCTACTTGAAGTATCCTACCTGCTGCACTTCATCCACTATGGGTAAGAAAGGAGACCCCAAGGTTCCGATCTTACTATCTACTACAAGAAGAGGTACTGTTCTGAGCACTAGTGCTACACTTGATTCGCCTTCTGTTATGAGTAAGTTTGCCTCACCACCACCACATGATACTCCTACTGAATCAGTGACTATGTCTGATACTCTTGATGATGCTTCTGCTACTGTTGATGATATTAGCTCACTTGGTTATGCTCTTGAAAAACAAATTGCTGCTGCTGCTAAAAAGTATGGAATTGAAATTCCTGTTACTCGCTACCCTATTGGTGAAACTTATGATTATCCTGATTTGAGTAAACTCAAGGAGAGACTCCTTGATGATGATTACTATATGCTTGATGAAGATTTATGCAGGGAACTGACAGAGGTTTCTGGCTCTGACCCTGAAGTTATTAAGAAACTATTTGAAAAACACTCTTTGAAGAACAAAACAGTTCCTGATCCTGAATTTGCTACATCTCCTATATGCATTGATGATCCTGATTATGATTTCTCTGTTGATCTTTCACTTATACCTATGGTTGAAGCTGACCCCTTTTATGGCAGAGAAAATGATGATGCTATTGCACACCTGACTAAACTCGGTGAGTTGGGTGGCCTGTTTACCACAGATGAGAAGATACGATACTTTTATATCACCAAGCTTCTTCCTTTCTCCTTGAAGGAAGGTGCTAAAGCATGGTATGATTCGCTTCCATGCGGTTCCATTAAGAGTCCTCAAGACTTAGCTCACTCTTTTGTTGATAAGTACTTTCCTGCTCACATGCAACATGCTGCTTTACAAAGAATTTATAACTTTAAATAGTTGCAGGATGAGTCCCTCCCTAAAGCTTGGGGGAGGTACTGCGGTCTGATTCGGGCTAGACCAGGACATGAAGTCCCTAAGAACGAATTAATCGGTATATTTTATGCTGGTCTAACTAATGAATCCAGGTCCTATTTGGACAGTTGCGCTGGTTGTGTTTTCAGGAAAAGGACGCCGGAAGATGCAGAAGATTTGATGGGCAGAATTGCCAAAAACTATGAAGATTGGTCCGTCCTTGAACCACCTCCACCACCAAAGAAGAGGGGCATGTTTGTTCTAAGCCCCGAAGATATGCGAGAAGCAAAGAAGTCTATTAAAGAGAAAGGTATTAAAGCTGAAGATGTGAAGAATCTACCCCCTATTGAGAAGCTGTGTGAGCCTACCGCTCACCCTCCTATGGTAGAGGTACACTCTCTTTTAGATTTCAACACAAGTGACATCCCTCATGGTAAGCCTCCTGATCAATGTTTAGATGAGTTTGATAATTTTATTATGAAACAAAATCATTTTAATGAGAGGATACAAAGTCAGTTGCATGATAATTCCCTTGCTATCAAAAGTTTGCTTGATGTTCTAGGTAGAACAGTTAATGATGTTCAATGTCTTGTGAAGCATTTTCATATGGTTAAAACTCAGCTTGACCAAATTTCTAATGTGCAAAAAGATTTGCTTGCTAACAATGCCAAACAAGATAATTTGCAGGCTTTTGGGATTAAGACCCAAGGAGGAACTAGCACTCAAGATCCTCTCTATCCAGAGGGGCATCCGAAGAGAATCGAGCAAGATTCTCAAATGCAGGAAGAAGGAATTGTTGGCTCTCCAAAGAAAAAGAAGAAACATAAGGAGGCTGACAATTCTAATGATCCTATTGCAGATGAGGAGCCAACTATTGATCCAAACAGTGTATCTATCTCCGATGCTGAGACTGAAGACGGTGTTGAACCTGAAGGTAATGATAATGAGAAGAATGATCCGCCTGAAGTTCAAGAAGAAGAAGCACCTGACAAACGTAAGAGGTACACTAAAGAAGACTTCATCGCAAGAAAACATGGGAAGGAAAGAGAACCATGGGTGCAAAAGCCCATGCCCTTTCCAGGTAAGTCCATCAAATCCAAAGAAGAAGAGCATTACAATAAGTTTTGTGAGTGGATTAAACCTCTTTTTCTTCAAATTCCTTTGACTGAAGCTATTAAGTTACCTCCTTATTCAAAATATATGAAAGATATTGTCACTAATAAAAGAAAAGTTCCTAATGAAGCAATATCTACTATGCTTGCTAACTACTCTTTCAGTGGCAAGATTCCTGAGAAGCTCGGTGATCCAGGTATACCCACCATTCCTTGCTCCATAATGAATAATTATGTCAAAACCGCTTTATGTGATCTTGGAGCAGGAGTGAGTGTTATGCCTCTCTCTCCTTACGAGAGGCTTTGTTTAGAGAAACTAATTCCTACAGATATCTCCCTTCAGATGGCTGACAAGTCAACCGCCGTCCCTATAGGTATTTGTGAGGATGTTCCCGTAGAAGTTGCTAATTGTTTGATTCTTACTGATTTTGTTGTGCTTGACATGCCCGAGGATGGGAGCATGTCCATTATTCTTGGTAGACCTTTTCTTAACACCGCAGGTGCTATTATTGATTGAAATAAAGGGAAGGTTACCTTCCATGTGAATGATAAAGAACACACGGTATATTTTCCAAGGAAGATCGACAGGAGGCATGGCCTCAACTCTATAGAAAATATCGAGACCGTGAAGATTGGAGAATGGGATTGTCCACTACATGTGCCTCACAAATACAAAACTATCATGGTAGGGACAATGTCCATCAAGGTAAAGGTTCAGTGATTACTTCATAAGAGGTGAGACTTTTTGCTCTATATATCGCCTGTTTGTTGGTAAGACTTGATCAACCTTACTAGTAAACATGTTTTATATAGATAAAAAGTTGAGCTTGTTATGTTTTCATTTGTTTTTAGTTTTTGTCCTACTTGCTGTACCAAGTATTTATGTTTTGAAGCTTCACAATACTACTCACTACTTCAAGTTTTCAGAGAGTTTCGTAGCTTTTTGAACTTCGAAAAAAATTCAACAGTAAAGTTTTCAGAAAAATTCCAGAAAAATTTAAATAAAAATTTCCACGGCGGGAGAGACCCAGAGGGACCTGGGGCCAGCCAGGGGGACCCACCAGTGGCCCAGGCGGCCAGCTGGCGCGGCCCAGCCCCTGGCCCCCTCCAGGTATGTCTTCTTCTTCCCTCTCTCTTTTTCTCCAAAAACGCGAGTTCTGCACTTGTTCTTGCGTTCTTGCTGTTCTTGGAGGCGATCCTTCGATCTCTCTCTACAGCCCATCATTTGAGCTGAGATTTTGAACAAATACTCCCTGGTATGTGACTCCTCCACCCCTCCAATTAGATTTTTGATTGGTGGCTTCATTTGTGAGTATTTAGTAGTTCTTGGTGCTGTATAGATGAGCTTGCATGCATGTGTAGAAAGTTATTTTCCAAGTTTTGATGCAAGTTTATGCCTTGGGCAAGTGAGTTGAGTAGTTTGCCTTAACCCATCTTGTTTTAATCCTCGTTTTTGTAAATTGCCAAAAAATTCAGAAATGAGTTTGTTAGGAGGGGCAAAAGGGTGGCTTGAGAAGAGGAGGCCTGCACACTCCGATCGAGTTACTAGAGCCGCAGCTTCACCCTCGACTGCTAGGGTGAGCTATAATGAAGATCATGTGCCCCTGGAGTTGTTGGAAGACACAAGTCCAGCACGTGCAATGACGTTTCCATGTGATGAATTCCTTGAAGCTGCGGGAATTAAGGATGAGTTTTATAATCTTTGTGCTAATGCAGGTTTGACACGGCTCGTCACGTGTCGTGTTACTCAATATCAAAAACTCACCTCCAGTTTTATTAACAGTTTTAGATATAATCATGATTCAGGTGCTATTGAGTTTAAAATTTACAATGATCTTATCACCATGACTTTGGGAAGGTTTTGTGAAATAATAGGTGTGCCAAACGTTGGGAGGACGGTTAGGATGGCCACTCAGCCCTTCGAGCTGAAAACCGTCATTAACTCTCTCTGCAGCATGGGTACGAGGGATATTCATCGGTCGAAGATCTCCAGCATCTTATTTCCTCACCTCAGGTATTTTGCATATTATGTTGCTAGAGGGGTGTTAGCTCGTGACAACACGAGCAACATTTCTGCTCCGGATATTGATATCCTGGCAGCAGCCCTCTCAGGGAGGTCTGATTATAATCTGGGTGCCTTAATTGCTCGACGCCTTGCTATGAACGGTAACAAGGGGGACTTATATGGTGGCGTTTATGCCACACTTATCTTAGAACATCTTGGAGGCACCCCACACCCTGATGATAATCCTTTTACTTATTTAAGCTTTGATCTTGCTGCTATGAAAAGGCATACGTTTGTTACCATGGCTTCTGAGTTGGATAACCTTGTTTATATCTTACGTTTCGGAACTACCGCGGAACGCGAGATCCGTCTACCTGCACCTCTTTTGTTTGATTTTTCTCGCAGGAACGGATGGTCCTTTTATGTTGTCCAGTTCGATGAGTTCATGGTCCAGTATCAGTTTCATAACCCCATGGAGGGGGTTGTGCCCGACGAGGAGGAGCACGGTGAGTTACCACCTTTCCAGGGAGATACCTCCACCGAGTTTGGTGAAGGGTCTTCCTCTGCTTGGCGTACGGACCCTTCCTCGTGGGAGACTCCGAGGAGTTCGGTATACGCGCCAGCATCCTTCTACGACCCGTGGTCTCACCACCATACCCCCGGAGCAGGAGGCTCCTGGGGGCAGTAGCTGCTACCAACTTAGGCCAAAAGCCTAAGCTTGGGGGAGTACGTGCCCCTCTCACTTTTCTATTGTATTATCTGTTTTGTTCGCTTTGATCTTTTCGAAGTTTTTGCCCGTTCTTCTTTATTTCTCTCTTTGCAAAAACAACAAAAAGATTTTCTCTTTCTTTTGCTTTCGTTCAACCCTTGAAATAATCCAAAAAGATTTCCTTTTCTCTTTAGTTTTCTTTGTTTTCAAAGTTCAGCTTGAGTCCGTGATGGCATTTAATTATATTTCCTACGTTCGGTCGTGCAAGTGACAAGCAGTAATGACGAAGATCGACTGAAGGGAAGCAACAAGGAAGACCGGTATGAACTCTTCTTGTTTCTACTTTTGTACATATGCCTATACTTATGATCTAGAGACCAGCTTGTAGCGACATAGTGCTATGTTTACAATGCTCTTCCAGTTGTTCATGCTTTCCTTGTGGCTAGTCTCGAATAACTAGAGTATATAATATGTTATTGAAATGATCTACATGCATTGCACTGTTCATAGTTCGGTATACTAAGGCGGTATTTCCCTTTAGAGAATTTTTGGATTGACTTGGCACATGCTTACACATGTTTGAGACTAAAAAGTCTGCTCTGCCTTGATGATCTTTGAGTTTTAGAATAGTTATATCACTTTCATGCCCGATTCAATGTTACTTTGTCGCTCTGCATGATTATGGCCGTTATTGCTCTCTAGTTGGTCGCTTCCCAGTCTTTTGCTAAACCACCACCTGTACTAAGCGGACTGACTGCTTGTGCATCCAAAATCCTGAAAACCTGTTATGCCATATGAGTCCACCATAACTTCCTATACATGGTATTTACCTGCCATTCCTAACGAAGACTTTCGTGTACCACCTCGAAATTAATCAAAAGCATTTCTCTTTTTGTGCCTATGTTTTAGCTCATGAGAAAGTAGTAGTTAATTCATGATCTTTTTAAGTTGGACAAGTTTCACCCCTGGATTGCATGTCTAATGTGCAAACCCTTAATACGAGAAGGAACTGGCATAGAGTGCGCCCGGCTCAAAAAGATAATATAACAAACAAACCCTCCTTCACGCTTTGTTCATGAGAAATCAGATAACTTTGGCAGTGATAAACAAAGGAGATTAAGAGGATGTGAACGTTCTTATGCGGGAGCCGTTCCTCGAGACTTGTCCAGCTTAAGAAGTGATTGAGTTATCTGCTAGCATTCGTTGACGAAATATGCACCTCTCAAAAACGTTTTTACCTCTGTTTTTAAAACCAAGAGCGCTGGTACATGTTTAGTTTTTGTTTCCGACCACGGGTTTTCAACCTTGGCAACAAAAGCCACGGTTCGAGAGTCCCCACCTTCTTTCTTCAAAGCACTAACTAGGAGAGCATAATTGTCATTCTGAGTGTAATGTGCATTGTCCCAAAGTATTACATTGTCTTCTGCATGCTTGTGATATGATTTATTCTGAAATTCTTAGTTCTAGTCTCCTTTAAAACTCTGGAGGAGTTTCTGCATTTATGTTTTGCTTCACTCATGGAGACTAGCGAGATACCACCCTAGTATGCTCAAGCTATGTGCAATGTAATCTTGTCTTGATTTTCAGTAGTATATTATTTATTTTTAGGTATTTGTGATTGGTCACTTGAAAGAAGGATTGCTCCTTGCATTGTCTTCATAAGTACTGTTTCAATACTTGCTAGACTCTTTTCGTAGTACATGCTTATATACATCTAATGAAGCAAAAGAGTTTGTCAAAGTTTTCTTTGTCGCGTCCAGTTCGTTGAACTGAATTGCTTGAGGACAAGCAATATGCTAAGCTTGGGGGAGTTGATACGTCTCAAACGTATCTACTTTTCCAAACACTTTTGATATTGTTTTGACCTCATTCTTGCATGATTTGAACTAAACTAACCCGGAGTGACGCTGTTTTCAGCAGAGCTGCCTGTATGGTTTTATTGTGTGTAGGAAAATGGATTTTTAGGTATCTCAGAAGAATCCACGAAAAATCACAGAAAATCCACGCACCCGAAGGAACCAGGAGCCAGAAGTGGGGCCAGAGGGGGCCAGGGGGTGCCCAGGCGCCCTGGTGGCGCGGCCCAGCCCCTGGCCGCGCCGGGGGGTCGCCTGGGTGGGCCCCACACCTCTGGTGCCCTACTTTGCCTCGTATTTTTACTCGCGACACGGAAACCCCAGATCAGAAGTTCTTTTCGCAGTTTTCGTCGCGGAGCCGCCGCCACCCTCTGTTCTTCTTCGGGAGGGCTAATCTGGAGGCTGAATTGGCCTCCAGAGAGGGGAGATCGTCGCCATCGTCATCATCATCACCACTCCATCATCCCTCCATGACTTCTCCTTCCATGTGTGAGTAATTCCCCTGCTGTAGGCGAAGGGGATGGTAGGGATTGGATGAGTTAGATCATGTAATAGTTTGTCAGATCGTTGGGGGCATGTTGCCTATCATCTACTATGGTGTTTATCATCTTTGCTTCAACTTGTTATTCTTAATGCTTGACACTTAGGGCCCGAGTGCCATGATTTCAGATCTGAACCATATGTGTTTGCATGAATATATTTGTGTTTTTGATCCTACCTATGAGTTGTTTGCACCTGTTACGGTTCGGAACCGGCGATCCCAAAAGTGACAGCTTGGGACACCAAAGGGGATGGTCCGTAGTTTGAGGATTACATGTATCCATTGAGTTCATTGCTTTGTTCCGGTGCTCTTTGACAGGAGCACCTTAATCTCCATAAGTTGATTTTGGCCCCGTTCGTAGCGGGATGGTAGGACAAAAGATGTTGTGCAAGTTCTTATTGCAAGCACGCACAACTACCTACGGGATACATGCCTAATGTTTGATATTTGCCTAGATGATCATTACTTTTCCGTGTGCCGTGCCCCAAGTTAGAATCATGATATATCTCATCCATACAGCGCCCAACCATCCATCTCCCTAGCCTACAGTGTTTGAAATCCTGCTTGTCACTAGTTGCTACTTTTGCCATTTACCTTTACTATTTACTTTCGCTGTTTACTTTTACTATCACCATCATCGCTATCATATCACTGTTATCATTTATCTTTTGTTGCAAGTAAGTATATTTCAGGTGCGGTTGAATTGACAACTCAACTGTCAAAGCTTATAAATACTCTTTGGCTCCCCGTGTGTCGAATCAATAAATTGGGTTAATCTTACCCGCGAAGACTATCTCGATCCCTTACGGTTGAGGGTTATCATACACCTATATGAATTTCACTGTTAACGTTGCAGTCTGTGAGAATTGGGTGTTCTTTAATAAATTCATGAAAAGGCCCTGGAGTATGACGTATACGCTCCACCCGCGAGGAAGCCTTGCGGCAGCCAAGTATCGGTCAAGAATTTGTGTGAAACTAGTCTCACAGAAAACTTATAGTTCAAGGCATAGTCCACTATTCAAGTTGTGATCTAGTGTAGCATAAATCTCTAAGTGGAAGTTCAACTTCACAGTCTCCACTAAGCACCGGTATATAAACAATGTTTTGAAACTAAATGATGAGATGTGCCAATGAGACTTTGTGGGAGATTGTTAGAATTTTGCTAGTAGGCCTTTGGCCCAAAGCCCAACTAAAATTCTGAAATTTTCTTGGCCCATTCATGCACACATGTGAGTGGAGTGAGTGAGGCTAAAGTTTAGTCCCACCTCATAAGTTGAGAGAGAGTTGCACATCTTTATAAGGTGAGCTCTTCCACCACTTGTATGAGCATGAGAAGAGGAGACCTACACGCGCGCTCCTCCTCCTCGCTCGCCTCGCCACGCCTCGCCTCGCCTCGTCACGAGCGCCGCGCCGCGCCGCGCCGCGCCGTGGGTTGCGGGATTGAGCCGAGCCGAGGACAGAGCTATGCACGTTGTCTATATTTTTGCTGCTCGGGAAAATTAAAGAGTCATTAATTAATAATTAACGAACGCGTTAATTACTGAACCGTTTCCGATTCTTTTGGATCGTGACGACTCGGACGTGGGGTTTATTCCCACGACCTACCCGGCCCGCACTATACAGATCATTGCGCCGTCAAGCAAGTCTTCTCCATCACTTCTTTCGGCGTGCACCGGGAGAAGGGACAGCAGGCCTTCGGAACCCCACCTCTCGTGATCCTATACGGGAGAGGGGCGATCAGGTTTTTGGGGAGCGCACTCGCGCGACTGCTGGCAGCGACGACTTCGCGAACGACGACTTCTTCCCCGACCTCGGCAACCTTATCCTCGACGACATGGGCGACAACGTCAACGCCGGCGGTGCTGCTCCCGCTGCACCGTATGTGATTCTATCCTTCCTGTTCGAGATCGTGGTAGAATTCATGTTTCTAGTATGTGCCCTAGATGTGATCCGTTTATCTGCTATGCTAGTTCACATGATTAGTTTAATGAGCTCTGTTGTTGCAGTCATGACTTATCTTCTATTTATTCGAATTAAATCTCGTAGTAATTTACTCATATTTCCAACAGGACCTGCACGACCATGATGTCAGTCCGTCTGTAGTTGCCATGAATCTGATCGGTGTTCGATGCATGTATGTGCATGGACTATGGAGGTGGAGGCACACGCCTGCAGCGTCATCGTCTCCGTGCACCAACCTGAGCAGCAAGAACGAAGGCAAATCTCTTACATGGTTTCGGGTCCAGTCACGGATGCATGCATACGTGCATGGCTTGGTCATCCTCTACGAATCCAGTTGCATAGCCACGCATGTGGCCTGACTCCAACAGTGGTGCCTTGATCCAGGCCACAGCACGACGCACTGTAAGCACCATCGATCAATAGTATACTTCAATATTGATCAATAGTATACTTCAATATTATAGTGCATGGCAGAGTTCAAATTTAGGCTGACCTCTGTACGATAGTAACCGGGGGAATTTGAGTAATAGATAAACTCTTCATATTTTTTTCAATTTTTTTCCTTAAGTAGTATATTCTTTGCATAGTTTCTGCACAAGCCAGATGCAAGAATTTGTCACCTGCTGTCGAAGTTTATGATTGACGTGTAGCACGGAGCCAAGATAGGTACTTACACTGCTGAATTTTGCACTTCATGTTTTTCCTTGTACAACAGCTATCGCCCTTCGATATGGTTGAATATGATTTGTTTGTTACGTAAGCTTTATTCACTCCAATGTTACCGAATTACTCATACAAGGTTCGTTTTTTTCTGTGTCTTCTAATAGTGTCTCAACTCTCAATGCAACATGGAAGATTGAAATGTGCATCTCTTATATGATGTTATGTTCCTCTACAATAGCCAAATAGGTTCATACATGAAAATTAATTTGTGAAATGTTATTAAATTGGCTAGCTGACAGTTTGAGAAAATTCAGTTACGTGTATATGGAATTTCTAAATTTCCTGTTGCACCAAGATATCAACTAATTCTTTGAGTTTTAGAAAATATTTTTGTTTCATCCACTACACAAGTTACTACTCGAGCAACATCAGAATTTGCTCTTACTAATCCACTGAGATTTAAAAGTAACTACAAATGATATGAATTTTGGGTATGCGGAATGTTCTGTTTTTTTATAAGAAAAAGTATGGGGATGTTCTGTTTTTATTTTGTGGGTCCATATGTTGAATATGAAACGTCTTGCTCTTCCTGCCACTAATCTGATATTAGGATCACAACAGTTCTGTCAATATAGTTTTTCAGTGTTGTTTGCTTCCAAGATTGGAATCAAGGAAACTCATTTTTTGTAATAGTATTTATTCCTTTAGGTAGCATTTTAGGCTATAATAAAATTAAGCCGGCACAATTAATTCGGAGGAAAAAACATTTTTACCTTTATTTATGATCTGTCATCGTGCTTTGCTCCTCATCTCTGGATTATATATTTTGTGTTTTGTTAATTCTATTTTAGCCATTAGTATACCAGATACTAATGGCGCATCAGTGATGCGCCATTAGTAAAATATAGTAATGGCGTGGCACTAATGGCGCACCAGTAGTGCGCCATTAATGGCCAAAACTGGTGCGTCATTAGTAGGCCTTTTTCTAGTAGTGGAAGCATTGGCGTTGTGCTAGGAATTACTCATGGAAGGCGTCCCTCACATCCTACTCGATGAGATTAGCTTTTCTGAAATCTAAACGTTCTTTGTTGGCGCTGTTCGGTTACAGGTGCCGATTGATCTCATTGCCTTGTGATCGACCATGTTCAGATGCGTTATGATCTGGTGAACACCGTGGCCACTATTGATGAGCGTGAAAGGTAAGAGAAGCGGCTACAAAGGTGGGGTGCGGTATTGAAATAGAGGGCGTGGACCTATGCATGTGTGTGAGGAGCAGGAGGATGTCTTGAGTCATACATATTGTATTAGGTGTAGAGATGTTTTTTCACTCGTTGCAACGCACGGGCATTCATGCTAGTTCAAAATAAAACCATATAAAAGTAAAGAAAATAGAATGCTATTACGCCACTAAGGACAATGGTCTTGGTCTTTGTGCGTGTAGGATAACCTGAAATATGTGATGTTATTATGTTGGTGTCTGGAGACAAGAGAAATCGACAAACAGAAGCAAAAAACCAAAGGCCATCTCTGCTAGTTTAGGACTGAACAAAGGTTACTTTGTAAAATAAATACTTGAGAGGAAAAGAAAAACCTTGGTAAGATTGAGTATGGAGACATGAGAACTAAATGCCATCTTTAGTATTTGTGGTGGGCCGCAACAAAAAATTTGACCTCATATTTCACTGTAGGGTGCCAGATAGGAAGGGTAACATCCACATGCGGGAGCGAATGGGCCAGACCCATGTCTTAGATTTAGCAATTCCCTCAACCCTAGCTATCTTGATCTCTAGTGCGACGTCGGTCGTTGAGGCGGGCCATGCGCCTCCACGCGAACCGCGGCACCTCTATGCATGTGACCTCGCAAGTGACTCCCGTCCATCAACCCATGCCAGACATGCTGCCCCATGATAGTGAGGAAGGCGACGAGCGCACATGTCGTCTGCCATGATAGTGAGGAAGGCAATGAGCGCGCACGTTCATAATTTTGCTTAAGTGTATCTGCATTTTTCTGAAGAAAGAAAGTGTGTTTGCATTTTCTAGAAACACTGGTCAGGTACAACACTGTTCACCCATAGTACTGTTCATGGGAAAGATTACTGTTCACATACGAGTAATACTCATATTTAGTTAACAAGTACAGTTACTGTTCACTAATTGCCACATGTCTAGCCAGGGAGATCTACAAACGGCTCGGACATCCCTGTCTTGGATCCTTTGATCCAATGACTTAGCAGCTTGCACTGCCCCATAGACGCAACAATGAGATGGGTAAGGTCGATGCTGATAGCGACGCCGTTTGTGTACGCCAGACGTGTTTGGAGCACCGCAACATCACCAGTATGTGGATTAGTATGTGGATCGTACCTCGTAAGATGCCCTATTGCATAAGAACCAGTATGTGGATTCAAGGTTCTACCATGACTGGGCACATGAAACATATTTATAACTCCCTGGATGTCACATACGAGCGGGGAGTAACATATCAGTTGTCCTCTAATATCCTAACCCATAGATGGCACAAATAAAACATGTCATTTTCTACGAGGCTACATGGACGAAGCACATAACAGGACTGAAGATGGATACCTGCTCAATTTATAGGCCCAACAAGTGGGGGAAGATATTCACGCTTTCATTATGCAAATGACCACTCATGACCGCTGCATGCCTAAATTAGGTTTCAAGCAAGCAAGTGGAATCCTCTCTCGGTCTCTCCTCATGTGACATGCCTTCCGCCTACGGACTGGGTTGTCGACATGCATGAGGGTCGGCTTCGTACATGTAGCCGCGTGACTATGAGCGAGCAGTTAGTATTGGATGTGAGAATTGCACGATGTATTGATTCGGTGCAATGTGCACGGTATATATAAGTACAACTAGAAAATTGCATGTGCATTACAACGGGAGAAACAAAACCTCGCATATGACCATGTATGTAATTTCAGATCTCCATACTACAAAACAAATGCTAGTTGTCATGAACTAGGTTTGACCCAGTTCAGTAGTGAGCTTAAGTATTTGGAGCCATTTCATCTGCTTCCGAAAGCAGAGGGATGGACGCGTTCGAAAAAGAGCCGTTGGGCAGGCTCGGTGGCGATGGCGAGGGTGCCGGAGCGGGCGCGCTGCGAGTGCCTAGGGGCGAGGCTGCGCCGGGGGGCTGGGCGGCGGACCTGTGCGGCGATGGCCCCTCTCGGCCGGGCCTGTCGCCGTCGTGCGACCTCATGTGCGAGGCAGCGGGCGCCGGAACTGGGGAGATGCGGGCGGCGCGGGGCAAGGCTGTGCTGGGGAGCTGGACGGTGGTCCACCACGGCGGCGGCTCCCCTCGACCTGGCAAGTTGCCTGCGGCTGCCGGAGCTCCGGCATTGGCATCGACTGGGGTCGGCCCCGGCGTTAACCGTTTCTGGGCGCTGTCTTCTGAGAGCTCGGATGAGGAAGACGACGGGCCCGAGGGACAGTGGAGTGTTTCGATTGCGCCGGATCCACGCAAGGTGCCGGCGGGGCCAACGGTGGGCGACTTCATTGCCTTCGCTGTTTCGTCGCACAGGTCGGCGCAAGCGCAGGCGCGCCGTTTTGCCCCTGGGGGCAGAGGATCCAGGGCCACGGCCACGCGGATCTGGCTGCCGGCGGCACCCGGAGGCGCTGGGCTGTCGGGCGGTGCTGCTGGTCTGATCAGAGCCAAGGCGACGGCGAGCTTGGTGGCTGATGGGGCGGTCGCCCCCACGGTGGAGTGGCCGGACCTGCGGCCGTCTCCGACGTCTCCGGCGTCGGGCGCGGCGGTGCCGCCACGCGCTCGGGCTGGGACTCCTCCCCCGCGGCTCCTAGGGTTGGACTGGATGGGGCCAAAAGTCATATCCACTCAGCTGGGCTTGCGCTAACCGGCCCATCAGATGGGGGGCCGGTCGCCGCGGTGGACCTGAACAGTGGACCTGGGGGGGGGGGGCGGCCGTCTCCATGGGGCCTGCGTCTTTGGACCCCGCTGGGCCTTCTCGGCCCATCTCGCCTCGGCCCGCTTCTAAGACGGTCAAGGGGTATATATGGCTGAGGCGCGGGTGCTTGGATCCCCATTTAGGGTTTCCAGCCACTCCTCAGGAGGTGCGGTGCCTCGCTCTCTCCGCCCGCACCCTCAGGCCGCTCGCTCCCCCCTCCCCTTCTCAGATCCTTTGCGGCGGCAGTGATGGGAGACCGGAGGGCGGAGAAGAGATCCATGGAGTCGTCCGACCCGGAGGCGAAGCGACGGCGGGAGAGGGAGCTCAGAGACAAGGCCAAGCGCACGATGCGTGAGCGTTCGGGTGGGCGCGACGAGCTAGCTGAGCACGGCGGTGCGCGCGAGCAAGGTGGGCGTGAGGGGGATTGGGGTCCTCCTCCCCCATGGTGGATCCAACAGCAAGAACGGAAAAAGAAGAAGAAGAGCTTGCAGCGGAGGCGCGAGCTGGAGAAGAAACCGGAGGGCCAGATCCATGCTGGGGGAAGCAAGGAGGCTCCGTTGCTGAAGAAGCCCCGGGCTTCTTCAGATCCGCTAGCGGTGGTCTTCCCCGGGTCGTCTAAGGGCACGACGGCGGAGCCAATCCCGATGGAGGAGGCGCCTGAGGTTGAGTGTTTCAAGTGCGGTCGCCTTGGACACTATCAGTCCAGGTGCAAGTTCAAACCTCTTTGCGTGCTTTGCAAAGAGGAAGGACACACCTCGACGAACTGCCCGACGAGGGGTCGGCAGCTCCACCTCCAAATCATGGGAAGTGCCATCTCGGGGGAAGGCTTCTTCTGCCTGGAGTACGATGACGTCGATGAGCTGGAGACCCCCATCAACGCGCGAATCAAGAATGCGGCCATTCTGTCAGCGGAGCCGGGGAAGCTGACTCTTCGCATCCTTAAGCAAGAGTTGAAGCACATGGTGGCAAACGATTGGGATTGGCGGGTAACTCAAGTGGGTGATGATGATTTTTTGGTGGTTTTCCCTTCTTCAGACCTTCTGCACATGGCGAAATCTAGTGGGAAGTTGTTCCTCTCCATCAATGACATAACTGCAAGGGTGCGGGACATGTTGCACGAGGAAATTCAACCTATGGTGATGCCAGAGACTTGGGTGCGTCTCCATGGCATCCCTAAGAAACACAGACGCGAGGACCGCATCAAGGAAGGGCTCCGGATGCTGGGAAGGCCAATCGTGGTCGATGAGCTCTCGCTCATCAGGTTGGGGCCTGTCAGGATGAAGATCGCTTGCCGTGCGCCCGAAAAGCTCAATGGAGTGGTGGAGGTCTGGTTTAACCAGGAGGGTTACCAAATTAAAGTGGAGAGGGAAATCATTCCTAAGCGCGGCGGAGATCGTGCATCCCTAACGGTGGCCTCCTCCAACCCTCCCCTCAAGAACTCGGCTCCTGCCAAGGAGCTGCGCCCGCAGGTGCCACCCGTCCACGGCAAGGCCCCCCATCTCTGGACCTGCCGACGGCCCGCGTGCGCAGGGCAAGGCAGCGGTCACCATCCCCTCGATTCCAGACGTGGGGGAGGACCTCGACGACAGTATACACGACACCTCTATCGACACGGAAACCTGGGAGAAGCTGGGAGCTTTGACTACAGAGGCTGAGGCCATAGGGCTGGCGACCCAAGATACGGCAGTCAGCGTACCTCCTTTGGCTAGGTTGCTGGACACCTCCTTCAACGAATATGGCTCCAACCTGGTGGTGGCGACGCTCCCCCTGTCGGGCAAAGAGGGGGCTGGTGTGTCTATCCCTCTGGCACCTTCCTCCCTCTCGGACAAGAACACAGATCTTGAGGTGGTGGTACTGGGCGATGGTGAGCTGACTCCGGGCCCTCGTCGAGGCTCGAGCAGCTCGGGTCGTCAGCCTAAAAAGACGGCGGGAAGCAAGCCAGCCACCAAGCAGGCACCGATGGCGGCAGCGGTGGTTTTTCTGAGCTTGGTGGTGAGCTGGGGGCGGCGTTAGGGACGACCAAGGCAAACAGCAAGGCCAAGCGCTCCAAGGCGACGCCGGTGGCGCAGCAAGCCCCAAGTGCACGAGCCAAGGCCAAGCTGGGCGAGTTGTCTTCCATGGAGAGCGCTAAGCTGCGCATCGCCGACAAGAATCTAGAGGCCGCAGGTAACCCTCCCCCTTCATACCGTATTCTCAATGCCTTTTCTGATGAGCATCTCGCTAGCATTCTTGACGACTAGGGAGTTAGTGTCCCCCCCCCCTTGCAACCTCATTTCCTTAGTGCGTGCGAGGGAAGAGGCGCAAGCTGCCCTAGCTGAGGCAGCGTCGCGCTGTGTGGCGGCGGATCAGCTTGCCATGGTTCCAGCAGGGGCTGGTGCCGTGGTGGCGCCCGGTGAAGAATCACAGGCTGGGGAAGCCAGTGTTCTCCTTCTTCCATTCGGGTCTCGAAGAGGCTTGGCCCGACAAAGAAGAGAGTGGCTTAGGCGGTGACCTCTAGAGGTGTCCGCCTTCGTAACCGCGTTATTTAAATGCATTATCTGTTTTGGAACATTCGTGGTTGCGGGCACGTAGGTCGCCGCACCCAACTTAAGGAATATATTGCTAAGGAGCGGATAGATTGTATTGCGCTACAAGAAACGATTAAAGCAGATTTCTCACACCGAGAACTGCTAGCTTATGATCCTTTACAACGCTTCGATTGGCACTGGTTGCCCTCGTCGGCCCACTCCGGTGGCATTCTTATGGGTTGTAATAGAGACATTTGCGAGTTGCTGCTCTGGGATGTAGGTGCCTTCTTTCTGTCCGCTACCATTAAACATAGGGGATCTGGGCTGATGTGGGTAGTCATTTGTGTGTACGGCCCAGCTGAGCACGCACGGTCCCATGACTTTTTGCTTGAGCTCACTACAGTGGTCGGAGCAAAGAGGGCCCTAAACTTGCCAGTGGTGGTAGGAGGTGATTTCAACTTGATCCGCTCGGGTGCGGACAAGAACAATGATAATATTGACTGGACTAGGGTGTCCATGTTCAATCAGGCCATTGCCGTGGCGGTGCTCAGGGAGGCAGCCCGTACTAGGGCTAGATTTATGTGGACCAACAAACAGACCGAACCGGTTTGGAGTGTACTAGATAGAGTGTTTTTACACCTGAATGGGAAGTGTTGTTTCCTCTGTGCTCTTTAGTGACTGAGACGCGCATTGGGTTAGATCAAGTGCCCCTCATTTTCTCCTCTAGGGAGGAGTCAATCAGTCGTAGCCAACGTTTCTACTTCGAAACGGCTTGGTTTGAGACTAAGGGCTTTGAACAATTGGTTAGGGATCGATGGGATGCAATCCGTGACCACCTCGGCCCCCAACGGGGTCCTGCAGAATTATGGACTGCAGCGGCGGGCAAGCTGCGGGCGTTGCTTCGCGGATGGGGAGCGAACCATGGCAGTAATTCTAAGAGAGAAAGCGCTCGAATTACTGACGAAATCACCAGACTCGACCGAGAAGCTGATTTACGGCCTTTCTCGGAAACCGAGTGGGCACATAGATATGCTTTGGAAGATCAAGTCCTAGCAATATTGAGTGCTGAGGAGGAATATTGGCGTCGTAGGGGCGGCGTCAAATGGGTGACAAAGGGAGATGCGAACACTGGATACTTCCACGCATATGCCAATGGAAGGAAAAGGAAAAGCACTATCCTACGCCTCCAATCTGATTCGGGCTTGTTGTTAACCCAAGACCAAATCACGGCCCATATCTATGAGTTTTTCATAGGCATGTTGGGGACGGCTGACGAAAAACTCCTCTGCATATGCGAGGATTTGTGGGATCCCGCAGAAAGGGTTTCTCAGGCAGAGAATGATAGCCTTGCCCTCTCTTTCCTCCCGGAGGAGATTGACAAGGCGCTCAAGGACATGAGGAACGACACGACGCCTGGACCTGACGGCTGGCCTGTGGAATTCTTCAAGCATTTCTGGCCATGCCTCAAACACCTGTTCTACGGGATCGTGAATGGTTTTGCCTTGGGCACGGTAGACCTTTCGCGTCTTAACTACGGGGCAATTAGCCTTATCCCTAAGGTCAAAGGGGCAGATAACATCAAGCTTTTTCGGCCAATTACCCTGATTAATGTCCCCTTCAAAATCTGCACAAAGGCATACGCCTCGCGCCTGGCTCCGATTGCTCAGCGCATTATTAGTCCTAGCCAAACGTGTTTTCTCAAGCATAGAAACATTCTGGAGGGACCAATTGCGTTGCTAGAAATAGTTCACGAGCTCAAACGTACTAAAGCGAAGGGAGTGCTCCTCAAACTAGATTTTGAGAATGCCTACGATCGGGTAAACTGGGATTTTGTGCAAGAGGTCTTCCTCAAAAAGGGTTTTGAGGCAGGCTTTGTCCATCGTATAATGCATCTTGTGTGTAGTGGACACACGGCTGTTACCATTAACGGTGTGATGGGCAAGTTTTTTCGCAATAAACGGGGAATAAGGCAGGGAGACCCGAGATCCCCTCTGATTTTCAACTTTGTTGCCGATGCCTTGGCGACAATGATCAATCGAGCGCAGGCAGCGGGCCACATTCGAGGTTTGGTCCCTCACCTCATTCCTGGAGGAGTAACCCACCTCCAATACGCGGACGATGCGATGCTACTTTTCGAGCCAAATGATCTTAGCATTGCTTCAGTTAAACTCCTACTTCTCGCTTTCGAGATCCTCTCGGGTCTCAAGATCAATTTCCTCAAAAGTGAAGTGATCACCATAGGGATGGATGACCACACGAGTGTTAGGATCGCGAATCTGCTGAATTGTAAACGCGGGCATTTCCCGATCAAATACCTGGGACTGCCCATCTCAACCAAAGGCTTAACCATAGCGGAATGGGAGCCGCTTTATGGGAAAGTGGTCAACAGGGTTAGTCCATGGAGGGGAAGATTCATGTCCTCGGCGGCAAGACTCATTTTGACTAACTCGAGTCTTTCCTCCCTCCCAATCTTCACTATGGGGATGTTTCTGTTGGCTGACGGTGTTCATGCCAAACTTGACACACCCCGGTCTCGATTCTTTTGGGAAGGAGTTGGAACCAAACGCAAATACCACCTAGTTAAATGGGCGGCCGTCTGCCGTCCTAAAAAGATGGGCGGGCTAGGAGTCACAAACTCAAAACTAATGAACGTGGCCTTATTAGCCAAATGGTGGTGGAGGCTAGCTCATAACGAGTCGGGACTCTGGGCTAACATTCTACGGGCCAAATATTTCCCGGACGGTAAAGTCTTCAAGGCCCAAACCACTGGATCTGCCTTTTGGAAAGGGATCCAAGCAGTCCGTCCGGCTTGTACGCTTGGTGCCCAGTTCGGCGTCAACAATGGAGAGTCCACGCGTTTTTGGCTAGATCACTGGTGGGATAGTACACCGCAGAATAGACATAGGATGTCCACCCGAGTTCTTAAGAACCCCATGTTAGTAAGTTCACTAGGAGCAGAGTATATGGCACACCAAGGATGTTCTCAGACGCCATTGACCATAGGACGCCATACTTTCCCCTCCGACCTAATAGTTTTGGAGTCACAAGGAAGGGCTCCGGATGCTGGGAAGGCCAATCGTGGTCGATGAGCTCTCGCTCATCAGGTTGGGGCCTGTCAGGATGAAGATCGCTTGCCGTGCGCCCGAAAAGCTCAATGGAGTGGTGGAGGTCTGGTTTAACCAGGAGGGTTACCAAATTAAAGTGGAGAGGCAAATCATTCCTAAGCGCGACGGAGATCGTGCGTCCCTAACGGTGGCCTCCTCCAAC
>LR738715.1:725263607-725292238 GCA_902687465.1 Secale cereale
GCAGGTGCCACCCGTCCACGGCAAGCCCCCCCCCCCATCTCTGGACCTACCGACGACCCGCGTGCGCAGGGCAAGGCAGCGGTCACCATCCCCTCGGTTCCAGACGTGGGGGAGGACCTCGACGACAGTATACACGACACCTCTATCGACATGGAAACCTGGGAGAAGCTGGGAGCTTTGACTACAGAGTCTGAGGCCATAGGGCTGGCGACCCAAGATACGGCAGTCAGCGTACCTCCTTTGGCTAGGTCGCTGGACACCTCCTTCAACGAATACGGCTCCAACCTGGTGGTGGCGACGCTCCCCCTGTCGGGCAAAGAGGGGGCTGGTGTCTCTATCCCTCTGGAACCTTCCTCCCTCTCGGACAAGAACGCAGATCTTGAGGTGGTGGTACTGGGCGATGGTGAGCTGACTCCGGGCCCTCGTCGAGGCTCGAGCAGCTCGGGTCGTCAGCCTAAAAAGACGGCGGGAAGCAAGCCAGCCACCAAGCAGGCACCGATGGCGGCAGCGGTGGTTTCTTCTGAGCTTGGTGGTGAGCTGGGGGCGGCGTTAGGGACGACCGGGGCAAACAGCAAGGCCAAGCGCTCCAAGGCGACGCCGGTGGCGCAGCGAGCCCCAAGTGCACGAGCCAAGGCCAAGCTGGGCGAGTTGTCTTCCATGGAGAGCGCTAAGCTGCGCATCGCCGACAAGAATCTGGAGGCCGCAGGTAACCCTCCCCCTTCATACCGTATTCTTAATGCCTTTTCTGATGAGCATCTCGCTAGCATTCTTGACGATTAGGGAGTTAGTGTCCCCCCCCTTGCAACCTCATTTTCTTAGTGCGTGCGAGGGAAGAGGCGCAAGCTGCCCTAGCTGAGGCAGCGTCGCGCTGTGCGGCGGCGGATCAGCTTGCCATCGTTCCAGCAGGGGCTGGTGCCGTGGTGGCACTACTAGGAAAAGGCCTATTAATGGCGCACCTAATTTGGCCATTAATGGCACATTAGTGATGCGCCATTACTAGCACGCCATTAGTATCTGGTATACTAATGGCGCACCGCAGATGCGCCATTAGTATGCACAGAAGTGCGCCATTAGTATGCCTCCCAGGGGCCATGTGTAGCCAGGTGCTTTGGCATACTAATGGCGCACTCTGCTGTGATGCGCCATTAGTATGAATATTAGGTTTTTTTATTTTTTTTAATTTTCTGTTTTTTGCACAGGTTATGCATATATATAAATATAATTTCTCGTGGAGCCAACATATATGGTACGCACATCGAAACTATTAGAATCTACTCCCTCCGTTCCGATTTACTCGTCGTGGTTTTAGTTCAAATTTGAACTAAAACCACGACGAGTAAATCGGAAAGGAGGGAGTATATAATAGCTCATAGAACAACTTAGCATCATGCATCATCGATCATAATAATAATAAAAACTCAACATTGATATTAAATAATAAGTCTTACACATCATTATCGATCATACAACTTCTACTACGTAGCAATTTTCTAAGGTAAAATGGCATAAAACAAGATGGCGTTTGTCTCTAAATCAATTAGATTTAAAGGGCCATTATGGAGAACGCAGATTATCTTGTCTCCATTTCTTGCCCTTCTCACTCTATTGCTTCCAAGTACCTCCTTACGAGTTTTCGTTATTTTTCGCCATTCTTTGATTCTCATTCCTTTATTTGTAGAAGAAATCCGATATGGACACGTGTGATTTGTAAGTTCACCTGGCAGAATGTTTAAAACTTGTAGTTGACCAGATTGAAACATGACAGGAGGCACACAGTCACTAGGGAGAATCTGTTGCAAAACATAGTAAGACTTCGTAGTTAGCATTGTAGTTCAGTTCGAGAAGAACTAATGCAAAACATGCACGAATGTCGTAATAGTAAAAAAATCTTACTATAGTATCTTCATTGATATTAACGTAGTTCAAGACGTGCACTAGTGGGACGTATTGACCCTATTGTGGATCAATATTACGATATTGAATGTAATCCACAAGAAAGGAATAAAAGAAGATGATCTGCTCTTTGTCCTTATAAGTACATTCTGAGCCAGGGGTGTAGTAGATTCTGTCTAGCATCATCATCACATTATTTGAATAATCAAAATAACCTATCAATGGAAATAAGTTGTCAACTATTTTGAAATAAACAATATAAATTACTAAATAACTATGTTTGATAAACTCACTTCTCGGTAGAATTGGAATCATATCGTCAACAAGGACCCAAATGTCCAAATCGTCTTCGGCGATGGAATCCGGATTACCAAGATCCATGGTGAGAAGCATACCCTCATAAAAACCATATATCTTGCAAAATGATTCCCAATTCTTGCAACCAAAAGTGGTTACGTTATCTGAATTGTACAAATCCACTTCTAAATCAACATTATGCATGGTCCTTAGTTGAATTTGCTTTGTCTCCGTAGTTTCATGATCTTCAAATCCCATCCTCTCCAAGACATAGCGTCTTGCATGACACGGGATAAACTAGTTGCATGTAAAAGAAGGAAATTAATTACTTACACGTTGAAGTAGCTAGAAATCGTGCTTAATTAATTACGAAACAAGAATTGTCGTTGCGTACCGTTTCGACATCGAAGGTCTCGTCGAGCTTAATACTGAAGTAACGACCGTCTACCAGGTGAGGCCTGTCGCACAGACCCCGGTCGTCACCGCACCAGGAGCACTCCGGGATCCTATCGTCGTCGGAAGACGACATTTCCTATGTTTCAAAGAGATTAAACTTTATAAATTAAAAATATGTACCTAGACAAGCTAGCTGTGGCACCATCCTAGGCTCATTAGGCCATGGTCTAACCACAAGCCATTTTCTCTAGTTAGACTAGTTTAACTGAATTTTACTCTAGTTAGACTAGTTTAACTGAATTTTACACTGCATCAGTAGTTTTAACTGAATTTTACATCAGTAGTTTTACAACAGTTTTTTTTAAATATAATATCACAACAGTGCTTTTTTATTAACAGCAAGTTCATCATGTCAATTACTCCAAGCAACAACAATTTGCCTAGTAGAAAAATTTAAACTATGGCTTAGCAGAAAAATTAACAGCAACAAGTTTCAAGCCATTCATCAAAGTATGGCTTGCCTACAAAAATTTAAACTATTTTGATTTGATGCAATTGCTGTCATTTGCCTTCAAGTGTAACTAGTCTAACTAGTCTAACTACTGAAACTACTCCAAGTCCAACCAGAACAAAACGATATCAATGTCAAATTGTTGCTATGCATAAGATTGCTTGCTTCTTACAACATTGGAAGAGCTATTGAAAGGAGGGGAATGGACTAATTAGTCAACTCAACAAGTAGGCTTGGAAGGCCCAATGAAATTTATTCAGGAATAGCAGGTGTTGGGTCAAATCATGTTCATAGTTTGTATCCTGCTGTATTTCATTTCTCTGCTGCTCAGTGCCGGACATGGATGCTGAGTGATAACCCAGTCTCCCTCCAGTGATAACAATATTTAGCTTTGATGCACAGATGATCAACACCTTTCATATAAAACAGTAAACGCCAATGGATTTCTCTTTCAAGGAAAGGTGCAAAACAGAAGCACGCAATTGCAGCTAGGAGTTTAGGGAATAGACATGGGGGTGTCAGGGCGGTGGAATCGCCAAATCTCACACACATAGCTAAACTGGACACGAGCTAACACAGCGATATCGATAACATCTGCCTAAAGAGACTACCTATGGGATTAATTGATCGTAAAATGTAAGATAATCTTGAATTTTGACAAGCCAAAAGACAAGCATACATACCACTGTTCAAAGCCACTTCGACACTAAACCTGAAAACACTAATCATGCCTCCTTCACAAACAGCATACAACTAACTGCGAAAACGATGTTAAAAGCTATAAATTTACAGAGCGAGTGATCCCCGGCGGAAATGGAAGTAGCTAAACGAATGGCAGGAGGGGCCAGCGGATCGAGCGGGGAGGGGGGTGGTGGGTGTGGTAAGCGGTGCACCTGGACTGCGAAACCCTCGAGGAGGTCCTTCTCGACGATGCCGCGAGCAATCACGGCGGAGGCCGGCGGCGGCGCTCCCTTCACGTGCCCCGAGTGGCCCTCGTCGGCTCCGAACCAACCGCCGCCGTGCGCCGAGTCGTCGCCGAACTAGGGTTAGGAAGCGTCGAGGCCGGGGCGTCGGGGGCGAGGGCGTCGGCGGTGAGGGAGAGAGAGGCGTCGGGGAGAGGGGGGCGAGGGCGTCGGCGGTGAGGGAGAGAGAGGCGTCGGGGAGAGGGGGGCGAGGGCGTCGGCGGTGAGCGAGAGAGAGGCGTCGGGGAGAGAGGGGGGAGAGATCTGGCGAGAGGGAGAGAGAGGAGGGTGCGGCCGGCCCCAAGTATGGAGGATTACTAATGGCGCACTTCTGCTATGTGCGCCATAAGTATGTGGACTCTAATGGCGCACCGCCCCCAGGTGCGCCATTAGTTTGTAAAAAAAAGAATAAAAAATATCATAGAAAAGAGCATTAATGGCGCACTTTACTGCTGGTGCGCCATTACTAGTTACAACTAGTAATGGCGCACTTTGTCTGGATGCGCCATTAGTATGTTTGGACAGGCGCGCTAGTTCAAAAAAAAACTTCTTGATACTAATGGCGCACTTTGGACCTCGTGCGCCATTAGTAGTTCGAACTCTAATGGCGTATCTGTTGCTGGTGCGCCATTATTATATACTAATGGCGCACTGCTTGTCCGATGCGCCATTAGTATCAATTCCATCTATAGCCCTTTTCCTAGTAGTGTGGCGCCCGGTGAAGAATCACAGGCTGGGGAAGCCAGTGTTCTTCCTTCTTCCATTCGGGTCTCGAAGAGGCTTGGCCCGACAAAGAAGAGAGTGGCTAAGGCGATGACCTCTAGAGGTGTCCGCCTTCGTAACCGCGTTATTTAAATGCATTATCTGTTTTGGAACATTCGTGGTTGCGGGCACGTAGGTCGCCGCAGCCAACTTAAGGAATATATTGCTAAGGAGCGGATAGATTGTATTGCGCTACAAGAAACGATTAAAGCAGATTTCTCACACCGAGAACTGCTAGCTTATGATCCTTTACAACGCTTCGATTGGCACTGGTTGCCCTCGTCGGGCCACTCCGGTGGCATTCTTATGGGTTGTAATAGAGACATTTGCGAGGTGCTGCTCTGGGATGTAGGTGCCTTCTTTCTGTCCGCTACCATTAAACATAGGAGATCTGGGCTGATGTGGGTAGTCATTTGTGTGTACGGCCCAGCTGACCACGCACGGTCCCATGACTTTTTGCTTGAGCTCACTACAGTGGTCGGAGCAAAGAGGGCCCTAAACTTGCCAGTGGTGGTAGGAGGTGATTTCAACTTGATCCGCTCGGGTTCGGACAAGAACAATGATAATATTGACTGGACTAGGGTGTCCATGTTCAATCAGGCCATTGCCGCGGCGGTGCTCAGGGAGGCAGCCCGTACTGGGGCTAGATTTACGTGGACCAACAAACAGACCCAACCGGTTCGGAGTGTACTAGACAGAGTGTTTTTTACACCTGAATGGGAAGTGATGTTTCCCCTGTGCTCTTTAGTGGCTGAGATGCGCATTGGGTCAGATCACGTGCCCCTCATTTTCTCCTCTGTGGAGGAGTCAATCAGTCGTAGCCAACGTTTCTACTTCGAAACGGCTTGGTTTGAGAATGAGGGCTTTGAACAATTGGTTAGGGATCGATGGGATGCAATCCGTGACCACCTCGGCCCCCAACGGGGTCCCGCAGAATTATGGACTGCAGCGGCGGGCAAGCTGCGAGCGTTGCTTCGCGGATGGGGAGCGAACCATGGCAGTAATTCTAAGAGAGAACGCGCTCGAATTACTGACGAAATCACCAGACTCAACCGAGAAGCTGATTTACGGCCTTTCTCGGAAACCGAGTGGGCACATAGATATGATTTGGAAGATCAAGTCCTAGCTATATTGAGTGCTGAGGAGGAATATTGGCGTCGTAGGGGCGGCGTCAAATGGGTGACAAAGGGAGATGCGAACACTGGATACTTCCACGCATATGCCAATGGAAGGAAAAAAGAAAAGCACTATCCTACGCCTCCAATCTGATTCGGGCTTGTTGTTAACCCAAGACCAAATCACGGCCCATATCTATGAGTTTTTCATAGGCCTGTTGGGGACGGCTGACGAAAAACTCCTCTGCATGCGCGAGGATTTGTGGGATCCCGCAGAAAGGGTTTCTCAGGCAGAGAATGATAGCCTTGCCCTCTCTTTCCTCCCGGAGGAGATTGACAAGGCGCTCAAGGACATGAGGAACGACACGACGCCTGGACCTGACGGCTGGCCCGTGGAATTCTTCAAGCGTTTCTGGCCATGCCTCAAACACCTGTTCTACGGGATCGTGAATGGTTTTGCCTTGGGCACGGTAGACCTTTCGCGTCTTAACTACGGGGCAATTAGCCTTATCCCTAAGGTCAAAGGGGCAGATAACATCAAGCTTTTTCGGCCAATTACCCTGATTAATGTCCCCTTCAAAATCTGCACAAAGGCATACGCCTCGCGCCTGGCTCCGATTGCTCAGCGCATTATTAGTCCTAGCCAAACGGGTTTTCTCAAGCATAGAAACATTCTGGAGGGACCAATTGTGTTGCTAGAAATAGTTCACGAGCTCAAACGTACTAAAGCGAAGGGAGTGCTCCTCAAACTAGATTTTGAGAATGCCTACGATCGGGTAAACTAGGATTTTGTGCAAGAGGTCTTCCTCAAAAAGGGTTTTGAGGCAGGCTTTGTCCATCGTATAATGCATCTTGTGTGTAGTGGACACACGGCTGTTACCATTAACGGTGAGATGGGCAAGTTTTTTCGCAATAAACGGGGACTAAGACAGGGAGACCCGAGCTCCCCTCTGATTTTCAACTTTGTTGTCGATGCCTTGGCGGCAATGATCAATCGAGCACGGGCAGCGGGCCACATTCGAGGTTTGGTCCCTCACCTCATTCCTGGAGGAGTAACCCACCTCCAATACGCGGACGATACGATGCTACTTTTCGAGCCAAATGATCTTAGCATTGCTTCAGTTAAACTCCTACTTCTCGCTTTCGAGATCCTCTCGGGTCTCAAGATCAATTTCCTCAAAAGTGAAGTGATCACCATAGGGATGGATGACCACACGAGTGTTAGGATCACGAATCTGCTGAATTGTAAACGCGGGCATTTCCCGATCAAATACCTGGGACTGCCCATCTCAACCAAAGGCTTAACCATAGCGGAATGGGAGCCGCTTTATGGGAAAGTGGTCAACAGGGTTAGTCCGTGGAGGGGAAGATTCATGTCCTCGGCGGCAAGACTCATTTTGACTAACTCAAGTCTTTCCTCCCTCCCAATCTTCACTATGGGGATGTTTCTGTTGGCTGACGGTGTTCATGCCAAACTTGACACACCCCGGTCTCGATTCTTTTGGGAAGGAGTTGGAACCAAACGCAAATACCACCTAGTTAAATGGGCGGCCGTCTGCCGTCCTAAAAAGATGGGCGGGCTAGGAGTCACAAACTCGAAACTAATGAACGTGGCCTTATTAGCCAAATGGTGGTGGAGGCTAGCTCATAACGAGTCGGGACTCTGGGCTAACATTCTACGGGCCAAATATTTCCCGGACGGTAACGTCTTCAAGGCCCAAACCACTGGATCTGCCTTTTGGAAAGGGATCCAAGCAGTCCGTCCGGCTTTTACGCTTGGTGCCCAGTTCGGCGTCAACAATGGAGAGTCCACGCGTTTTGGCTAGATCACTGGTGGGATAGTACACCGTTGTGACAGTCTCACCCTGATCTTTACCATCTTGCCACGGACACTAATATTTTGGTTGCCGATGCCCTTAGAGTCCAGCCGCCTGCGATCGTTTTTATCAGAACCTTGGGCTCGGACGAGGCCGCTCGATGGGATAACCTAGTGACGGCCTGGGGTGCCCTTAGCCTGTCCAATGAGACTGATTCCATCTCTTGGAAACTAACAACATCTAAACAATTCACGGTAAAGTCCCTTTACACAAAGATGACCGAAGGCCACATGCTGGATACGGCCAGGGGGCTATGGAAGGTGGGCTTGCCGCTGAAAATCAAGATTTTCATGTGGCAGTTGTTTCGTAATCGGTTACCGACCTCGGATAACGTGGCAAAACGCAACGGGCCTGCAGATGGCACATGTACTGTTTGCGGAATAGGGGAAGACGCAAATCATGTATTTTTTTTTCGATGTGCGATGGCCAAGTTTGCATGGAGCGCGGTCCGTGAGACTTTCTCGCAAACTTGGAACCCACAATCTAGCGCTGAACTCCTCTCTATCCTTAAAGCTCAAAAAGGGACCAATGCACGAACTCTTTGGAGATGCGTTGGGGCGCTGTTATGGTCTCTTTGGACGGTTAGGAACAAGATTATAATTGAGCATAAGTTCCCGAACCATCCAGCTGACATTTTCTTCAAATGCCACATATTTCTACAGGTTTGGATGCCGTTGGGGAAAACGCGTGATGAACCGTGCATGAAAGCAGTGATGGAGCAGATCAAGACGGTGACGATGAAGGCGCAACATACTTGAGGCTCACCGCACTGATCCACCTAGATGATGTTGTCTTTTGGGACCCAAGACCTTCACATTGTTTTCTGCTATATCTCTCCTGAGGGCTTTTATGTTGCAAGCTACTTTGTCTCTTGAGCTTTATTTTGGGTCTGTAATATTGACTTAAGCGATGTGACGATGCTGCCAATGTGGCTTTATTAATTTAAAGCCGGACGCTTCTAGCGTCTACGTTCCAAAAAAATTGGCTCGTGGAATAAGGATCGCTGATGATAAAAACAACGAATCAATTAAGTATAGGGTTCTTTGAATGCTAGATCGAAACACGAGACACGATCCAAAGTCAGTTTAATTGGGTGAATAACGCTAACTGAACGGAGTGTACAATCATCCACAGATATCCACACCTTTGCTGCAGGCTACTTTTAATCACAAAATCGCAAAGAAGAACAAAGAGTCATCTATCCAAGGCAAAGATAGCAATAGTAATATTTTATATCTAGTTGGATTGGGGATTAGCTAGTAGGGGCTTCATTCAGCCAATCCAAAAATGTCTTGCTGCATGATGGACGAAATAGTGTGATTTTTTTACGGTTGCTAGAATATTTGTGGTTTGTATACCATCTATCCACTGGTTTGACTGGAGCAAATGAAATCATTTGGAACTTGTAAGCCCGTGATTTCTCGATGACAACGCCTTTGTGTGAAATCTTCAGCAACTCTTCTGGTATTAGACCCAAGAAATCCTTTGGGACACCATCTTCTTTTTATATGCAAGGAAAGCACACCATTTTATTTGAATCATCAAGTACATATATATTATGTTATCTAGAATAAACATACTTGCCTACAACCCAATTGTTTTTTTGGTAAATCCATTGACACCTTTTTTAACAGATATTCATTATGAAGTTCCAGTTATAGACATTTGATCTAAAACTCTTCTGATTACGTCGGTTCATCCGAGCAAGGTCAAGCAGACCCATCGGCATTTCTCCTAAGACGGAAGAAATCTCACCACTTTCCTTCTACAAATAAGATAAACATGTTTGTCCTGATTACACCCATTGAAATGCTATTGAGACTTGAGATCAAGAAGGGCGCAACATAATAAACCAAGCACAATACACGCCGAAATAGTAGCTAGGAGATGCACATACGAACCTCCAGGAGTTCCGCCCAAGTGCCGAAAGCCTGAGGCACAGGGCTTCCGATGTAAGTGCGTCAGGCCCATGAGAAATTGCAGCTGCTTCGGATAGCAATCGTGCATGTAGATGGCATCCATCTTGGATGTCGAGACCACCACCTCCATCTCGCTGTGGTCGAATGGAAACCGGTAGGAGTGCACGCTCAGCAACCATAGGTTGGAGGTCACCACATCCATCTTCAACAGATTATTGATGTTGCGTCAGAGTAGAGGATCGGCGCGTGCACGACCTCCTCATCAGCGGGCAACACGACTACATGAATTCATGCAGCAGTGACATTCGTGCATGACCATGGCTAACATCCAAATTTGTCAAATCAATCATGATTTTTGGTGAATTCTGCAGGCTTATTTCTCTCTGAAAACTTAACAAAAGAACCATACATATTCTTCTATCCCTCTGAAAATCTGACAAACATCCACACATTGGCTTTTGGAATAAAAAATTATGACCTTTTAAATATGAAATTCGAACTTAGTCTGGCCAATCTACATAACAAAATTTGAAATCTTCACTGCTGATTGTAACAACACAAAAAAATTGAGTCACACGTCAAAGTGTGGGGCATACACAACCTATTGGAAGCTCGAACATAAATTAGCTAGAACCATGCCATGTTAATTGCCAGCAAAAAATTACTGACTCCCTTTGGCTTTTGGATGCTTACCGGACACCATCCACAAATGATGGAGCTGCTGGGAATTTTATGCTGAGCTGGCTCCACGTCTTGTTCTGGGGTGATTCTGCTACACGATAATCAACCTAGGATCATGCCCATTCCACTTGTGCATAATAGGCAGGCACTGGTATATGAAATTCTGAAGAAATTGTTCACCATCTGCTTCGTCTCATCAGCAATAGAGGACCTTGAATCAAGTGTAAGTTACCAGAGATTCTAGTTGGTCTAAGCGGTTCTTGTACAAAAGTTGAGGTTCTAATTTTATCTAAAAAAAGTTGAGTTTCTAATGTCAGTTTAATTCAGTTTGTTCAAGAACCGCTTCCAAAAAGCTCAAGAATAACACTATCAATATGTATGGCACAAGAACTGGCTCAGAGAGGTCAGGACGGCGATCGAGCCCGTCGAAGTCGGGATGTGGGGCTCCGGCAGTGGCTGGCGAGCCCGCCAGGGCCACAACGGCGCCCACCTCCGGCAAGGCGGCGCCTCAGGAAGAGAGAGGCGCGGTCTGCAGGGAGAGAGAGGAACAACGTGCAGCGTGCTTCATCAACAGGGCTCGCTGTGGCGCGTCCTATCTACTCTTCCTCTATCTCCTCCAGAACGCACCATGAATGGGGATGGGGAGCAAATAGATGGAATTGGGGAGGGGGCAGGATGGCGTTGTAGACACAGAGGATGGGGCGGGCGCGTGACTCTCTGCCTCCTGCAATGATGGGCTCACACGGCGGCGGGGGATAGGGTGAGCGGCGGCGCAGGGTCGGGTAGGGGATTTGGGGCGCTAGGCGGTGTCGCTGATATACAGATACAGAGGAAACATAAGAGAAAACGATAGTGGGTCAAGGACGAAAGAAAACGGAGACATGGGTGTACGTGTCGTTTACTCAAAAAAAAAGTACAGATCGTTCTTTAAGAAAACTTTTTTTTTTGCGACAGGTTCTTTAAGAAAACTTTGATTGTGTTACGCTTCGGAAGTCAAGTTCTATTGAACCTGTACATACATCGATTTTTTTTTTCTTTGAGCATATACATACATCGATCTATCAGGCACAGAAAAGAGAAAATATACATCGATTTATTTAGGCAGGTTTGATTACGTGGGTGATAAAATATACATAGATCAGTTTTGAAATCATAACCGTCAATCTTTCGTGCAAACATAAAATCAACGACGTATGAAGAACTATGAAAGTATCCGTCCTTTATTATATATATGGCAACTCATATTTGTAGTGCATGATGTAAAATTTATGACAAAATTACTTTTCAAATTTTGTTTGCATGCACTACAACTAATAACGGTCAATGATTGCTTTCCAAAAAATTAGTATACTACTGGTTTCCTATTATGACTAGTAGAATGCCCGTGCGTTGCCACGGGCATTTAAAAAATCTTAATGGTCGTATATATAAACATAATGATCATGCTCTGTTGAAAAAACATTTGAAGCTTATGGATATATGATATTCCTCATTACAATTAATATCACTAAATTTTTAGATCCATCAAACCATTGGTGAGTGCAAAAGTAAATGAATCTGAATTGAGTGGAATAAGGAAAGATAAAATGAATGAACAAATGGTTATTTGCTGATTTAGAACAACATAAGCCAAAGATAAAGTGATATATAATTCAGTCGGCTCAAATGTACATGTGAAAGATGATGGTGCAAAACAAAAGCATGGCTCAAACATGTTGATGTTTCTACTAACTTTGATATGGCTCCAGTCCACTAAGCTACCTTTGTAGGAGAGAAAGAATTTCCAGGACAATTGTTTCTCCACCGGTAGCACTTGTTTTGAGGGAATTTGAAAGTAATTCAGCTAGAAAACCTAGAGATGACATCGCCTTTTAATTAAGATAAACAAGTTATGTTTCTTGTCTTTTTTAGTCATGCAGTTTACATATACATGTGTTTGCATTGTACTGCAAGTAATATCTGTCACAACAACTGAACTTTCTATTCTATGTGTCCGACAACAACATGATAAGTAAGAACATCTAAGATGACTGGAAACCAAAGACCACCTAAAGCTTGCACTCACTCAAGATTATTTGAGCTCGGTTTCAGACACTACAATAGTCATGTATTTTTCAAGTTCAAATAAAATTGCAAGCAAAAACATGAGAGAATACTATGCAACCCAATTTAAGTTGGCATCTGCTATTCAGAAACATGACTGCCTCGTTAGACACTAAAGCCAATAGATTCAACCAATTTATTTTATGAAAGGAATAAGCCTCCTCTTTCGAAAAAAGAAGGTCATGCCAACCTTTGGCATTCTTTCATCAGTATGATCTGTCCCATTGCTGCTTGCACGATGTTGCACATCATATATGTTTTAGAGTTCACTTTTGTTAGTTCACAGATGCATGGGAGACTTGTTGGAATCAAATGCATCAAATCAAGCTAAATTGCACCCGTAGTTACATTCAAGAGATCATTGCACTCAGAACTGCTAGGCTATAAGCAATCTCTTCACCAAGTCTAAAAAAAGAACTAAGTTGATAGGTCATGTTCGATGGCTAGGCTACAGACAACATTGTGCAACATTGGGACTTCGACGTTGGTGGGGTTGGGTCCAATATTATCTGTCCATCAAGCTCGAAGTGGAGTTGGGTTCAATATACTCTCCGGTTAAAGGAGTGCACAACTCGAGCATGGAGAGGAGGTGGTGGAGCCGATTTGTCCCTCCACTTCTCCGGTGAAGAATTGCTGCTTCGTCCCATCGCTGATGCACGTTCCAACCCCATCGGAGATTCTGGACTCACATAGGGTAGTTGGGAGTAGCCGTGCTACAACTGGAACCGGAGAAGAAAGATGGTTGAGCAGAGAGAATAGTCCACTACAACATCTTCTCTCATTTGTCTTTCTATACTCGAGACGACCTACATTCACATTTTTCTTCATGAAGAACCAAAACAAAATTTGGCCATTGAAAAAAAACTGATAAATAATGACTAAAATATTTATCAGCATTTGCAGCTCTAGATAAAATGCTTTAGATGATTTCATGCTGCATAAAACTCACTATCAGTAGCTTTTAATACAAGCTTATGCAAATAAGGGGTGGAAGACATACGTTGCCATGGAACAATAAACTTAGATAGAAAGTCATTATTTTGTAAAGGGCCGTTTGCATTTTCGTCCCTAACTCGAACGACCTACTCACATTTGCCCATAATTTCGAAGCCTGCTCAAATTTGCCCCTCTCCCGTTACATGCTCTTACAGAAATGCCCTTCTACGCCGTTACCATCCGGTCAAAGGGCTTTGACCGTCCAGAAAAAAAATAGCAAAAAAATATATAATTTTGTGGGATCGAAGATACTCCTGTCTGCAAGTTGCGTGCAAATTTTCGTGCTATTTGGACATTCCAGGAGCTTGTGGCGAGAAAAAATAGTTAATTTGTAAACTTGTGAATAGTAAATTTGAAATAAAATAGAAAGAAAATTCAAAAATAAGAATTTTTTTGTCATCAAAGAGGCTTGGGTGCACAAGGTGCTTGCAAGTTTTTGTAATTAAATGACTTGCGAGGAACTCTAGCAAAAAAAACAAAATAGTCATTTTTTCCAAAGTTTTTTCCCGAGCCAAATTTTGTTTTTTTCTCCATGAGCTCCTACAGTATCCAAACATAACTAAACATTGCACGCACCTTGCGGACCCAAGCTTCTTTTATGCCAAAAAATCACATTTTTTGAATTTTCTTACTATTGTTTTGTATTTACTGTTCATAGGCGTACATATTTGCTGTTTTTCCTTTGCCAGGAGCTCCTGAAATGTCCAAACCACACGAAAATTTGCACGCATCTTGCGAACGTGAGTATATTTGATCCCACAAAATTTCAGATTTTTTAGATTGTTTTGCTATTTTTTCAAGATGGTCAAAGCCTTTTGACCGGCTTTGACCGGACGGTAACGGTACAGGAGGGCATTTCTATAAGTGCACATAACGGTGCAGGGGGAAATTTAAGCAGGCTTAGAAATTAGGGACGAATATGAGTAGTGGGTTCCAGTTAGAAACACAGATGTAAAAGACCTTTTGTAAACTTAATTATCATTCTTGATGTGTACATTGCATCTGTTCTTGCTTGTCTTGTAACAAATATTACTTATACATTTAGGGGCTATTTGGATTGTGACTATATTCGCCTTATATTGCCACATTATTTTTGTCACATTTGCCCCACTTGACTAATTTGAGTTTCTCAAATTGTTAGCCACACTTTGGCTTGCCTAAGTGAATCTTGCCACACTTCTTGTGTCTATGACATGTGGGGTTCACTACTCATAAAAAAAATTCTTGCCTAAGATGTGGCTAGAACCAAACACCCATCTAACTTGGTCAAACCTGCGTAAGGTGAGGTGTGGCAAAATGTGGCAAAGTGTGGCTAGAAACCAAACAGCCCCTTACTATTAAAAAAATCAAGTAACTCGTACTCAAATTTAGCTGGAGATATACATCACCATGCTTTATTCGTAAGAAAAAGCCGGTTTCTTTATGTTCCTATCTAAGCATTTGAAGTAATACAAACTTCCTTGTTACCAGTCTTAATACTCCATCAAACACCGTCCAGAGATTAGCAATAAAATCCATCCTGGAAGCAGTGTAGCATCAAGAATCCCACGTCCTACTCCACCCGATCAATTCCTCCCCAAATCCAACCCCACCCTACCCATAGGTATAGCAGAAGCTAGCTTGGTTGTGGTTTGTGAGGAGGCACAACCCGTTAGTCATGTGCCTAACACATAAGAAAATCAAAATCATCTTGCTTTACATGCCAAAAGTTCCAAGTGCAATATGATATTTAACTGTAACCGTATGCCAGAAAGTACCATTGCATACTTCAGTCTTCCATTCCTCCAAACAGACAATCTCTACCTTCAGAAATTGCAGCCCCTTTACTCAGTCCATCATCGTGTCAAGTTATGTAAATCCTGAAAATTATAATCTAAACTAAAGCAGGACCATGTGGTTTCCACAAACCGTAAATAGAAAGAAAAAAACTTCAAAGGGGTTATTATGTAACTAATACACTAATTTTAACCAACATGGCATATCAATTATTAATTATTCCTTTACTTGGATGCTTTCGTCTTTACCTACCTACCCTAGTTTTAGAACCTCCAAGCGTTGAACCTTGATCAGACATGTATGGAGAGGGTCATAAACAGAAAATAAAATCACTTCAAGCATGTTGAGCACCATCGTTGTTGCTGATATGCTAACCAACGGCCAAGCAGGAAACCAACAACAACAGGCAAAATCGAGAGCGCCCAGTGGAGCCATTTCTCGTTGTGGCCGAGTGCTGACGCAACACGCCTCTCTGCTCACAAACTATTCTGAAAGTGCAACATTTTTGTACAACTCTACTCGCCCTACCACAAACTCAATACAGTCCCAGAAATCACTTTCTCAACTCAAAGTTTGCTAACTAATTATATATTTTTAAACAACTAAGATATGAAGATCTGGAGCCGGAAAATCTTAAAGAATACCCATTTCGTACAGTTGCTTCACTCTATGTCGATCACACCATCTCCACATCATCTTGCTTGCATTATAATTCAAGCTAGAGGAAAATCTCTAGTAAACTAAAACTAATAATTTATGAGGAATTCGGGTGCATTAGTTAAGTACAGCTACAGGCTTCCACTGCATGAGCTCAATGCCAATTTGATTCTTGGGAAAACACTTGTTTATCCTATATGTTCAGAGACCAAATATAATGGTGAATTTTGAACAGAGACACAATTTCTGTAGTATCTTGTGATGTGAAAAAATGGAGTGTAATTATGAGTGGCAAATCATAGTGTGATGCATGGTAGACAAACATCTTAATCATGTTCCCCCATAAATTCTGGAGCTTAAAAGTGTCTATGTTTTAGTGCTTCCGGCTCAGCCCTTGGGCTAGGCAGGGCCGCAACTTCATTCCGCCAGTTTTCACATGTAGAAAATATGTTCAGTTTGCACCCATATAGATGATGAAACAATAATGTAGTTGATTCACAAGGATTTACTTGATCCATCAATTTTACTACATTAGTGAATTGGCAATAGCGTGAGTGATTTCCATGCTAACCCCTATAGGGCAAAGTATTGACAAAACACAAATTAATAATAATACTTACCCAACGAGCAGAAGAGTCCACGCTCTCACGTTTGTAACACAAGTAGTATAATAAAAATCATTATTAGAGAGGACCAGAGAATAGTGTCGGAACTAACTGCTATATTCACCAGTTCTGGGATAGCCATTTGGTCAGAAAATCTCATTAGAGGGAGGATTTATCTTACTATTGGCGAAAAGATTCCCAGACCTATTGTTCCTCGACATGATCATTTGCTGATTTAGAAAAACATAAGGCAAAGGTCTACATCAGATTAGAGGCAGATGGTAGGCAAAACATAGGTGTTACTTATGCCTAAAATACCTAAATAGGAACCAGGAGAACAAATACATGATAAAGCTATTATATGTAAAACAAGTCAGGCTTATCGAGATTTTTATTTTTGAAATGACATTTACTTGTTGCAAATTTTGTCATTTCATAGTCATAAATATCGATCTACAAAAATTCAGCAAACATGTTAACTGTCTCCCATGCATGCTCTCTCCTTGAGAAATACCCATTTCTGAAGGTGGCTCAGAGGAAATCGCACCAAGCAATTTCTACCAACGACCGGAAAACTTGGTCAATTTTGGCTCTGTACAAGCATGGTTAGTTCTCAAGTGCACATAAAAAATCTGACTTGGATGAAAACATGCAGCTAAGAAAAAGCAAAGGGACAAGTTATGAGCTTACATCAGTCTTCACTTTGCCTATAGTTATTGGAACACGTGAGTCGTGACTAACATGAAATAAAGTGGCAGTACACAAAATTACAGAGAAAGAGATAAGAATCCAGGCATGTTCTGGAGGAATAACATCATGCATGATTGTTGCCTGATATTGAAACCCTAATTCTTCTTTCCACAACACACGAGAACAACACGTACATTACTAACCAAACCGACCACAACATAATAGGGAAAAATGTGCACCCAAGCAAGAGCATTCTGACTTCTGAGCAGGATAGGGAAAGCATGCACCGTGGCTTCCTGGGTTTTGATTGTCCTTCAAGATCCAACAGTTGTAGATCAGATCATGATGTGGCGCAATCACGATGCAGCCCTCGACAACAATCGCCTTCACGTTATAGTGATGGCCATGGGCGACGACGGTCGTGGGCTCGTGGCCAGCCACGGGCGTGGGAAAGCTGTGGTCATGGACATCGAGCTGATGGCGTGGGGCAGCACAAGAGGAGAGCGTGTCGGGCGAAGAAAAAATATGGTTCGACATTCCATCAGGGCAGGGGGGCCGGCGCGCCGGCTGGACGATGGCGGCACAACGGCCAGGGGCCGCTAGCATGGCGGTGTTGCAGGGGGGCATCAACCAGAGGAGGTGAGTATGACGGGGAGGTGGTGGCCGAGGGTGGCTAGAGGAGGCTGCGCGTGACAATAAAGGGATCCGGGAGGAGCTGTGTAGCGGGATGGGGCTGCCAGGACATATGCTTCGTCATCATCATCGACCTCGTCGGTCTCTGAGGCGAGCGGAGAAGTCCAAGGGCAGATAGGCTGGACGGAGTTTGAGGGCGGGGAACCACCGCCACCGCCTTAATAACAACCAGATATGACGAGGATATTTTGGGGGTCTTGCCATTTTTTTTGCATGGTGGCCAATCTCTCGTGATATTTCGTACGTAATCGGGCTAATAATCAATATTACGATTCTGATTGATCCCTTTACCAGATTAGCGCCACGAGGGTGGGACGAACGAACGAGAAAGGATGTGAACGAACGATGACGTACCAAAGGTACCATCACAACCACAGACTCTCTTTTTAGGAGTAGAGATTGGTTCTTAGAAAAGGCAAACATCAATGCATTAGGAAAATTAGGATTTGGAATTAATGGTCATAAAACTAAACTTTATTAATTGGTAACGTGTTATCGGTTCCTGCCCGTTTATAACGTGTCTAGTTAGGAAACTTTGGGAAAATTAGGAAAGTTTTTATTGCGTTATGAATGAATTGATTGTGTCTGTTTACCTTAAGTTAATTGATTGCGTTTGGAAATAATTTATTGTCATGCATTATTGCGTTTGGAAAGAATTGATTGTTAATGCATTAGGAAAATTAGGATTTGGAATTGATGGTCATAAAACTAAACTTTATTAATTGGTAACGCGTTATCGGTTCCTGCCCATTTATAACGTGTCTAGTTAGGAAACTTTGGGAAAATTAGGAAAGTTTTTATTGCGTTTGGAAAGAATTGCTTGTGTCTGGTTACCTTAAGTTAATTGATTGCGTTTAGAAAGAATTGATTGTCATGCATTATTGCGTTTGGAAAGAATTGATTGTCATGCATTACTGCGTTTGGAAAGAATTGATTGTCATGCATGAATCGGGGACGTAAGGAGGGAAACGAAACCTGACTGCGTGCGGTGAGTGGGGTGGGGTTGGGGTGGGTTATTGTAGCGAAAAAAACCGGTTGAAAAAAACCAGACGAGGTGGGACGAAAAAAAACCAGACGAGGTGGGACGAAAAAAAACCTGGAACAAAGACTACCAACTGCTCCATTAGGAGTAGAGATTTCTTTTCAAACAAACAGGGTATGTATATACACTCTTATTTTTCAGGTATCAAATACGACAAATAATACGAAACGTCATCGGAGAGGTTTGTATGTATATTAAGAATGTTCTTATGCCTTTTTCTAAAGTTTTACTTTTCAAGGTATCTAGTAGTTTTTAAATATTAAGGTCGGGTCCCACTTTTAACCGCTACTATTTCTATACAAATTAAGGTGACCAAATAATATAAAATGTGATCCTAATTATTATTTTACTTGTAGGAATATATGATACCCATACATGATTTTTTTCCTACGTACATATACCCACCCATAATTTTTTGTCATTTTTAGGAATGTATGTCCAAAATATACCCACATATGATCCAATGTATTTATTCTACCGGTGTATATACTGATAAATTTCATATCTAGTTATGCAAATACGATGAGTATGCACTTAGAAGAAAATATATTGCGTACCCTGAGTATATACATACACAAAAATATATTGCACTTAGAAGAAAATACATTATGGGTATATGCGTACTAACAAATCTAATAATTGTGTACCAAATAAACAAATACGTACATATCTAATCTAATTCGTACTACAAAACATTTTGGGTATATACATAGACAAAAATCCAATGCGTACGTACTAAAAATTCTGGGTATATACATATAAAAATCTAATGGGTACATACTAACTAAATGAATTTATACATACCTAATTCGTACATGTATGAAACAAATATTCCTATACCTAATGTGTAGTATTTTTTTTTCTTCTACAGACATGTTACCATGCATGGTGTGTTTAATGACATCCATTAAATGATATGTGTCATAATTGTTTCAAATTTAATTTTTTCAGAATTGGCAATTACTAATGGATTGACTAGTTACCTTATATACTATCACAATAGCACGCATCTAAATGCAATCAAATGGTGGTAAGGCAAGGAGCCTGGGCACCTAGGTGTCTATTTTGATAGAGATGCGATTTTTGGTAGATAAATTATCAAAACTTACAAAACTGCTAAAATAAGTTGTTCCACGGTTTCCAGTTCCCATTGAAACGAGAGGCACTCCAATATATTAATTTTACTCAGTTGGGATGGAAGAACAACTAACTTTCACTCAACGAATGACTGGCAGTAACCTTACACAAAAATTTGGAAGGAAGTGCAAGAATAGGCAGCTAATATTTTCAGTCTTGCAGTAAGCTATAGGGACGGAAGGACTGAAAATGCAATAGTTGCTATGAGGATGGAAGTAAAATCTTCATAATTTTATCTTGGCTTTGCATCTATGATACATCCTTCTCAGAAAAACAGGTCCTCTACTACATGGAACTAAAATGGAAAGGGCACGTTTTTAGCACAAGCATAGTAAAACAAAATCATTTGCTTTTGAGGTCCAAAGCATGCATGCTCTAGTTTTTTCTGCAAGAATAAAGATTTCGTCAAACTACACCGGAGCAGGAACAAGGTCAAACTTGCTTTCGGGAACATCATAAATTGATATTCAACAAACATACTGAGTAACAACAACATTTAAATAGATAAAAACATTTCAAGAAGATAGACTCATCAAATTGAGGTTAAAAAGGGGGACGGAGAGAGTGGTATCTCTACCTTCTTCAACTGTACAATCTGAATGAAAATCCTATGGGCATGGGTACCAGGGAATTCCTTCCTCCCTTAGCTCGGTAAGAATCGAGGTAGCAGATCAACGGACGCAAGAATCCACCGATGCATCTGTGCCATAGGTGGGAAAAAGACAAACCAATCATCACATAGGGACAGGAAAAATGATCTTCATGCTGTTGGTAGTAAGCACCCGAGTATTTTACCTTGTACATGAAATGCTCGTGATCATCATATAGTGAATAGAAAAGCTGCATATTAAAACGAAGTTGCGTATGCTTTCGTTCTCTGCTTCGGAAGGCATTTCTATATAGATGCCTGAGGACCATGGTCTATCGTTGTACCTTTTCCTGCTCTTGGCATGTGATGCAAGTATTAAAAAATGACAGAAAACTGATTAACATACATGTATTAAGCAAATCCGCTTACTTGCATCAAAAAACTTCACTTCATAAATAATATCAAATGTTGATGAAATCAAATAAGGGTTTAGATCATTGGGGCCATCAAATTCAAATCTGAAATAGACGCCAACAAAGATACAGATAGACGTAGTGTTGATTAAGATGGATTGTCAGAAGACATTTTCGTGTAACTTAAATGGTTCAGAAAAATATAGGAAGATGTCAACTTCTCACTGAAGAAGATAATGCAAGAGCATGGTAAGATTAATAGATAGCTGGCATGGAGTTGGCCATTCTGATTCAACTAACCAGATCCATCATGGGCTTGAAGGTGGGAACCATACATCAATGAATACTTCTGTTGTGTTACTGTTAGCTGATACAGCAGAGGTCCTTCCCCGTTCTAGTCCCTTTGAACTTTGCCGGTCAAAGTGCAAGATTTTTCACTGACAAATAGAGCATAAGACAGAGAAGCCATGTTAGCCCTCACTACTGGAATCTGGCACTTTGCCATCTGCCATGGCAGATGGCAAAGGCATGGTCGGCGGATGGCAAAGGCTTTGCCATCAGCCAGTAGATGGCAAACAGTTTGTCTGAATTTCAGTGGGCAAAGGCTTCTTTGCCATCTGCTGGCTGATGGCAAAGAGCCTGTGCCTTTGCCATCAGGTGGCAGATGGCAAAGCCTCTTAACGGGGTTAGCCCCGTTAGAAAGATAACGGCATACTTTGCCATCAGCCAGCAGATGGCAAAGGCTGCACGCTCTTTGCCATCTGCCAGCAGATGGCAAAGGATGCAGGCTCTTTGCCATCTGCTGGCTGATGGCAAAGGCTGCAGGCTCTTTGCCATCTGCCAGCAGATGGCAAAGGCTGCATACTTTGCCATCAGCCAGCAGATGGCAAAGAGCTTTGCCATCTGCTGGCAGATGGCAAAGAGCCCAAATAGGCCAGTCCAAATTTTTTCTCTGGATGACACGTGGTTTCTTTGCCATCTGCCAGCTGATGGCAAAGCTCTTTGCCATCTGCCAACAGATGGCAAAGTGTCTATATTGCCCCATTTAATTTTGTTTTTCTTATATCAATTCATTTTCACAGATAGGCCTGGACCAAAAGCTCGTAGCTCGCGAGCTTAATGAGCGCTCGATAGTTCGGCTCGTTAAGCTCGTAGCTCGCTTCTTAATGAACAGAGCCAATCACTGATTTTAGCTCGTTAAGCTTAACGAGCTTAATGGGCGAGCTAACGAGTTTCACGAGTAGCTCGTTAAGCTCGTTAGTAACAACACATCACATATTTTCCTCTTATGTGGCAAACTTTTTGTACCACCTCAACTCTCCTATTCAATCTAGTCAACATAGGAGGCAACAAACTAGTGTATTTCTTTTTGTAGCCACCATATTTCATCTTAAAAACCACACCTAATGTTGACTGTAACACATTATAATCTGTTAACGAGCACTCGCGAACGCTCACGAGCTTAACGAGCTTCAAACGAACCGAGCCGAGCAGGGTTTTTTTGCTCGTTATTCTTAACGAGCTTAACGAGCCGAGCCTTAACGAGCACGAGCTTAACAAGTACGAGCTTAACGAGCCGAGCAGCTCGTTAGTCCACCCCTATTCACAGAAAATCAAACACAAATATATTTATATGACCAATATAGCATATTCAACACATATTACCAATAGTCATGAACACATATATATCCAACACATGTTACCAATAGTAGCAAGTTTCATCCGTACATATACATAGTTTCATCAATATTACACAGTTTCATCCATAGGTAGCAAGTTTCACAAGGTCAAAACAAAAACTAAATACAAGCACTCCATCAACCCAGGCTTCTGTGATCTTAAGCAAATCTGTAAAATGGGAAAGAAGAAAGTTAGAAGAAGAAGATTATTATGATGCAACTAAAATGTGAAGATTATTATGATGCAACTTATATCTGTAAAATAGGTCATTTTGGAGCTAAGTAAGGTCATTATGTCATTTTGGAGGTAGCTAAGCATATGAAGTCATTTAGGAGCTAAAATATGACATTTCTTAAGCATATTATGTCATTTTAGAGCCAGTTAAGCATATTAAGTGATTTTGGAGGAAAAGATGCTAAGTATAGGTCATTTTAGAGCTATCCTAGGTTAAATAGGTCATTTTTAAGCTAGCTAAGCATATTAAGTCCTTTTGGAGGAAAAAATGCTAAGTATAGGTCATTTTAGAGCTATCCTTGGTTAAATAAGTCATTTTGGAGCTAATCAAGCTTATCTTGTCATTTTTGAGCTAGCTAAGCATATTGAGTTATTTAGGAGGAAAAAAATGCTAAGTATAGGTCATTTTAGAGCTAGCCTAGGTTAAATAGGTCATTTTGGAGCTAAGTAAGGTTATTATGTCATTTTGAAGCTAGCTAAGCATATGAAGTCATTCAGGACCTAAAATATGTCATTTCTTAAGCATATTATGTCATTTTAGAGTTAGCTAAGCATATTAAGTCATTTTGGAGGAAAAGATACTAAGTATAGGTCATTTTAGAGCTATCCTAGGTTAAATAGGTCATTTTTAAGCTAGCTAAGCATATTAAGTCATTTTGGAGGGAAAAAATGCTAAGTATAGGTCATTTTAGAGCTATCCTAAGTTAAATAGGTCATTTTGGAGCTAATTAAGCTTATTATATAATTATTATTCAGCTAGCTAAGCATATTGAGTCATTTAGGAGGAAAAAAATGATAAGTATAGGTCATTTTAGAGCTAGCCTAGGTTAAATATGTCATTTTAGAACTAAGTAAGGTTATTATGTCATTTTGAAGCTAGCTAAGCATGTGAAGTCATTTAGGAGCCAAAACTATGTCATTTCTTAAGCATATTAAGTCATTTTGAAGGAAAAGATCCTAAGTATAGGTCATTTTAGAGCAATCCTAGGTTAAATAGATCATTTTTAAGCTAGCTAAGCATATTAAGTCATTTGGGAGGAAAAAAATGTTAAGTATAGTTCATTTTAGAGCTATCCTAGGTTAAATAGGTCATTTTGGAGCTAATTAAGCTTATTATGTAATTATTAAGCTAGCTAAGCATATTAAGTCATTTTGGAGGAAAAAAATGCTAAGTATAGGTCATTTTAGAGCTATCCTAGGTTAAATAGGTCATTTTGGAGCAAATTAACCTTATTATGTAATTTTTAAGCTAGCTAAGCATATTAAGTCATTTTGGAGGAAAAAATGCTAAGTATAGGTCATTTTAGAGCTATCCTAGGTTAAATAGGTCATTTTGGAGCAAATTAACCTTATTATGTAATTTTTAAGCTAGCTAAGCATATTAAGTTATTTTGGAGGAAAAAATGCTAAGTATAGGTCATTTTAGAGCTATCCTAGGTTAAATATTTCATTTTGGGGCTAATTAAGCTTATTATGTCATTTTTGAGCTAGCTAAGCATATCGAGTCATTTTGGAGGAAAAAAATGCTAAGTATATGATTATGTCGCTAGTATCCTTATGGCAGAGAACCCGGGCCGACATGACTAGTCATAGAACCAAGGTGGTACAAACGTACAGGGACAGGCATACATGACCCAGCAATGCACGTGTCGGTCATCAGCGAGTGCAACCAAGTCGTAGCAAGCTACAAGGACTTCGGTGATACACCGCGTGACATTTCCCCGTAGGGACAGACACAGGAGCAAAGAAGGACACATGCCTGTCAATCCATGTGTTCCGGAGCAGTAGCGAACTACCATGGCTCAGTGAAAGCACTAGGAGGCATTTCCCTGTATGGAAGGCTACCAAAGGCACACGACTAGATGTCGAATCCCACAAATACAATGCATTTCAAACATACACACATTATGCACGATATGTGTAGATACAACATGGCATCACAACAAAACTCTATTAAGCAAAACACTTCGGAAACTTACCGTCATCACGGAGGTGTAGGTGTAGGTGTAGGACCGGTCGCGCCAGTGGCAGACGGAAAAGGATTGGTCGATGCTTGTCGGGAGTTACGCTGCACCAAAGATTATTTCCAATGTATCATTAGCATGATGCAACTCAAATGTGAAGACTAGTAACTAATGACCGTTCAAATGAAACTCACCGTGCCCGCCGGAGCAATGACTGGCATCGACGGAGGGGTCTGACCGTTCTTCTCGCACATGGACTGCACATTTGGTTTTGACGAGTCAGTCATATTAGTTACTAATGAAAGGAACATTGTGTGCATAATTTAGCTAACTAGTCGTCTACCCGTGCAGTTGCACGGGCTAGATATGATAAAAGGACTGAAAATTAAGTTGTTTTTATGACGCTTCTTATTTGTGAAATTTGTATATTGGAGAAAATAGACAACACTCAAAATTCATTAGCCACGACATTAAGCAACACTATTGATACTGAATGCATTGCTCACATTCTTCAGTGTTAATGTACTTTCGACCAACTCCACATTCACTTTTCTGTATTTTCTATTAACTGGAACATAACAGTGTGAAGATGCGGAATGTACATATTCAGAATCGCTGCAAAATCCGATGACAACATACCTCCAAAGTTTCCTCAGATATGGAATAAAGCCAATAAGGATTTTATGGTGAATAATAATAACAATGCCCATAATCCTGTTACAAAAGGGGTTAGAAATATTAGTGTGTCATTTACATGACATCTTATATGTATAATCCTAATCGTGGTGGTAAAGTTGTCCTATATGCATAAAAGCAAAGTCTTGCTTTTACATCACGTCCTTGTGTGATTATTGATAGAACTATCTGCTACTAAAACAATATCTCTACAATTGGAGGTAATTTTTCAATAGTCTGAATTGCATCATGTCAGCGTGAAGGAAAAAATGTTATTATGAAGATATCACTGTGTCATTTGAGTTATAGAATCCGTGCGTACTTGTATTTTCCTTCCCCTACATAAATTTTTTTTTGGATTAATGTTGCCGCTTTATTTAGTCATAGAAAAAGTTTGGAATCTCATCCGAGGTTATATCAAGCACACAGTCTGGGGTAACCGCTAATCAGACCTTACAAAGTTCATCACTGACACCGACTCTAGCTAAGTTATGTGTGGAAAGATTAGCAGACCGACGAACCTATGACACTTTAAAGATAGAAAAAGAAGCAAGCATCACCTTGATCTCCTGTGTCCACAGTCGTGCATTGGACATCATGTCCATAAAAATTTAATGTATGACATGTAACAATAGTATATCCAACATAGTTTTTTCTATTCATGTGCATTCGTTTAATCTCAAAGAGATATGGAACTTAATTTTAGTTGATAGACAGAATAGGAAATTTCAAAACCATAATATCTACCTGGGTCCACATAGGAAATTCCTTCATTTGCGAGAAAAATGATATTGCAAGGTAGATCATTTTCTTGAACAATCAGATCTCCAAAAGGACCTAAATTTCAGTGTACAACCAGAATTGCTGAGAATACCTATCACAATATAGGCATGGAAACTCTTAGTGCAAAGATTAAAACAACAGAATTGCCTAAACTTACAACTTTTGCAGTTTATTTTTTAAATCAATTATTTTGTATCTGATCATTTTCTGAATTAATATAGAGTTGGGATAGTTTACATTGATGATTGGCAGTACAGGTGTACTGAAGGATATTGATCAAGAGCTAGCTAAACAATTTCATATATGGAACGAAAATCAAGAATTACTGGCATTAAGATAATCAGTCAAAGCACATACCCAAACAAAATTTGAAGCAACCAACATGATTACGTTGGTCTGATGGTCCTCCCATTAGTCTTCGTAGCAGCCAATTTGTTAAAAAGCTACAAGGCAATATAATTTCTTAACTACATATGAAATGACCATTAGATTAGACATTAGAAGATGATTCTGAAAATAAATTGGAGCTGAAACTGTACCTTGCTGAACCCTCCACTACCTCGCATCAGCACATTCACACGCACTCGCTGCACACCTCACAGAGCTTTTGACTTTGATAATGAGGAAGCACCTGATTATTTACTGCAGATGTCCACCTGTGTTTGTGTTTTCTTTGTTAGCTTTCAGCCTTTTGTATACTCTGTTGGGATTATTCTATAAATTAATTGCTAACTGTTTCCGAAAATAAAATTAAGACAAGATTGACAGTTCAACTATAGAACAAACCTGTTGAACCAGAAGGTGAAGCATCGGGGCAAAATCGACCGTTAAGTAAGCTAGGATGATAAAGAAGATGTAAGCTTCCTCCAATCTCAATATCAAGTGTATAACTATCTTCTGACATTTCCCTAATGTGATCACAGCTTGCTTTCCAAGGCAAACCAGCACCGCTGCTGAAGCTGGGAAGTACATCTCCTCCCCTAGAAGCTAGTCGGGCCATTCTCTCTGGCCCAATCGGCTCCATGAAAATATAGATAGGCCCCATTTTTGCAAATAATGGGCATTGCTGTTGCAGACCAGTAATAGTTGGTGGCGGGTTTGTCCCGATGCAGCAGAATGCCAGCGGTTTCAAGACACGGGGGAACTCAAACAGACAGCTCTCATGAAGCTTATCATCAACATACATCCGTAGTTCACTCTCGACCATGCCGAGCAAACCCTGCTTGCTTGTGTACTCCAAACCAATGAAGTACCAGCACTGTGGTTTGAATTCATAGGTGAAATGGAGAGAAGCCTTCTTTCCCTTTCCAATCCCACTCTCCACAACTAGAAACTTGCCATGGAAATAAGCCTCCACACCATCATTATCTGCAGTAAGGAAGCTGAAAAGCCGGGGCATGTGCTTTGCCCCTTCTCCAGCATGTGTGTAGGCAGCGGCGGCGACAACCCATGCTGAAGATCTCCTAGAAGTTGATGCTGATGCGTTGCTTGAGTCCAAGAATGACTCTACATATATCCATGTGGCAAACCCAAAACCATTCGAGAATGGCCACCGGCTATCTCCAGGGGCAAGCAAGTCAGATCTCTCGTCGTCGAACGTCACTGCAGGTCCCTTCGCCTCATTGCAGCCAACAACCTTCTCCAATGCAAGTGTCAGCGGCGTTGCCCAGCGTGTCCCAAGCGCCTTCTTGACCAAAAGGAGCCAGGAATGCAAGTCCTTGACGCTAACCGAGTGCCCTCCTAGCACCTGAATGCACTGCACGAGCGGTGTTCCGTCCCAATCCCTGCTCTGACCCATTTTTACGAACAGCTTCTCTGCAGAATCGAGGAGGATAGCGAGAAGGCCTGAAGCGGAGCACATGGTGCGGTTGCGGGTGCAGGCGCTGAGGGTGGCAAGGAGGCCGCGGGCCATACGGGTGCGCGGTGACGGCTCAGTGCTTTAGCCGCCTGCCCTGACTACGAATCCCGGCCCTGAACCCCGAACAGGAGCGGCTAAACCTCACGAGAATGGGCAGATCCGCGCAAAGAGGGAGGGGGATGGGAGGATTGCGGGCGGGCGGGAGATTCGCTCACCGGGAATCTAAGCGCGGCGACGCAGGTGGTGTGGCCTGCGCCGGGACGGCGACGGTGGCGGCGGTGGGGGTGGCTGTCGTCTGCCGGAGTGGGGGCGGAAGAGAGCGA
>LR738715.1:725292280-725317909 GCA_902687465.1 Secale cereale
GAGAGGGACGTGTGCCAGTCGCCCAGCGGTTCAGGTAGCGGCGGGGTGGTGGGGCGGCTGCGGGATGGTGTGGTGGTGGGGCGGCGGGGCGGCGGGGTGGTGGGGCGGCGGCAGGTGAGATGCGTGGGAGAGGAGGGGAGAGAGGGAGACGAGGGGAGAGAGGGAAGGGATAACCCCACAATTTTTTTTTCTGGAAAAAAATATCCCCATCTCTTTGCCATCTGCCAGCAGATGGCAAAGAATCTTTGCCGTCTGCTGGCAGATGGCAAAGAGGTGGGGCTGGTACGCCGTTATACTCTTGATGGCCACAAGATTTGCCAACCTCTTTGCCATCTGCTGGAAGATGGCAAAGAATTGACAGATGGCAACCATGTTCTTTGCCATCTGTCAGTTCTTTGCCATCTGTTTTTTATAAGCAGATGGCAAAGACGTTCTTTGCCATCAGCTGGCAGATGGCAAAGAGCTGGCTGATGGCAAATTCCCGGATTCCAGTAGTGCCTGTCCATGGTGAAATTTTACCTCGCTGGCCTATATAAATTCTGAAAAACTAAAGGCAATACCTGAACGGCGGTTGTCTTGAGATGACGACATATAAGATCCATCAAGGACAGTTGCCGTATCCCAGTTTTCTGCACATTTTTTTCTCGCGGAGATCATGGGGTGAGGTTTGATTCAGGATTCATCTCCTTGGTGAGAAATTAGATCGAGCAATTTTCACCGTTGCCTCGCAACACCGCGATAGAAGGAGTGTGGGGGTTTCGCCGCCGTGCAGTCGAGTGAACCACAGCTCAAGGAGGAGAGAAGAGGATGTGCGGTAGCGACATGGGTAGCTGGGGAGGAAGGATGAGGCGGTGGGGGGTGGCGGCGGCACTACCCACGGGAACAGGGTGAGGGAGAGGAGTAGGAGATTCGTCCCCCGGGTCAGATGGGATTGTCTGGTGACTGGTGCTGCCGCGATCTGATACGGCGGTCGACGACGCCAGAAGGACCGTGAGCGGTGAGCCGGGGAACGATGGTCATGGCAGACACAATCCTGGTCGCGAGATTGAAGAAACGGAAGGGGCGGTGGGCGGAGGAGGTCGTCCTGCCTGAATCGTCGCTTGCCCACGCGAAGCGCTCTGCTTTTTTAGGAGACAAAGCGCTCTGCCTGTATGTTCTTCCGGCTGGGAATAGCCCATTAGGCCCAATTCACAGCATGGTTCCGAAATTGTCGCCGAAGAAGCGGCCCATTACGGAATCTGATCGCTCGCACCGAACGAAGCGATCCGACGAGGATATAAGATGAAATCGGATGGCCAGGAACGTCCCACCATGAAGATCCGATGGCTGCAAACGCTAATGGTCTGAGATGGCTCGAAAAGTGCTCGGTTATAATATTTCTAAATGTAAAGATAAAGATATGAGGCCTCTACCTCAATCTATACAGCAAACTAGAAAGATGGACCTAATATGCAAAAGACATTATATATGCACAAAAGAATATCCTCAACAGTTAGACGCCGAGCCCGAGGATTCAAACGCGATCTCGCTGCTATCAGTCTAGCTCGTACGCACCACTACGGACAAAGATCAACTAACTTGCCCGCTGCAACACGCGGCTTTGTATCAGCTATCCAAACCACATCCAACGGATAACAATGAGCCAAAGCAAAAGAGGCCTCAACAGTTACGCCTGAGTATCCAAGCAACACAGCGAAAGAAAGGAAATGCTCCAGACTTCTGTTCAGCCACTAGACAATACAAGCAACAGTCTTCAGTCAGATAACAATACGAACAGCTTATATACGTACTGAATAAAACAACAAGGCAGAGATAAGCTAGCAGTTTCTTGCAGCGCTTCTACTTTCAGCGACGCGGCCAAAATCGACGCTTTTCTTTAGCCACCGACGCTACTCCGGTAGCCGCCGCCGTCGCTGTCCACCCCCTTCATCTTCGATCAACACCAGCTCATCGCCAGTGTCGCCGTCATCTTCCCCGACCACTTCATCCACTCGGACAACCGCGGGCGACATCGGCTCCCGCCGACTTGAACCGCAACCGTCGTCGAGTCCTTCTATGCTAGCCCCCTCGATATGACGTACAATTCGTGCAGGTCCCTCGTCTATGCATGCCCGGTGCTGGCTACGCCGATGCGTGCCTTCGTCCAGGACGTGTCCTCGGACCTGGCAAACCTGATGGTGCGCTCCGTCAACTTCGTTTTCGTCCGTCTACGCATGCCCGGTGTTGGCAACACCGACGGGTGCCTTCGTCTATGACGTGTCCCCGGGTTTATCAAACCTGGCGCGACGCCTCGTCAACATCGTCTTCTTTCCGACGCACCACTACCTCGACACCACTACGCACATGACTAACTCGGCACCTCCTTGCGCCCGCGGCTACATGGCGACTTCCTCGACACCGGCCATCCTGACTCGACATCGACCATGGTGTTCTTCGCAAAGCTACCCTGTCACGACTACACCACCCACGCTCTCGACTACCTCAACACCGGCACAAAGGGCTAGCACCTCGCTTGAGCAGCTCATCGGCTTCCTCTACAGTCCGCGTGTCCGTGATGCGACATCGTCCACGATGATCCCGCTGCAACTGCAGGGGGATGTCAGCCCGTCGGCTGCTATTCCTTCCAGTCTGACCATCCGCGACGCTCCCGTTGTTCGCAACGCTGCCGCTACGACTGCGGGGCGACGTTAGAGATATATTTGGGTTACATGTAAAAAAAATTGCGACATGGATTACATGTATTTGGTAGTCTAAAATTTGTAATCCATCTCCAACCTTATCTCCAGGAGAACCTTCTTAGCTTCCAAGTCTATACTTCTATATATACTCACCCGTGAGACTTAATACAACATCCATTATATTTCGTCAATATTTCTCCATCCTTTATGCTTGCCACCGTCGGGCAGAATTGTCCTATTACAACTCTTCCTAGTTGCGCACCGCCCACGACGTGCCATGTGCGTGACCGATCACATCAGCTGATGAATCAGCCCAACTTCATTCGAGTGTGCTAAGTGTCGTTCAAGACTTAGAGCATCTCCAGCCATTGCCTCCCCGGGACGCGTAAAAATCGCAGCCCCCCCCCCCCCGAGGCGAGCCGGCGATACAATTGACGCTGGGGCGGTTTTGCGCCCAGCCGTCGCCCCCAGGCGCCGAAATTGGCCCACTTTGCAACCCAATTTTGGCGAATAAAGGGCCCATATGGGCGAGAATAGGCTCATATTCGGCGTGATTTCGCCGTGTCTCGGCGTTCAATTATCAACACAATTATTTCTTATCACATATTTCATCACAGAAAAATCAAATACTTCAAGAAAATAGTACAACAACAAATAGTTCAATACAAATTATATAGTTCAAGAAATAAAAACTCGTATTTCATCACACGGCGTCCCCCTTGAGCTTCCATAGGTGCTCAATCAGATCTTTCTGTAGTTGATGATGCACCTGTGGGTCTCGGATCTCCTGACGCATACTGAGATAGGCAGTCCAAGTTGCCGGTAGCTGGTGATCAACTTCGGCTAGAGGACCCTGCCTGCAGTATGGTTCAGTGTCAAACACTGGGTCTTCTTGCTCGCTCTCGATGATCATGTTGTGCAAGATGACACAACAAGTCATAATCTCCCACATTTGATCTTTGGACCAGGTCTGAGCGGGGTACCGAACAATAGCGAATCGAGATTGGAGCACACCAAATGCTCGCTCGACATCCTTCCTGCAAGCCTCCTGAACTTTCGCAAACCAGGCGTTCTTGCCTCCTGCCCCAGGGTTTGAGATCGTCTTCACAAATGTCGACCATCTCGGATAGGTGCCATCTGCTAGGTAGTACCCCTTGTTGTATTGGTGCCCATTGATCTCGAAGTTCACCGGAGGAGAATGGCCCTCAACGAGCTTGGCAAAAACAGGAGAGCACTGCAGCACGTTGATGTCACTGTGAGTTCCTGGCATACCAAAGAAGGAGTGCCAAATCCAGAGGTCCTGTGTGGCCACCGCCTCAAGCACCACAATTGTGACGCCCCCGATTTGTCCGTACACTAATCATGCACGCAAATGTGTACGGCCAAGATCAGGGACTCAATGGTAGATATCACAACACAACTCTAAAAGTAAAATAAGTCATACAAGCTTCATATTACAAGCCAGGGGCCTCGAGGGCTCGAATACAACTGCTCGATCATAGACAAGTCAGCGGAAGCAACAAATATCTGAGTACAAACATAAAGTTAAACAAGGTGCCATAAGATGGCTAGCACAAACTGGGATACAGATCGAAAGAGGAGCAGGCCTCCTGCCTGGGATCCTCCTAAACTACTCCTGGTCGTCGTCGGCAGACTGCACGTTGTAGTAGGCGTCTCCGGTGTAGTAGGAGTCATTGTAGGTGGCGTCTGGCTCCTGGGTTCCACCATCTGGTTGCATCATCCGACAAGAAGGAACAGAAGGGGGAAAGGGGGGGCAAAGCAACCGTGAGTACTCCTCCAAAGTACTCGCAAGCAAGGACCTATACTACATATGCAATGGTAACAATGATATGGGTAATATCGGTGGACTGAACTGCATCAAGCCAGAATAAAAGGGGGATAGCTAATCCAAACGAAGACTACGCTTCTGGCAGCCTCCATCTTGCAGCAGTAGAAGAGAACAGATGGTAAGTTCACCAAGTAACATCGAATAGCATAATCCTACTCGGCGATCCTCCCGCACATCACCTTGTGAGAGAGCAACCACCGAGTTATATCTGGAACTCATCTGGGTGTGTTTTATCAAGTGTCAGGTTCTAGTTGTCATGAGGTCGGAATACAACTCCGGGTCGTCCTTTTACCGAGGGACACGGCTATTCGAATAGATTAACTTCCCTGCAGGGGTGCACCACATAACCCAGCACGCTTGATCCCATTTGGCCGGACACACTTTCCAGGGTCATGCCCGGCCTCGGAAGATCAACACGTCGCAGCCCTACCTAAGCACAACAAAGAGGTCAGCACGCCGGTCCAAGTCCTAAGCGCGCAGGGGTCCGGGCCCATCGCACATTGCACACCTGCACGTTGCGTACGCGGCCGGTGAGCAGACCTAGCAACCTCCATTAGTAAGGAAGTTACGTTATGCGGTCCAACCCGGCGCGCGCCGCTCAGACGCTGACGTCAAGAATGCTTCGGCTGGTACCACGACGTCGAGTGCCCATAACTATTCCCACGTAGCTGGTTAGTGCGTATAGGCCAACGGCCAGACTCAGATCAAATATCCAAACTCGTTAAGCGTAATATTAAGAAATAACCGCGGACAACGACCAGGGCTAGGCCACCTCTCCACTGGGTGTCTCAACCTGCCCTGTCGCTCCGCCACCAAGATCCACACAGGGGGCCGTCGGGAAAGTATGTCCTTTCAGCCCCCAATCCGTGAATCAACCACGGGTACTCAACGAGCCGACCCGACTTTAGTCACAACATGTATCATGTATATGTGTATGTAGTATATACCCGTGATCACACCCAAGTGATCACGGCCCGATAGAATAGCAGGGCAGACGGACAAGGGTGTAAGGCCACTGATGGAATACTAGCATCCTATACTAAGCATTTAGGATTGCAGGTAAAGTATCAACACTGGTAGCAACAATGACAGGCTATGCAGTAGAATAGGAGTATCGAAAGCAGTAACATGCTACACTACTCTAATGCAAGCAGTAGAGAGAAGGATAGGCGATATCAGGTTGATCAAGGGGGGCTTGCCTGGAAGCTCGGTAGCCAAGGTGGGGTCGTCAACACCGTAGTCGATCGGGGCAGCAGCAGCGTCGGTCTCGTAATCTACCGGAGAGAAGAGGGGGAAGAAACAGTGAATACAATGCAAACACATGCATGACGATGCATGACATGACATGTAATGGTGCTAGGTGTGCCCTAACGCTGTATCGGGTGATACTGACGAAGGGGGGAAACATCCGGGAAAGTATTCCCGGTGTTTCGCGTTTTCGGGCGGATGAAATGGAGGGGGAAAGTTGCAGGTTCGGTATGCTAGGGACGTGTGATTGACGAACGGTCCACGTATTCGGATGCGTCTCGAAATTATGAGCAACTTTCATATATAAAGTATTTTCATCCGAGTTACGGATTATTTTATATTAATTTTTAAAGTTTTAAACATTTTCTAATTTATTAATTATTTAATAAATCAACATTATCCAGAATAGTGCATGCTGACATCAGCATGACGTCAGCAGTCAACAGGACGTTGACTGGTCAAACTGACGCGTGGGACCCGCGTGTCATTGGCTGTAAAGGTAACTAACAGTTTAGTTAGGTTAATTATGATTTAGTTAAGCTAATTATAGTTAATTAACTTAATTAATAGTTTAATTAATTAATTAATTAATTATATTTTAACTTTTTTTTGTTCCTTTTTTTAAACGTCCTGGGGGTGGGCCCTGTTGGGGAACGTAGCAGAATTCAAAAAAATTCTACGCTTTCCCCAAGATCAATCTTAGGAGACATCTAGCAACGAGCATATTAGAGTGCATCTACATACCCTTTTGTAGATCGCGAGCGGAAGCTTTCGAAGAAACGTGGATGAAGTAGTCGTACTCTTCGTGTTCTTCGTCACCGATGATCTAGCGCCGAACGGACGGCACCTCCGCGTTCAACACACGTCCGGTACAGCAACGTCACCTCCTTCTTGATCCAGCAAGGGGGAGGAGAGGTCGTCGGAGATCCAGCAGCACGGCGGCGTGGTGGTGGATGCAGCAGGAAATCCTGCAGGGCTTCGCCGGCGCCCTGCGTAAGGAGATGGAGGTGTGACCGGAGGGGGAGAGACGCCAGAGACTTGGGTGCGGCTGCCCTCTCCCCCCACTATATATAGGGGCCAGGGGGGGCGCCGGCCCTGGCAGATCTCATCTGCAAGGGGGGGCGGCGGCCTAGGGGGGAGACTTGCCCCCCAAGGCATAGGGGGCGCCTCCTTCCCCTAGGGTTTCAACCCTAGGCGCATGGAGGGAGGGCCCAAGTGGTGCGCCAGCCCACCAGGGGCTGGCCCCTTCCCTCTTGCGGCCTAGGGGACCCACCGGGATGGGTGGCCCCACCCGGTGGACCCCCGGGGCCCCTCCGGTGGTCCCGGGACACTCCCGGTGACCCCCGGAGTTCACCCGATGGCCGAAACTGGACTTCCTATATATCAATCTTTACCTCTAGACCATTCCGGAACTCCTCATCACGTCCGGGATCTCATCCGGGACTCCGAACAACTTTCGGGTTTCCACGTGCATGTATCTCTACGACCCTAGCGTCACCGAACCTTAAGTGTGTAGACCCTACGGGTTTGGGAGACACGTAGACATGACCGAGACCACTCTCCGGTCAATAACCAACAGTGGGATCTGGATACCCATGTTGGTTCCCATGTGTTCCTCGATGATCTTCATCGGATGAACCAGTGTGTCAAGGATTCACTCAATCCCGTAGTTATTCCCTTTGTCCATCGGTACGGTACTTGCCCGAGATTCGATCGTCGGTATTCCCGATACCTTGTTCAATCTCGTCATGGCAAGTCTCTTTACTTGATCTGTAATCCATCATCCCGTGACTAACTCCTTAGTCACCGTGAGCTCATTATGATGATGTCTTACCGAGTGGGCCCAGAGGTACCTCTCCGTCATACGGAGTGACAACATCCCAGTCTCGGTTCGTACAAACTCAACAGACACTTTCGGAGATACCCGATGCGTACCTTTATAGCCACCCAGTTACGTTGTGACGTTTGGCACACCCAAAGTATTCCTACGGCATCCGGGAGTTGTACAACCTCATGGTCTAAGGAATAAATACTTGACACCGAAAAGCTTATGCATTACGAACTATACGATCTCGTGCTATGCTCAGGATTGGGTCTTGTCCATCATATCATTCTCCTAATGATGTGATCCCGTTATCACTGACATCCTATGGCCATGGTCAGGAAACCGTGACCATCTGCTGATCAACGAGCTGGTAACTAGAGGCCTACCAGGGACTCATTGTGGTCTATATATTCACACATGTATCGCTGTTTCCGTACAATACAATTCAAGCATGAATAACAGACGATTATCATGAACAAGGAAATATAATAATAATACTTTTATTATTGCCTCTAGAGCATCTTTCCAACAGTCTCCCACTTGCACTAGAGTCAATAATCTAGTTACATTGTGATGAATCGAACACCCATAGAGTTCTGGTGTTGATCATGTTTTGCCCGTGGAAGAGGTTTAGTCAACGGGTCTGCAACATTCAGATCCATATGCACTTTACAAATATCTATGTCTCCATCTTGAACATAATTCCGGATGGAGTTGAAACGACGCTTGATGTGCTTGGTCTTCTTGTGAAACCTGGGCTCCTTGGTAATAGCAATAGCACCAGTGTTGTCACAGAAGAGAGTCATCGGGCTTGACGCGCTTGGAATGACTCCTAGGTCGGTGATGAACTCCTTCATCCAGACTCCATCCTGTGCTGCTTCGCAAGCAGCTATGTACTCCGCTTCACATGTAGAATGCGCCACGACGCTCTGTTTGCAACTGCACCAGCTGACTGCTCCACCATTCAAAATATACATGTATCCGGTTTGTGACTTCGAGTCATCCAGATCTGTGTTGAAGCTAGCATCGACGTAACCCTTTACGACGAGCTCTTCGTCACCTCCATAAACAAGAAACATATCCTTAGTCCTCTTCAGGTACTTTAGGATGTTCTTGACCGCTGTCCAGTGTTCCATACCGGGATCACTTTGGTACCTCCCTACCAAACTTATGGCAAGGTTCACATCAGGTCTGGTACACAGCATGGCATACATGATAGAACCTATGGCCGAGGCATAGGGTATGACACTCATCTTTTCTCTATCTTCTGCCGTGGTCGGCGACTGAGCCTTGCTCAATCTCATACCTTGCAAAACAGGCAAGAACCCCTTCTTGGACTGATCCATATTGAACTTCTTCAATATCTTGTCAAGGTATGTACTTTGTGAAAGACCGATGAGGCATCTTGATCTATCTCTATAGATTTTGATGCCTAATATGTAAGCTGCTTCTCCAAGGTCCTTCATTGAAAAACTCTTATTCAAGTAGGCCTTTACAGTTTCCAAGAATTCTATATCATTTCCCATCAGCAATATGTCATCCACATATAATATGAGAAATGCTACAGAGCTCCCACTCACTTTCTTGTAGATACAGGCTTCTCCATAAGTCTGTATAAAGCCAAACGCTTTGATCACATCATTAAAGCGAATATTCCAACTCCGAGATGCTTGCACCAGCCCGTAGATCGAGCGCTGGAGCTTGCATACCTTGTTAGCATTCTCTGGATCGACAAAACCTTCCGGCTGCATCATATACAACTCTTCCTTGAGGAAGCCATTAAGGAATGCCGTTTTGACGTCCATTTGCCATATCTCATCATCATAGAATGCGGCAATAGCTAACATGATTCTGACTGACTTCAGCATCGCTACGGGAGAGAAAGTCTCGTCATAGTCAATCCCTTGAACTTGTCGATAACCCTTAGCGATAAGCCGAGCCTTATAGATGGTCACATTACCATCCGCGTCTGTCTTCTTCTTAAATATCCATTTATTTTCTATGGCGTGCCTATCATCAGGAAAGTCCACCAAAGTCCATACTTTGTTTTCATACATGGATTCTATCTCGGATTTCATGGCTCCAAGCCATTTATTGGAATCCGGGCCCGCCATCGCTTCTTCATAGTTCGAAGGTTCACCGTTGTCTAACAACATGATTTCCATGACAGGGTTGCCATACCACTCTGGTGCGGAACGTGCCCTTGTGGACCTTCGAAGTTCAGTAGTAACTTGATCTGTTTCTTCATGATCATCATCATCAGCTTCCTCCCTTGTCGGTGCAGGCACCTCAGGAACAATTTCCTGCGCTGCGCTACTTTCCGGTTGAAAGTGCAACTAATCCCCGGGTGGTTTTGGCAATTAATAACAACATATATATCATTGAACTAATAGTTACTTGAGAATCATTTCAGAGAAGTTCAGTGATATGGGTATGGCAATGACTGAAGAAGTGGACCCCTCAAAATGCTAAGGCAAGCATTGGCAAAAGCTCAAGACTCCATTTTTGGTTTAGTGATCCAAGATCACATTGAGTCCATAGGAAAAGCCAATACTATTAAAAGGGGATGAGGTTATGTTGATGATCTGGTTGCTCAAAGTGCTTAGTGATATATCTCCTTTAACTATCAGCAACTTTCACTACAATATACACTCATAAGTAATCTCGGTCCCACCGATATTCCAAACTCAGTCACACCGAGATGAACCACCTCAGCCATAAGCCAAACCCTAGAAAAATCGGATATTCCGATTTTGAAATCGGTTTCACCGAAACATGGGCTGCCAAGCTTCTGTAACCTTCTGTCATCAAATCGGTGTCGCCGAGATGATGAAGTCGGTCCCACCGAAACTGGCATTCTCCTGTCTTTGCTTAAATCGGACTAACCGAGATGGTATTTTCGGTCCCACCGAAAACCCCAACGTTCACATTATTTGAACTTTCGGTCTCACCGAGTTGTCCACTTCGGTCCCACCGAGATTGCTCAAATATGTGTGTAACGGTTGGATTTTGTGTGGAGGCTATATATACCCCTCCACCCCCTCTTCATTCGTGAAGAGAGCCATCAGAAAGAACTACCACTCCTACCTTACATTTCTGAGAAGGGAACTACCTATCCTTGTGTTGAGATCAAGTTGCTCCACTCCCACCATATGAAACTTGATCTCTAGCCTTCCCAAGTTGCTTTCCACTCAATCCTTTCTTCCACCACAGCCAAATCAGTGAGGAGAGTTGAGTGTTGGGGAGATTATCATTTGAAGCACAAGAGCAAGGAGTTCATCATCATCTACAACATCTATTACCTTTTGGAGGGTGGTGCCTCCTAGATTGGTTAGGTGTCGCTTGGGAGCCTCCGTCATCGAGATGTGGAGTTGAACCAAGAAGTTTGTAAGGGCAATGAGATCGCCTACTTCGTGAAGATCTACCCCGAGTAAGGCTAGCCCTCCGTGGGCGTAGGCCATGATGGAATAGACAAGGTTGCTTCTTCGTGGACCCTTCGTGGGTGGAGCCCTCCGTGGACTCGCGCAGCCGTTACCCTCCGTGGGTTGAAGTCTCCATCAACGTGGATGTACGATAGCACCACCTATCGGAACCACGGGAAAAATCACCGCGTCTCCAAAATTGCGTTTGCTCTTCTCCACCTCTCTTTACTACATGTGCAAGTTACTTTCCACTCAATCCTTTCTTCCACCACAGCCAAATCAGTGAGGAGAGTTGAGTGTTGGGGAGATTATCATTTGAAGCACAAGAGCAAGGAGTTCATCATCATCTACAACATCTATTACCTTTTGGAGGGTGGTGCCTCCTAGATTGGTTAGGTGTCGCTTGGGAGCCTCCGTCATCGAGATGTGGAGTTGAACCAAGAAGTTTGTAAGGGCAAGGAGATCGCCTACTTCGTGAAGATCTACCCCGAGTAAGGCTAGCCCTCCGTGGGCGTAGGCCATGATGGAATAGACAAGGTTGCTTCTTCGTGGACCCTTCGTGGGTGGAGCCCTCCGTGGACTCGCGCAGCCGTTACCCTCCGTGGGTTGAAGTCTCCATCAACGTGGATGTACGATAGCACCACCTATCGGAACCACGGGAAAAATCACCGCGTCTCCAAAGTTGCGTTTGCTCTTCTCCACCTCTCTTTACTACATGTGCAATTTACTTTCCGCTGCCTATACTCTAGAATTGCATGTGTAGGGTGATGCTTGACTTGATCATTATTGTGAATCTACCAAAAACTGTTCTTTGTCAAAAGGCAGAATTTTTATATTTAAAAGTAGTCTAATCACCCCCCCTCTAGACATACTTTCGATCCTACAAGTGGTATCAGAGCTTTGGTCTCCATTGTATTGGTTTCCATTGCATTGGACTCCATAAGCTTGGTTTCACAACCTAGGAGAGTATGGCGTCTAGTGAGGGTAATTTTCGTAGAGGTCCTTACTTTGATGGTATAAATTTTGCTAGTTGGAAGCATAAAATGAAAATGCATATTCTTGGTCATAACCCAGCCGCATGGGGCATTATTTGTGTTGGTATGCAAGGTGAATTCTTCGAGGAAGGAAAAGTTCCGGATCGCGAAGCTACACCGGAAGAATTACGGATGTTGCAAAACAATGCTCAAGCTTGTGACATTCTCTTCAATGCCTTGTGTCCCGAGGAGTTCAACAAAATCAGCCGTCTTGAGAATGCTAAAGAGATTTGGGGTACTTTGGTTGAAATGCACGAAGGTACCGAGTCTGTGAAGGAACCAAAGCTAGATATTCTTCAAGGTCAACTTGACAAGTTCAAGATGAAGGATGGTGAAGGAGTCGCTGAAATGTACTCTAGGCTTGCTCTCATCACAAATGAGATTGCCGGCTTAGGAAGCGAAGAAATGACCGACCGATTCATCATCAAGAAGATTCTCAGAGCTTTGGATGGAAAGTATGACACCGTGTGCACTTTGATCCAAATGATGCCAAACTACAAGACTCTCAAGCCAACTGAAGTCATTGGAAGAATTGTTGCTCATGAGATGACACTTAAGAATAAGGAAGAGCTTCACAACAAATCGAGTGGTGCTTACAAAGCTACAAGTGATGCTCCCACAACCTCAAGTGACAAGTTAGTTTCCAATGAAGAGATAAGCCTAATGGTTAAGAACTTCAACAAATTCTACAAGTATAGAGGCAAAGAGAGAAGCTAAAAGTCTAGATCATATGATGAAAAGAGATCTTCTAGTCGTGATCGAAACTGCTACAATTGTGGAAGACCCGGACACTACTCAAATGAGTGTACGGCTCCCCACAAGAGAAGAGAAGAATCTCCAAGAAGAAGAAGTTCAAGAGATGAGTCACCTCAGAAAGAGAGAAGGAGTAGATATGATCGTTATGAACGAAGACCCTCTCGGAGAAGCAAGGATTCGGAGAGGAAAGACAAGTCATCAAGGAGCTACACAAGAAGAAGACATCAAGCTCATGTAGGTGAATGGGTCTCCGGCTCCGACTCCGACAATCAATCCGATGGAAGCTATCACTCCGACTCCGACTACAGTCAAGATGAAGGTGTTGCCGGTCTTGCTCTCGTATCCTCCAACTCCAACTCCTACGACTTATTTGATTCACCAAATGAGGGAATTGGAAGATGCTTCATGGCTAAAGGCCCCAAGGTAACACACCCTGAATTCATTGACTTCGATAGTGATGAGGATGACTTGCTTGGTGAAGATGAGCTCTTGCATGATAAATCTAGTGAGCCTAGTAACGATGAAAATGCTAGTAGTCTTTATAGTCGAGAAGAGTCGAATGACAATGCTATGAAGGAGATTGAGTGTCTAACTAAAGAACTAAACATTCTTAAGTTAGCTCATGAAACAACTCAAGAAGATCATAGAGAGCTCCTAAGATCTCATGAGAAGCTACGCTTCGAGAAGCTCACTCTAGAGCAAGAACATGAGTTTCTAAAAGCGATCAATGACGATCTTCGAAAGAAGAGTTCTTCATATCTTGCCAAACGACTTCTCTTGTCTAATTTCTTGCCACCCATTAAGACTAAGCATGACAAGCACAAGAAAAATTCTTCCTCTAGTAGTAACAATAACCATGCTAAATCCAATATTGTTGCTTCTAGTAGTTCTCTTGATTCCACTAACAATGTTTCAAGCCAAGTTACACTTGAGCAAGAAAATAGTTTATTGAAAGGGATCATAGAAAAAGGTGTCTACAAGAGCCTTGCCGGAAGCAAGAACTTTGAGGAAATTGTTCGCAAGCAAGGAAGGCACCGGAAGAATCAAGGAATTGGTTTTGAGCGAAAGTTCAACGCCGAAGGTGTTGAGTGGGAAGAAGGTCAATATCCTACTCCACAGTTTGTTTCTCAAAAGGAGAAGTATGATCCTACTTCTTCCAATGTGGAACGAGCTCAAGATGACCTTCCACCACAAGACCACAAGCTAAAAGCCAAGGACAAGCTTCAAGAGGAGATTGATGCATTCGTTGAAGCACCTCAAGCCATGGTCAAGTGGGTTCCCAAGGAAACGTCAAGTTCTACTTCGTCAAGCTCAACTACAACCCCAAGGATTCCCATCAAGATGATGTGGATCCCGAAGAAGAAGAACTAGAAGGTTCTTGAGGGTGACTCCGCCAACATACTTCACTCACATTCATTTTGGCAAAGAACTTGTGCAATCAACTTCCACATCATGCACTAGTTCATGGAGTCACAAACCCTCTTGTTGGTAAGTCAAGGGACAAGGTAATCATTGCTTTCATGGACATCATCTATTGTGAACTTCCATCTATGTCCATGGATATCCTTGTTTGTTCCTTGTGGGACTAACCCATGTAGGTATTGAAAGTGCCCGAATCCAAAGGATAGCTCCCAACTCTTGATGATCTCCATCAACATTGAGCATCCACATCTTCAACATCTACATGAAGTCTTCTACGACAACCCAAGGTTAGTTTGACCCTTTAAAAGGGGTTCTCACATCTAGGGGGAGCTTTGCTCTAAAAATTGAGCTAAAGCATCTTCAAATGATGTGAACACATCAATGCTTTATGTAAAAGTGGTAACCCCACTTGTGCTTAAACGATGAGTATGACCTATGATCAAATGTTCTCATTTGGCTCCTAAGTCAATATACTCATATAAAGATGACCTAGTCATCGACAAATTATGTGTTATTTGCTAGAGTTTTGGTTGTGCATGTTTGACACATATTTCATTTGCTATCTTATTGTGTGAGCATGTTGGATGCATAATTTTATCCATTCGAGGACATCCATTTGTTGTTTTGGTTGTTTTGATTTTTCTGACCAAATGGATGGACAAGAATGCCTAAGTACCTCCCCTAGCTATCTATGCTTTCTTGTCTCAAATTCTATTCATGCTTACATCACAAACTTTGAACAAGTCATTTTCGGACCCTCCGAGTGAGGAGCACTCGGAGCCACCGATCCGTCTAGGGCTAACCTCCAAAACCTTCTAAGTGATTTCGGTCAGACCAACTCATTCAAACTCGGTCAAACCGAAAGCATTTAGACTGATCTAGGTTTCATCTCGGTGAAACCGAGTTGTAATTTTCGGCGTGACCGAAGTGCATAACTGCCTAGCAGTTATCCATCTCGGTACCACCGAGTTTTACAACTCGGTCCCACCGACAGCAAAGGGATATATATACCAAGGGCCGCGCGCGTTGATTCCTCCTTCAAACGTTTTCGCCCCACATCCCTTGCTGCCGTCGCCTTGATCTCCGGATCGTCGCCGTCGTCGCCTGTGCGCCCTCGCCGCAGGTCTCCATCGCCGTCAACGGACATCTCCTCCGCGCCGTTGCCGCCGTAGAGAAACTCCACCAAGTTAGGGTGTGTTTTGATCCCACTCGTGCTCCCATCTCCGATTCAATGCACGTTTGGTTTGCCCAATATCTTGCCACGATTGAAATCTTCCTTTACACCAGATTGGTTCGTTTGAACTAGATTCGAGTAAAATTCTTAGGGTTAGGTTTCCACGGAACACATCTCGGTAAAACCGATTTTAGAATTTCGGTGTGACCGATTTGGCCTCTGGCCATTGCACTGCACCCTTCGGTCCAACCGAGTTGTGCAAATCGGTGTGACCGAAATGTAATTTCTGTGAAACCCTAGTGTTATCGGCAGGACCGAAACCCACTTCGGTCAAACCGAAAGTGGTGTGTAAAGCTTCTGTTTAACACTTCGGATTCACCGAAACTCAAAACTCGGTTTGACCGAAATGTCTTCTGTGAAAACTTAAAACTAAAATTTGAACTCATTTTTTTTTGCAAAAACTTCTGCAGTTTGTGATAACTCTTCTTCTCTGCCTATACCTTATCTATTCACAGGTTGTCAGCCATGTCAGATGCCAGTGACAGTCAGAACAGGTCAGAGTCACCTATTACAGACATTCCTGAGGCAGACACTAGTCCTGAGACTAGTAGCCCATTTGATGATGGTGAGAGGAGTACACCAAGTGGCATGCCTCCTGCAGCCACCAGAGCCAGAAAGGAGAAGAATTCCGATGATGAGGATTCAGACTTCATTGTTGAGGAAGAGGTGACCTCAAAGCCTAAGAGGAAGGTTGTTGCCAAAGAGCAACAAGGTCAACAGTCTAAGAAGGGCACCAACAAAGTCAAGCAATCAACTGTTGCCAAGAAGCTGAATTTGGGAGAGCCAGCTCCAAGCAAAGTGAAGAAAACCTCCAAGAGAAAGAGGGTAGTGTATAGTGATTCTCATGCAGATGCAGCAGCAGAGGATGAAGATGAGGAAGCACCCCAGCCTGCTCCTCAGAAGCAGAAACTCATGGGTGATGCCATTAAGGCCGGAGCCACTTCAAAGTCCAAGAAATCTGCTCAAGCTAAGGCAGCTCCAGCAAAGCCTGCTGCCAAGCCCAAGAGGACCATCAGAAACATTCGAGCATCTGAAAAGAACAAGGATGATGTGCCACCAGCTGAGTCTGATGAGGAAGGACAAGTGTTGCTGAAACTCCGTCCAAAACTGCCACTTCACAATGATGCTCATCCTCAAGCTGAGGATATGAAGGCAAGGAAAGATAGAGGTCTCAGGCTATGGAGACAAGCTGACCCATATGCCGTGAGGAGAAGAACTGCTGTAGATCCCAGATTTCACACCAGAGAGCAGCAGGACTTCTATGAGACCGTACTGATGGACAAGAAGCCCATAGTCGCAGACACCAGATATGTTGACTGGGAATACATTGACAGCGAAGAGCACAGAGATTTCTTTCCACATGTGCATGAAAGCTTCACTGCATGTGGAGTTGCAGAGTTTGTGGGTCAGAAATTGACCAGTTGGAACGATGAGATGATTATGCAATTCTATGCCACAGCTCACTTCTATCCTGATGGAAAGATCACGTGGATGACTGAAGGTCAAAGGTTTTCTTCTTCTGTTGAAGAATGGGCAGAAATTCTGAATGCTCCAGTGCAGCGAGAAGATGATATTGATGTCTATGGGATTCCAAAGAAGAATCATGATTCCATGAAGAACATGTACAAGGAGATCCCAGCAGCAGATTTGGAAGTATGGAAGCTCGGCTCAGTCTACCATCTCCAGGCAGGCTTACCTACCACTAATACTATTTTGAGGCATACCTTGATGCCCAAGTCTGGAGATCATCGCATGATCAGAGGATATTCTATCAACATGCTGCATATACTTGATGAGAAAGCACCTTTCAAGGTGATGGACCTAATGGTAGAGACCATTAAGAGGACTGCAGCTGACCAGAAAAGGTCATGTGGATTTGCCCCACAGATTCAGATGCTTATCAATGCCAAGTTTGGCACGGGCAAATTCTTGTTGGATAGGAAACATTTACCGCTGCAGCCAGAGCATGAAGACAATGTTGTTGTGATGGATGAGGAGGATCCGACATCTGTTGAAGGTCAAGCAAAGATCGAAGCTGCTAAGAAAGCCAAAGCTGACAAGGAAGCAGCAGCAGCAGCAGCTAAACCAAAGAGTTTCGGAGAGCAGATTCTTGAAGCTACTCAAAGGATTGAACAATGCCTGGCCAGCATTGAACAGTCTCAGGAGAGCTTAGAGAGGATTGTTGACGAGAAGATCCACGCTCTGGACGTGAAGCTGACTGAAATTCAAGTGACCGTCAACAAGCTTGAGGCAGACTTTGAGGAAGCAAAGCAGGACAAGGCAGAGCTTATGCAGGATGACTTAGTCCAGGATTCTCAGCGACAGACTGCTCCGGTTCCCAAAGGATCCTGATCAGCTGCTATTCCAGTGACTGACACCAGGACTACAACTTCAGCACCTCCCACAGCTCCAGCAGTTACTCCAGCTACAGCTCCAGTGTCCACTCCTCCAGCACAGACATCAGCTGAAGTCTTCGCCGATGCCGTCATATCTACTCCGACATCAACCCAGACAGGAGCCGCTAGCAGAGTCCCCAGTGACGTTTAGCTCTATGCTTTTTCGAACTTTTTGGTAACTTGTTGCCAAAGGGGGAGAAATTGTATAGATCATAGGGCTTCGAGAGAGAGAGTGTTGTTATCTTTACGCTTTTGCTCTTTCGTTCTTTTGCGGTCTCTTTGAGATACTTTTGGTTTTCGAGACTTTCAGTGTGCTTGATACTACGTTTGATGATACCTTAATGAGTGCTTGGTCATACTATGCTTTAATGTGTGCTTAATGCTTATCATATGCTATTCCTATCTTGTATGGCTATTTACTCTTGTCTTGGTGATTGGGTGCATGCTATTCATTCTTATCATTTTGTGCGCTCCACCAAGATGTATGTGACATGGAAGAGTGACCCATGATCCTAATCGATTGTGCATTTGCATTCAAACACAAATCTTAAATAATGCACAAATTTAGGGGGAGCTCTTGCTTATCACATACTTCTCAAAGCGACGATATTATTCATTGATTATATCCTTTGTCGAAGCTTTGATCTATATGTTGTCATCAATTACCAAAAAGGGGGAGATTGAAAGTGCAACTAATCCCCGGGTGGTTTTGGCAATTAATAACAACATATATATCATTGAACTAATAGTTACTTGAGAATCATTTCAGAGAAGTTCAGTGATATGGGTATGGCAATGACTGAAGAAGTGGACCCCTCAAAATGCTAAGGCAAGCATTGGCAAAAGCTCAAGACTCCATTTTTGGTTTAGTGATCCAAGATCACATTGAGTCCATAGGAAAAGCCAATACTATTAAAAGGGGATGAGGTTATGTTGATGATCTGGTTGCTCAAAGTGCTTAGTGATATATCTCCTTTAACTATCAGCAACTTTCACTACAATATACACTCATAAGTAATCTCGGTCCCATCGATATTCCAAACTCAGTCACACCGAGATGAACCACCTCAGCCATAAGCCAAACCCTAGAAAAATCGGATATTCCGATTTTGAAATCGGTTTCACCGAAACATGGGCTGCCAAGCTTCTGTAACCTTCTGTCATCAAATCGGTGTCACCGAGATGATGAAATCGGTCCCACCGAAACTGGCATGCTCCTGTCTTTGCTCAAATCGGACTAACCGAGATGGTATTTTCGGTCCCACCGAAAACCCCAACGTTCACATTATTTGAACTTTCGGTCTCACCGAGTTGTCCACTTCGGTCCCACCGAGATTGCTCAAATATGTGTGTAACGGTTGGATTTTGTGTGGAGGCTATATATACCCCTCCACCCCCTCTTCATTCGTGAAGAGAGCCATCAGAAAGAACTACCACTCCTACCTTACATTTCTGAGAAGGGAACTACCTATCCTTGTGTTGAGATCAAGTTGCTCCACTCCCACCATATGAAACTTGATCTCTAGCCTTCCCAAGTTGCTTTCCACTCAATCCTTTCTTCCACCACAGCCAAATCAGTGAGGAGAGTTGAGTGTTGGGGAGATTATCATTTGAAGCACAAGAGCAAGGAGTTCATCATCATCTACAACATCTATTACCTTTTGGAGGGTGGTGCCTCCTAGATTGGTTAGGTGTCGCTTGGGAGCCTCCATCATCGAGATGTGGAGTTGAACCAAGAAGTTTGTAAGGGCAAGGAGATCGCCTACTTCGTGAAGATCTACCCCAAGTAAGGCTAGCCCTCCGTGGGCGTAGGCCATGATGGAATAGACAAGGTTGCTTCTTCGTGGACCCTTCGTGGGTGGAGCCCTCCGTGGACTCGCGCAGCCGTTACCCTCCGTGGGTTGAAGTCTCCATCAACGTGGATGTACGATAGCACCACCTATCGGAACCACGGGAAAAATCACCACGTCTCCAAAATTGCGTTTGCTCTTCTCCACCTCTCTTTACTACATGTGCAATTTACTTTCCGCTGCCTATACTCTAGAATTGCATGTGTAGGGTGATGCTTGACTTGATCATTATTGTGAATCTACCAAAAACTGTTCTTTGTCAAAAGGCAGAATTTTTATATTTAAAAGTAGTCTAATCACCCCCCTCTAGACATACTTTCGATCCTACACCGGTCCAGGAGGGGTGACTGTCACCTCATCAAGTTCTACTTTCCTCCCACTCACTTCTTTCGAGAGAAACTCTTTCTCCAGAAAGGATCCATTCTTGGCAACAAAGACTTTGCCTTCGGATCTGTGGTAGAAGGTGTACCCAATCGTTTCCTTTGGGTATCCTATGAAGACGCATTTTTCCGATTTGGGTTCGAGCTTTTCAGGTTGAAGTTTCTTAACATAAGCATCACAACCCCAAACTTTCAGAAACGACAGCTTCGATTTCTTGCCAAACCAAAGTTCATACGGTGTCGTCTCAACGGATTTTGACGGAGCCCTATTTAAAGTGAATGCGGCAGTCTCTAAAGCATAACCCCAAAAAGATAGCGGTAAATCGGTAAGGGACATCATAGATCGCACCATGTCCAACAGAGTACGATTTCGACGTTCGGACACACCGTTTCGCTGAGGTGTTCCGGGCGGTGTCAATTGTGAAACAATTCCACATTTCCTAAGGTGTGTGCCAAATTCATGACTCAAATATTCACCCCCACGACCCGATCGTAAGAACTTATTTTTCTTGTCTCGTTGATTATCAACCTCATTCTGAAATTCCTTGAACTTTTCAAAAGTCTCAGACTTGTGCTTCATCAAGTAGATATACCCATATCTACTCAAGTCATCCGTGAGGGTGAGAACATAACGATAGCCTCCGCGAGCCTCAACACTCATTGGACCGCACACATCGGTATGTATGATTTCCAATAAGTTGCTTGCTCGCTCCATTGTTCCGGAGAACGGAGTCTTGGTCATCTTGCCCAAGAGGCATGGTTCGCACGTGTCAAATGATTCATAATCAAGAGACTCCAGAAGTCCATCAGCATGAAGCTTCTTCATACGTTTGACACCAATATGACCAAGGCGGCAATGCCACAAGTATGTGGGACTATCATTATCAACTTTACATCTTTTGGCATTCACACTATGAATATGTGTATCATCACGATCGAGATTCATCAAAAATAAACCATTGACCAGCGGGGCATGACCATAAAACATATCTCTCAAATAAATAGAACAACCATTATTCTCGGATTTAAATGAGTAGCCATCTCGCATAAGACGAGATCCAGATACAATGTTCATGCTCAAAGCTGGTACTAAATAACAATTATTGAGGTTTAAAACTAATCCCGAGGGTAGATGTAGAGGTAGCGTGCCGACGACGATCACATCGACCTTGGAACCATTCCCGATGCGCATCGTCACCTCGTCCTTCGCCAGTCTCCGCTTATTCCGCAACTCCTGCTTAGAGTTACAAATATGAGCAACTGCACCGGTATCGAATACCCAGGAGCTACTACGAGCGCTGGTAAGGTACACATCAATAACATGTATATCACATTTACCTTTGACGTTGCCGGCCTTCTTGTCCGCTAAGTATTTGGGGCAGTTCCGCTTCCAGTGACCCGTTCCCTTGCAATAAAAGCACTCTGTCTCAGGCTTGGGTCCATACTTTGGCTTCTTCCCGGAAATAGGCTTACCGGGCGCGGCAACTCCCTTGTCGTCCTTCTTGAAGTTCTTCTTACCCTTGCCCTTCTTGAACTTAGTGGTTTTATTGACCATCAACACTTGATGTTCTTTCTTGATATCCACCTCCGCTGATTTCAGCATTGAATACACCTCGGGAATGGACTTCTCCATCCCCTGCATATTGAAGTTCAACACGAAGCTCTTGTAGCTTGGCGGGAGCGACTGGAGGATTCTGTCTACGACCGCTTCGTCTGGGAGATTCATTCCCAACTGAGACAAGCGGTTGTGCAATCCAGAAATCTTGAGGATGTGCTCACTGACCGAACTGTTTTCCTCCATTTTACAGCTGTAGAATGCGTCGGAGACGTCATATCTCTTGACTCGGGCATGAGCTTGGAAAACCATTTTCAGCTCTTGGAACATCTCAAATGCCCCGTGGTGCTCAAAACGCTTTTGGAGCCCCGATTCTAAGCTGTAAAGCATGCCGCACTGAACCAGGGAGTAATCATCACAACGCGACTGCCAAGCGTTCATAACATCTTGGTTTGTCGGGGCGGGAGCGTCACCTAGCGGTGCATCTAGGACATAAGTTTTCTTGGCAGCTATGAGGATGATCCTCAGGTTACGGACCCAATCCGTGTAGTTGCTACCATCGTCTTTCAGCTTGGATTTCTCTAGGAACGCGTTGAAGTTGAGGGTGACATGAGCGTGGGCCATTTGATCTACAAGACATATTGTAAAGATTTTAGACTAAGTTCATGATAATTAAGTTCATCTTAATCAAATTTTAATGAACTCCCACTCAGATTGACATCTCTCTAGTCATCTAAGTGATACACGATCCGAATCGACTAGCCCGTGTCCGATCATCACGTGAGACGGACTAGTCATCAACGGTGAACATCTTCATGTTGATCGTATCTTCTATACGACTCGTGTTCGACCTTTCGGTCTTCCGTGTTTCGAGGCCATGTCCGTACATGCTAGGCTAGTCAAGTGAACCCTAAGTGTATTGCATGTGTAAATCTGGCTTACACCCGTTGTATGCGAACGTTACAACCTATCACACCCAATCATCACGTGGTGCTTCGGAACAACGATCCTTAGCAACGGTGCATAGTTAGGGGGAACACAATTCTTGAAATTTTAGTGAGAGATCATCTTATTTACTACCATCGTTCTAAGTAAACAAGATGCATAAACATGATAAACATCACATGCAATCAATTAAAGTGACATGATATGGCCAATATCATCTTGCTCCTTGGATCTCCATCTTCGGGGCACCATGATCATCTTTGTCACCGGCTCGACACCATGATCTCCATCATCATGATCTCCATCATCGTGTTTTGAAGAAGTCGTCACGCCAACTATTACTTCTACTACTATGGCTAACGATTAGCAATAAAGTAAAGTAATTACATGGCGTTATTCAGTGACACGCAGGTCATACAATAATTAAGACAACTCCTATGGCTCCTGCCGGTTGTCAAATTCATCGACATGCAAGTCGTGATTCCCTATTATAAGAACATGATCAATCTCATACATCACATATATCATTCATCACATCTTCTTGGCCATACCATATCACATAGCACATGCTGCAAGAACAAGTTAGACGACCTCTAATTGTTGTTGCAAGTTTTTACGTGGCTTCTATAGGTTTTCTAGCAAGAACGTTTCTTACCTACGCCAAAACCACAACGTGATTTGTCAATTTCTATTTACCCTTCATAAGGACCCTGTTCATAGAATCCGATCCGACTAAAGTAGGAGAGACGGACACCCGTCAGCCACCTTATGCATCTAGTGCATGTCTGTCGGTGGAACCAGTCTCACGTAACTTTACGTGTAAGGTCGGTCCGGGCCGCTTCATCCCACAATACCGCCGAATCAAGATTAGACTAGTAACGGTAAGAGAATTGAGCAAACTCAACGCCCACAACTGCTTTGTGTTCTACTCGTGCAAGATGCTACGCAAAAGACCTAGCTCAGATGCCACTGTTGGGGAACGTAGCAGAATTCAAAAAATTTCTACGCTTTCACCAAGATCAATCTTAGGAGACATCTAGCAACGAGCATATTAGAGTGCATCTACATACCGTTTTGTAGATCGCGAGCGGAAGCTTTCGAAGAAGCGTTGATGAAGTAGTCGTACTCTTCGCGTTCTTCGTCACCGATGATCTAGCGCCGAACGGACGGCACCTCCGCATTCAACACACGTCCAGTACAGCAACGTCACCTCCTTCTTGATCCAGCAAGGGGGGAGGAGAGGTCGTCGAAGATCCAGCAGCATGACGGCGTGGTGGTGGATGCAGCAGGAAATCCTGCAGGGCTTCGTCGGCGCCCTACGTAAGGAGATGGAGGTGTGACGGGAGGGGGAGAGGCGCCAAAGACTTGGGTGCGGCTGCCCTCTCCCCCCCCCTACTATATATAGGGGCCAGGGGGGGCGCCGGCCCTGGTAGATCTCATCTAAAAGGGGGGCGGCGGCCTAGGGGGAGACTTGCCCCCCAAGGCATAGGGGGCGCCTCCCTCCCCTAGGGTTTCAACCCTAGGCGCATGGAGGGAGGGCCCAAGTGGTGCGCCAGCCCACCAGGGGCTGGCCCCTTCCTTCTTGCGTCCTAGGGGACCCATCGGGATTGGGTGGCCCCACCCGGTGGACCCTCGGGGCCCCTCCGGTGGTCCCGGGACACTCCCGGTGACCCCCGGAGTTCACCCGATGGCCGAAACTGGACTTCCTATATATCAATCTTTACCTCCGGACCATTCCAGAACTCCTCGTAACGTCCGGGATCTCATCCGGGACTCCGAACAACTTTCGGGTTTCCACGTGCATGTATCTCTACAACCCTAGCGTCACCGAACCTTAAGTGTGTAGACCCTACGGGTTCGGGAGACACGTAGACATGACCGAGACCACTCTCCGGTCAATAACCAACAACGGGATCTGGATACCCATGTTGGTTCCCACGTGTTCCTCGATGATCTTCATCGGATGAACCACTGTGTCAAGGGTCACTCAATCCCGTAGTTATTCCCTTTGTCCATCGGTACGGTACTTGCGCGAGATTCGATCGTCGGTATTCCCGATACCTTGTTCAATCTCGTCATGGCAAGTCTCTTTACTCGATCTGTAATCCATCATCCCGTGACTAACTCCTTAGTCACCATGAGCTCATTATGATGATGTCTTACCGACTGGGCCCAGAGGTACCTCTCCGTCATACGGAGTGACAACATCCCAGTCTCGGTTCGTACCAACTCAACAGACACTTTCAGAGATACCCGATGCGTACCTTTATAGCCACCCAGTTACGTTGTGACGTTTGGCACACCCAAAGTATTCCTACGGCATCCGAGAGTTGTACAACCTCATGGTCTAAGGAATAAATACTTGACACCGAAAAGCTTATGCATTACGAACTATACGATCTCGTGCTATGCTCAGGATTGGGTCTTGTCCATCACATCATTCTCCTAATGATGTGATCCCGTTATCACTGACATCCTATGTCCATGGTCAGGAAACCGTGACCATCTGCTGATCAACGAGCTGGTAACTAGAGGCCTACCAGGGACTCATTGTGGTCTATATACTCACACATGTATCGCTGTTTCCGTACAATACAATTCAAGCATGAATAACAGACGATTATCATGAACAAGGAAATATAATAATAATACTTTTATTATTGCCTCTAGGGCATATTTCCAACAGGCCCCTGCTGTCATTGGGCCAGGGCCCCTAGCGGGCGCGGGCGATAACAGTACGGGTCGGGCGTTGGGCGCGAGGCGCCAGGCGCTCGCCCTCACGGCGACGGGACGAGGCCAGTGCCCGGCGGCGGCCAGGCGGCCGGAGGGGCGGCCGGTAGGCGGCTGGAGAGGGGTAGGCGGAGTGGCGGCCCGACCTGGGGCCTGGAGCGCGGCTAAGGGGGTCGGCGCGGTCGGGGGGGGGCGGATAGGGGTGCGTAGGGCAGGCCAGGAGGGGAGTGCGTGCCTGCTGCAGCGCGGGCCGCGAGCAGCGCGCGAGCTGTGCGTGCAGCGGCATGGCGGGGCGCAGTCCGGGC
>LR738715.1:725321854-725334505 GCA_902687465.1 Secale cereale
CCCGGGCTGTCCTTCGGACGCACGGTAGTTTCCGAAACGCTGTTTTTTTATATAATTTTTCTAGATTTTTCCTGGCAGTTCTCGTAACGTGAAAACCTGAAATACAAAAACAGCCAAAAACAGAAACTGGCACTGGGGTGCACTGGATTAGTAAGTTAGTCCAAATATGATCAAAAGTGTATGGAAGTCTATGAATATCATAGCAATATCACCCAAAAGTGGCATGGAGCAAGCAGAAATTATAGATACGTTTTGGACGTATCAACATCCCCAAGCTTAATTCCTGCTCGTCCTCGAGTAGGTAAATGATAAGAAGAATTTCTGTGGTGACATGCTATTAACCATATAGGACTTTTTCATAGTCATATGACAAAAGCTTACTGAGACAATGATTCTATAGTAATTAAGTTGCCTCATGAGAAAATCACAAATGACTGAAAGTTTTACAACATGACATTGAAGCATCAAAAAAAATTGCAATGAACATGATGTGCAAATATGATAAAGTGATATCTAGCTTGCCCCCTTTAGTGAAGCAAAACATAAATGCAGGGGCACCTTCAAGGTTTAAGTGATGACTAGATACAATGATTTCAAAATAAACGATATCACAATCATGCAAAAGACAATGCTACTTTGGGACAATGCACATTACACTCAGAATGACAATCATGCTCTCAGTAGTTGGTGCTTGAAGAAGTGGTTATGTGCTAGAGCTTTTTATTTTGAAAACATGGAAGCAATTTTGTCAACGGTAGTAGTACTTCATATGTGTCATGCATAAGACATCCTATAAGTTGCAAGCATCATGCATCGAATGCCAATAGTGCTCGCACCTTGTCCTAATTAGCTCGGATTTCCATGGGTTATCATTGCATTACATATGTTTCAACCAAGTGTCACAAAGGGGTACCTCTATGCCACCTGTGCAAAGGTCCAAGGAGATAAATCGCATTTGATTTCTCGTTTTTGATAGATCTCAACTTGAGGACTTCCATACCGGGACAACATAGAAAATAGATGATGGACTCCTCTTAAATGCATAAGCATATTCTCATAAGAGATTGAGGATTAATGTCCAAGCTAAAACTTCCACCATGATACATAAAGAATGCTGAGTTCCGACTCGTTATGAAAAACTAAAAAGAAAACTAAAAGCAAGACGCTCCAAGCATAGCACATAACACATGAAGTGATAAAAATATAGCGAAACGAAAGACGAACTGATAATGTTGATGGAGAAGGGGATGCACGGGGGCATCCCCAAGCTTAGACTGTTGAGTGTCCTTGAATATTTCTTGGGGGTGCACGGGGGCATCCCCAAGCTTGAGCGCTTGACACTCCTGAATCTTTTTATCATCTTGCCTCGCACACTTGAAAACTCCCTTCATACATAACTCATCATAATCTGATTAGCGAGGTTAGTACCCTTAATAAAATAATTATACCTTGCTGGAAATAAAGATATTCTTGAAGTTCTACTGTTTCTCAAGATTGCCAAAAGGTTTTTGCAAAGAAAAAGCAAGCTCTTGATTTGCAAAATGAAGGAAAGGCAAAACAGGACAGAATCTGTGAAAAACAGAACATCAGGTAGTAATTGATCTGTTCGGGATACTTCTGCAACTCAAATCAAAAAACTCAGAACAGACGCACGAAAGACAATTATATAGTGAACGCTGTCGAAAAAATTCAGACCAAAAAGATGATATGGTGATTTTATACGAATTTTTCTATCCAAGGACAGAATCTGTTTCCTGGACAGCACCTCACAACTTTTGAACTTTCTAGCAATCAGAGGCTATACTTGGCACATATATGAAAAGAAAAGATACAATTATGATGCTACAGCAGTAAACAACATCAAGACACAACAAAAGCAAAAAAATTATTCATGTGGGCTGCCTCCCAAAAGCGCTTTCTTTTATGCCTTTAAGCTAGGCATAATGCATAGAGATCAAGTTTTATCAAGAGTAAAAGAATAGCTAGCCCGTACAACGGACTCAAAAGGTAACTTGATCTTCTTACGAGGGAAGTGTTCCATCCCTTTCTTGAGAGGAAACTGAAATTTTATATTACCCTCTTTCATGTCAATGATAGCACCAACGGTGCGTAAAAAGGGACGTCCCAAAATAATTGGACATGAAGGATCACATTCAATATCCATAATAGTGAAATCAACGGGAACATAATTATCATTGACAACGATAAGAACATCGTCGATCCTCCCCAAAGCTTTCTTTATGGAAGAATCAACGAGACGAACACCAAAAGAACAAGAATCATAAGGTTTCAGTTTAAGCATATCATATATTCTTTTGGGCATAACAGAGGTACTAGCTCCAACATCACATAATGCATAACAAGAGAAGTCATTCAATTTAATTTTTATCATAGGATCCCAACCATCTTCTAGCTTTCTAGGTATGGAGGCTTCTACTCTAAGTTTCTCCTCCCTAGCTTTGATGAGAGCATTAGTGATATGCTCTGTGAAGGCAAGATTAAGCGTGCTAGTGCGGGGGTCTCTAGACATCTTGTGAAGGAAATCAATAACTTCGGTAAGAGTGCAATTATCAAAATCAAGATCACGAGCATCAACTAAAGTGGTAGTAGTGTCCTTTAGGTTCACATGTTTGGTAGTTTCTATAGTCATAGCATCACCATGAATAGGTCCATTGGGACCAGGAGTACATTGGGTGCTAAGAGTTTGAACATCCTCAACAACTTTGATAGTAGCAACAGTGTGGTGGGTAAGAAGGCTCTTAATTCTATCCTCTTCCTCCCTTTCTCTAGCCCATCTTTCTTTAAGTTTAGCCATCATCCTAATATTTTCATTAATTTGCACTTGAGTAGCATTAATAGGAATGACCTTCCTCTCCTCAAGAGGGGAAGTTTCAATTTTTAGCAACTTTACCTCATTGGCTAAATGGTCTACCTTAAAAGAAAGATCATCTAGTTTATGTAGTTTTTATTCTACACTCTTATTAAAGGCTTTTTGGGTAGTGATGAAATCTTTAAGCATAATCTCTAGTTCAGTAGTGGAGTTCTTGGTGATAGGATAAGCATTGTTGTTCCCATAATTAGAGGGGAACGGTCTAGGATTGTTACCAAAGTTACTCCTATAAGCATTGTTGTTAAAATTGTTTCTAGAGATAAAGTTCACATCTACTTGTTCTTGAGCAATCAAAGAATTCAAAGGAACATCACGAGGATCAATAGAAGATTGCTTCGAAAGTAGAGACATGATCAAGTCAACTTTTTCATTAAGGGAGGAAATCTCCTCGACAGAGTTTACCTTCCTACCTGTTGGAGCGCGTTCGGTGTGCCATTGGGAATAGTTGGTCATCATCTCATCGAGAAGCTTTGTGGCAGCACCAAGTGTAGTTGACATAAAAGTTCCTCCTGCGGCTGAATCTAACAAGTTCCGCGAGGTAAAGTTCAAGCCTGCATAAAAAGTTTGGATAACCATCCAAGTAGTCAAACCGTGAGTAGGGCAGTTCTTCATAAGAGTTTTCATACGTTCCCAAGCTTGGGCAACGTGTTCATTATCCAATTGTTTAAAATTCATTATGTTACTTCAAAGTTGGATAATTTTAGCAGGTGGATAGTATTTTCCGATAAAAGCATCTTTGCACTTGTCCCATGAATCTATGCTATTTCTAGGCAAAGACTGGAACCAAATTTTAGCTCCTCCTCTCAAGGAGAAAGGAAAAAGCTTAAGCTTAACAATATTACCATCTATTTCTTGGTATTTTTGCATATCACAAAGTTCAACAAAGTTGTTTAAGTGTAAAGCAGCATCATCTCCAGCACCGGAGAATTGATCTTTCATGACTAAGTTCAGTAAAGCAGGTTTAATTTCATATGAAGGTGCTGAAGTGGCAGGTGTAGTGATAGGTGTGCTGATAAAGTCATCGTTGTTGTGACTAGTGAAGTCACACAACTTGGTGTTCTCAGTGGAACCCATAGTAGCAAGCAAGCAAGATAATTATTTTTGTGATTTTCGATAAAAGGTACTAAAGCAAAAAACTGAAAGGTAAACTAACAAGACTAAAAGCAAAGGTAAAAGATAGCGTGCAACTCCCCTATCCTGAAGAGTGGAGTCCCCGGCAACGGCGCCAGAAAATACTCCTTGATGGGCCTCGAACCCCTCGTTGGTTACCCCAAGTGGAAGGTGTAAGATGCAGTATGTAGAAGTGTTTTCCCTTAGCAAAGATACCAAGGATCGAATCCCCAGAGACTCCTAGGTTCAACAAGTAGGTGTCAACTGCTAACGGCGCGTATTAGCAATCAACGTGGACCTGCACACAGATACAAATAACTTTGCTCCCAACGAGTACAGAGAGGTTGTCAATCCCTCCGGCCTTGTAGTTCACAAAGGATTAAAAGCAATGATAGTAGTGATAGATAATGTTTTGCAATTGTAAGTAAATAGCGAAATGTAAATAGCGGATGTGATCAATGATGGTAATATGGACCGGAGTCTCATGATGTTCACTAGTGATGTCTCTCTCCCAAAAGACGATAAAACAGCTATGTGAGGTAAACAAATTACAGCTGGGCAATTGACAGGACCACGAACGCAAACCAATGCTGATTACATTGCAGAAAGGTTGAGGTTCAAAGCATGGGCGGTACGCCAAATTAAGTAGACCGAAATCCATCAATATCTACTACTAATCATCCACCTTGAGATATCTATCCAGAACATCTCGCTGGTATTAAGTTGCGAGTCCCACCCATAGTGTAAACTCAATGCAACAGACAACTGCATTAAAAGAACTTTGCGTAAAGTAAACAATCCTTGCACCCGCTGGCACAAGCACCGTTGTTTTCCCCCTTATGGCAACAGCACATCCCCTATACTCATGTTTCTGTCACTCAAGCTAGTCATCGAGGGGCATGAACCCACAATCGAGCATAACGTTCCCTCTTGGAGTCACTACGTATTACTTGGCCAAAGCAATAAATAACAACGGAGAACATGCAAGAATTACTTATGAACATAAATATAAAAGAGGTAGATAAAATATATTACTCAAGATCAATCTGAACATAATCTCATAATCCATCGGATCCCAGCAAATCAACATAGCAACAGCATAAGGATTACATATGTGCCTCGATCATGTAGGGCAGCTCACGAGGACTAATTAGTGAAGCACAAGAATGGGAGGAGAACATCACTTAGCTACTGGTCATGGACTCATGGTCCAAGGGAGACTACTCAAGAGTCATCCGGGAGGCGTCCATGGTGGTGGAGAAGCTCTCGGTGGTGATCCTCCCCTCCGGCAGGGTGCCGGGAAGAGTTCTCCTGGTGCTCCCGATCTTGGAAGCGGCGGCGGCGGAACAGAGATGGGATCGCGAAAAGAGTTCCTGTTCTGAGGGTTTCAGAGGACGCTTTAAATATATGCCAAAGGGGGGCATCGGGGAAGCTTCGGGGGGCCCAGGCGCCCCCCCGGCGCGGCCCAGGGGGGGCGCCTGGAGCCCTGGTGCCCCCCCCCCCCCGGCTGTCCTTCGGACGCACGGTAGTTTCCGAAGCACTGATTTTTTATATAATTTTTCTGGATTTTTCCTGGCAGTTCTCGTAACGTGAAAACCTGAAATACAAAAACAGCCGAAAACAGAAACTGGCATTGGGGTGCACTGGATTAGTAAGTTAGTCCAAATATGATCAAAAGTGTATGGATATCATAGCAATATCACCCAAAAGTGGCATGGAGCAAGCAGAAATTATAGATACGTTTTGGATGTATCAAGGCATCAGCCATCACATTAACCTTGCCCGGGGTATAGGAAATACCCAAGTCAAAATCTGCTACGGTCTCCATCCATCTCTGCTGACGGAGGTTCAGGTCTGGTTGAGTAAACAAGTACTTCAGACTTTGGTGGTCGGTGAATATCTCGCAACGATTACCGAGAAGGTAATGTCGCCACTGTTTTAGAGCATATATGACAGCAGCAAGCTCAAGGTCGTGAACTGGGTAGTTCTCTTCATGAGGACACAATTGACGAGAGGCACAAGCAATTACTCTGCGCTCTTGCATTAGGACACAGCCTAATCCTTGACGAGAAGTGTCGCAGTAAATGACGAAGTCCTTCTTAGTATCAGGTGGAGCAAGCACTAGAGCAGAAGTCAGCTTGTCCTTGAGCGTCTGGAAACTTTCCTGGCATTTGTCTGTCCACTCGAACTTAACACCTTTGTGAAGTAAACCAGTTAGAGGCTTGGTGATCTTGGAGAAGTTCTCAATGAATCGACGGCAATAGCTGGCGATACCGAGAAAACTTCTGACTTGCTTGACATTCTTCGGAGGAGTCCAATCGAGAATGGCCTGAACTCGTTCAGGGTTGACGGCAATACCATCCTTGGAGATGACATGCCCAAGGTAGGTTACTTCAGGAAGCCAGAACTCGCACTTGGAAAACTTAGCATAAAGTTGATGCTCTCGAAGCTTTTCCAGTACAAGGCGAAGATGTTCAGCATGTTCTTCCTTATTCTTGGAAAATACAAGGATATCATCCAGATATATCACGACGGATTTGTCGAGGTATTCCATGAATATGTAATTCATCAGGCGAGAGAATGTAGCTGGAGCATTGGTCAAGCCGAATGACATGACGGTGTACTCGAACGAACCGTATCGAGTTACAAAGGCGGTCTTTGGAATATCCTCTTCACGAACATGGATCTGGTGGTAACCCAACCTCAAGTCGAGTTTAGAGAACACTGATGAACTAGCCAGTTGATCATACAGATCATTGATCCGAGGAAGCGGATATTTGTTCTGAATAGTCGCTTGGTTAATAGGACGGTAATCTTGGACCAATCGGTTTGTCCCATCCCTCTTCCTGACAAAGAGGGAAGGCGCTCCCCAAGGAGAGCAACTCGGGCGAATGAAACCACTAGCAAGAGATTTGTCGATTTCCTCCTTAAGCTCAATGAGTTCATGAGGCGGCATCTTGTAGGGTCGTTTGGCTATAGGAGTGGTGCCTAGTTTCAAGTCGATGATGAACTCAACAGCTCAAGCAGGGGGGATCCCTGGAAGTTCCTCGGGAAAGACGTCCTGGAACTCGCGTACGATGGGAATGTTTTCGATGCCCTCGAGTGGTGAAGCGTTCAATGCATTCAATGCATAAAGACGTGCTTCAGCATTTTGAACCAGACAAGCTTGATAGCTTACTATCTCATTGGAAGGGTGTAACAGATAGACTGTCTTGGTGGCGCAAACTATAGAAGCAGTATGGGCTTTTAGCCAATCCATTCCCAAAATGAGGTCGATGTTGGACGACTTCAGGATAATGGGAGAGGCATAGAACTCCAACCCTTTGATTTCAACGGGAACGTCGTGACAACCCATAGAGGTTTGACATTGGCCGGCAGGGTTTTTTACCACTACCGAAGTGTTCATTTCTTCACATCTAATGTTGTGCTTATATGCAAAGTCTTCTGACATGAATGAATGCGATGCTCCTGAATCAAATAAAACAGATGCAGGTACTGAATTAAGAAGGAGAGTACCCATCACAGTAGCAGGTTGGTCTTGAGCTTCATTGAGATCAACGTGGTTGGCCTGAGCACGACCATAAGGCTTGGCATTGTTGTTGTGGGGCTGATTGTTCCCACGACCAGCTGTAGGCAATGCAAGCTAGTTCTGATTCTGGAAGCAGTTCCTGGCAAGGTGCCCTGGCTGACCACACTTGTTGCACTGACCATCATTGGGGGCAGAAGCAGGAGATGGGAGTGGTGCAGCTGGAAGTCTTGGCTGCCTAGGTGGTGGAGGCAGACGAGGTGCAGCATAGGACTGTCTTGGAGCAGGTGCAGCTGGACAGTACACATTGTTGGGAATCCAGACCCTACGCTTCTGTGAGGGAGGGCCCGAGGATGAGCCCGGTTCACAGTTGCGCCTGAGAGTGCTCTGGTGTTCCTGCGGAACAGTTTCAACCTGGATAGCTTTGTTCACCAAGGTGGCGAAATCTCCAAAGTCATGCACAAGAAGTGTGAGCTTGATGTCAGCTTGAAGTCCGTCACGGAACTTTTCCTGTCTGCGGGCATCAGTGGCAATGTCTCCTTCAGCATAGCGGAATAAGTCCAGAAACTCCTGCTGATAAGAATCCACATTCTTGTTGCCCTGGGTGAGGTTGTGGAACTCACGCTTCTTCCTATCCATGATTCCCTGAGGAATGAAGTGGGCACGGAAGGCAGTTTGGAATTCCGGCCAAGTGATGATTGTTCCAGCAGGCAGTGTACGCCTGTGGCTGTCCCACCATTGAGCAGCGGGACCCTTTAGATAGTATGCCGCAAAGGTGACATAGTTGGCAGCGGCAACTCCAGCAGACTCCAGTTCAAAGGCAATGTCACGGAGCCAGTCATCAGCATCAAGAGGCTGAGTTGAGCTGCGGTAGATGGATGGGTTGAGGCGAGCAAAGTCATTCAGTGTCACCACGCCATGCTGCTGATCCATGTTGGGGCGAGGGAACTGACCCATGACAGTCTCCATGAACTGGCGATTCATCTCCAACTGTTGGATCATACCGATCATGTATTCGGGCGGTGGTGAGGCGTTGCCACCACGACCACAGCCAGCTGGCCTAACCATCCTGCTAATATATAACAGAGGTAGTTCGGCACTGAGAAATTTGCAAACACAAGAATCATGCATGAATGAAACATGCATAATGAAAGGAGCACGTAAAATACCACATAGTAGTCGGCATATATTACAAAAGGGGTGCATGCATAGAGTTCAGTACACAAAGTTCAGTACATAACTAAGGACATCATAGGCGACATGCAGGCTCGCGGCGAATGCATCTAGTACTAATAAGTAAGACTACATCAGTCCCAGGCGGAACTGTGGAGGTAGAGGTAGTCTGACAGCTGGCAGTGCTGCAACGAAAAGTCCTTCACGCCATCAACCTGAGGGCCGTGGATACTCTGATGCAGAACCCGACGTCCAGGTGGCAACAGAGGACCAAGTGCGGGAGTGTCGCCTCCCACATCTGGCCAACCGACACCAGGAGGCGTCACGGTCCTAGCTGGGTAGATCACAGTAGGCGGCAGCTGTCCAGATAGGACAAAGGGGTGCAACAGCATCAAGGCGTGGTACAGGTGCTGACGGGTGGTGTACAATTCGTGGCGAAGAGCTCGGTTAGCTCGATCCAGCCCATCAGCATGTAGAACAAGGTTCCAATGATGGAAGGGCTCTCAGGTGATGGTGGAGTAGGCAGCAGTGTAGTATCCCTCCGCTCCATCGTCGGAGGCGATAGCAACGTGCCTGAAAGGGGAAGTGTCCAACGACCGATACTCTCCACGAAGGTGTGTCAGAGCAGCGTAAGCAGCATCGTGAACTGCCATATCGATGGTCACTCCAACACCATGAGCGGTGTGCAGCACAGTAGAGGAGTTATCTGCTCGCGAGTAGAGGCGGACGGTGGCACGATACTGCTCCTGGTTAAAGTCCTGGTACTGCTCGTACACGGTATACTCAGGGTGCCAGCGATAACCCAGATAGGTCATCATCTCAACTAGCACGGCAGGTGATCCCGAGGAACCAAGGGCCTACGTGTGGCGCACGACCTGCCTCGTGGGTTCCATCTAAAAACAAAGATGTTTCAAAGGAGTCAAATGACAGTGTGGGGATTATGCAAAATTCTATTCTAAGCAATAACTATGGCTAATCCAACTTTGGGGTGAGGGATCTCGGGGATCCTAATGTTAGAGTTAGTAAAATCATTTTACCTGAAATAGGAGAGTGTTCAGAATCCCGGAGTATAGATCGAGGAGTAAAAGAATCTAGTACCACCCAAATGGCGACGTGCGGCCGTAAGCCACACAACCATGTTAGTAAAAGTTTTGCAATGTCTAGACTCGACTTCGGCCAAGAAGTGTGGAAGGGGGATTCCTACAGGCAGTCGGCTCTGATACCAACTTGTGACGCCCTCGATTTGTCCGTACACTAATCATGCATGCAAATGTGTACGGCCAAGATCAGGGACTCACTGGTAGATATCACAACACAACTCTAAAAGTAAAATAAGTCATACAAGCTTCATATTACAAGCCAGGGGCCTCGAGGGCTCGAATACAACTGCTCGATCATAGACAAGTCAGCGGAAGCAACAAATATCTAAGTATAGACATAAAGGTAAACAAGGTGCCATAAGATGGCTAGCACAAGCTGGGATACAGATCGAAAGAGGAGCAGGCCTCCTGCCTGGGATCCTCCTAAACTACTCCTGGTCGTCGTCGGCAGACTGCACATAATAGTAGGCGCCTCCGGTGTAGTAGGAGTCGTTGTAGGTGACGTCTGGCTCCTGGCTCCACCATCTGGATGCATCATCCGAGAAGAAGGAACGGAAGGGGGAAAGGGGGGAGCAAGGCAACCGTGAGTACTCATCCAAAGTACTCGGAAGCAAGGACCTATACTACATATGCAATGGTAACAATGATATGGGTAATATCGGTGGACTGAACTGCAGCAAGCCAGAATAAGAGGGGGATAGCTAATCCAAACGAAGACTACACTTCTGGCAGCCTCCATCTTGCAGCAGTAGAAGAGAACAGATGGTAAGTTCACCAAGTAACATCGAATAGCATAATCCTACTCGGCGATCCTCCCACACATCACCCTGTGAGAGAGCAACCACCGAGTTATATCTGGAACTCATCTGGGTGTGTTTTATCAAGTGTCCGGTTCTAGTTGTCATGAGGTCGGAATACAACTCCGGGTCGTCCTTTTACCGAGGGACACGGCTATTCGAATAGATTAACTTCCCTGCAGGGGTGCACCACATAACCCAGCACGCTTGATCCCATTTGGCCGGACACACTTTCCAGGGTCATGCCCGGCCTCGGAAGATCAACACGTCGCAGCACTACCTAAGCAAAACAGAGAGGCCAGCACGCCGGTCTAAGTCCTAAGCGCGCAGGGGTCCTGGCCCATCGCCCATTGCACACCTGCAAGTTGCGTACGCGGCCGGTGAGCAGACCTAGCAACCTCCATTACTAAGGAAGTTACGTTACGCGGTCCAACCCGGCGCGCGCCGCTTAGTCGCTGACGTCAAGAAGGCCTCGACTGATACCACGACGTCGAGTGCCCATAACTATTCCCACGTAGCTGGTTAGTGCGTATAGGCCAACGGCCAGACTCGGATCAAATATCCAAACTCGTTAAGCGTATTATTAAGAAATAACCACGGACAACGACTAGGGCCAGGCCACCTCTCCACTAGGTGTCTCAACCCGCCCTGTCGCCCCGCCACCAAGATCCACACAGGGGGCCGTCGGGAAAGTATGTCCTTTCAGCCCCCAATCCGTGAATCAACCGTGGGTACTCAACGAGCCGACCCGACTTTAGTCACAACATGAATCATGTATATGTGTATGTAGTATATACCCGTGATCACACCCAAGTGATCACGGCCTGATAGAATAGCTGGGCAGACGGAGAAGGGTGTAGGGCCACTGATGGAATACTAGCATCCTATACTAAGCATTTAGGATTGCAGGTAAAGTATCAACAGTGGTAGCAACAATGACAGGCTATGCAGCAGAATAGGAGTATCGAAAGCAGTAACATGCTACACTACTCTAATGCAAGCAGTAGAGAGAAGAATAGGCGATATCAGGTAGATCAAGGGGGGGCTTGTCTGGAAGCTCGACAGCCAAGGTGGGGTCGTCAACACCGTAGTCGATCGGGGCAGCAGCAGCGTCGGTCTCGTAGTCTACCGGAGAGAAGAGGGGGAAGAAACAGTGAATACAATGCAAACACATGCATGACGATGCATGACATGACATGTAACGGTGCTAGGTGTGCCCTAACGCGGTATCGGGTGATACTGACGAAGGGGGGAAACATCCGAGAAAGTATTCCCGGTGTTTCGCGTTTTCGGGTTGATGAAACGGAGGGGGAAAGTTGCAGGTTCGGTATGCTAGGGACGTGTGGTTGACGAACGGTCTGCGTATTCGGATGCGTCTCGAAATTCTGAGCAACTTTCATATATAAAGTATTTTCATCCGAGTTACGGATTATTTTATATTAATTTTTAAAGTTTTAAATCATTTTCTAATTTATTAATTATTTAATAAATCAACATTATCCGGAATAGTGCATGCTGATGTCAGCATGACATCAGCATGACGTCAGCAGTCAACAGGACGTTGACTGGCCAAACTGACGCGTGGGACCCGCGTGTCATTGGCTGTAAAGTTAACTAACATCTTAGTTAGGTTAATTATGATTTAGTTAAGCTAATTATAGTTAATTAACTTAATTAATAGTTTAATTAATTGATTATATTTTTTTGTTCCTTTTTTTAAACGTCCTGGGGGTGGGCCCCGGCTGTCATTGGGCCAGGGCCCCTAGCGGGCGCTAACGGTGCGGGTCGGGCGTTGGGCGCCAGGCGCCAGGCGCTCGCCCGCACGGCGGCGGCCAGGCGGCCGGAGGGGCGGCCGGTAGGCGGCTGGAGAGGGGGAGGCGGAGCGGCGGCCGTGGCGGGGCAGGGCCCGGCGGCGTGGGGCGGCCGTGTCTAGGCCGGCCGGCCGGAGTGGCGGGAGGCCCCGCGGTGCGTGCGAGGCGACCGCGGCTGCGGCGAATGCGGGGCTGTCGACGGCGGCCCGGCCTAGGGCCTGGAGCGTGGCCAAGGGGGTCGGCG
>LR738715.1:725334748-725383183 GCA_902687465.1 Secale cereale
GGCCAGTTGGGCCGGCCTGGCTGGGCCGTTTCGCCCAGTTGGGCCGGGGGGGGGGGGTCTGTTAATTTTATTTTAGTTAGGTTTTCTTTTTTTTTATTTCCTGTTTTAGTTTATTTAAAATACTTAGGCATTTTTAGAAATTGTAATAACTACACCATAATTAATCTTGCAATATTTACCACCGCCCGAACATTTTTATTTAAATTTTCCGAAACTTATATTGTTTATTTCTATTTTGAACTTTTAATTCGAACGGGGTTTTCGATTAACGTGAGGTTATCAACAGTAACACGATGACGTGGCATCATTAGCAGGGAATTACTGTAGCGTGATTACCCGGGCGTTACAACACTGCAACCGACTTTGGCGCCTTTGTACATCCCCTGCCAACCAAATGGGCAATTCTTCCATTTCCAATGCATGCAGTCGATGCTTCCAAGCATCCCAGGAAATCCTCTTGCTGCATTCTGGGCTAGGATCCGAGCAGTGTCTTCCGCATTGGGTGTTCTCAAGTATTGTGGCCCAAACACTGCCACCACTGCCCGACAGAACTTGTAGAAACACTCTATGCTGGTGGACTCGGCCATGCGCCCATAGTCGTCGAGTGAATCACCGGGAGCTCCATATGCAAGCATCCTCATCGCTGTCGTGCACTTCTGGATGGAGGTGAATCCAAGAGCGCCAGTGCAATCCATCTTGCACTTGAAGTAGTTGTCGAACTCCCGGATGGAATTCACAATCCTGAGGAAGAGCTTTCGGCTCATCCGATAACGGCGCCGAAATGTTTTCTCGCCATGAAGTGGAGCATCGGCGAAATAGTCGGAGTAGAGCATGCAGCACTACTACAAAAAGGGCTGCTAATGGCGCACCGGTTTTGCCCATTAATGGCGCACTACCGGTGCGTCATTACTAGCACGCCATTAGTAGTTGGATACTAATGGCGCACCTCTGGTGCGCCATTAGTATCTGGCATACTAATGGCGCACCAGTGGCACACCACTGGTGCGCCATTACTAATGGCGCACCACTCCCACGGTGCGTTGGAAAAAAAATAAAAACTAAATTTGAAAAAAAATTACTAATGGCGCACCGTGGATGTGGTGCGCCATTAGTTGTTGAACTACTAATGGCGCACTATCCACTGGTGCGCCATTAGTAGTTTTGAGAAAAATATGAAAAAAAAAATTGTTACTAATGGCGCACCACGTCAACGGTGCGCCATTAGTATTTGGATACTAATGGCGCACCAACACATGGTGCGCCATTAGTATATACTAATGGCGCACCGTATGTCTGGTGCGCCATTAGTGTCAATTACATCTATAGCCCTTTTCCTAGTAGTGCAGTAGCCTTCAAGACGAAGCCGGTTCTTTGCTTTCAACCGCCCCGGCGTCGAGCCACCTCGCCGCGGCTTTTCATGGCTTGCCAGCAGCTCGGCGAGGGCGGCGAGCACCATGAGATGCTCTTCTTCCTGATCGTCGGCCGCGAATTCCTCCTCCAGCAGCGCGGCGAGCTCTTCCTCGTCATCCAAGTCCATCGCCGAGACAGGCAAAACGCCGAACACCTTGCGCTCGGTGGGTGTGTACCCGCCGCTAAACCGCGCCTCCGTGGCCGGAAACGGCGGCAGGAAACGCCCAGCTACTATGGGAGGGGCTGTCGCTGCGAAGCGATGCTATTTTCCGGCGGGGAATGGCTATGTAGCGGAGTAGGGCGGCGGCCGTCGCCGGGATATAGCAAGTGGTGGCCGAGGGCGCGGGGGGTGGGAGGTGAGTCGGGGATGAAAACCTTGACATTTCCCCTGTCGGTGTGGGCCAGGCGCGTTTTTCCCTAACGCTGGAGCCCCCAATTGCTCCCCAGCGCGCCGGGTTCGGCCTGTGACCGCCGGGCGGAAAAAAGGTCCAAACCGGCGATTTTCGGCGTCCTGGGGCGCGACTGGGCCGTTTTTTCGACGCCGGCGTCGAAAAAGTGGCCTGGGGGGCTGTTGGGGGCGCGGCTGAAGATGCTCTTAGTTGGTGGCCTTGGAAACGGATAAGTCAGCCGGTGGTGATGGTGTCGATGTACTCCTACTCACATTCGCCTCGGAGGAAGTGACCATCAACATTGGACGCATCACAGAAACCGCACATGACCTTGGAAGCACGTTCGACATTGTCGGGCCGGTCAGGGGCAGGCCATGCCCGATTATCAGGTTTGGCACGGGCAGTGCGCTCTCGTTGGATTTTAAGCTCGGCAATAACAATTCCTCCTGCTGCCTCGCATCGTACTTCTTCGGAGATGTCGACTTCAATACGGACACCATGAGGTATACACTTGTGGACAAATTTTCTGTCCTAACCTTTTCTACAAACTTAATCATGAATTGACCTCGCTTTAAAAATATTTTCGTGTCTGACTTTTTTTGGTCACACCAACATCCTTGGCGTCTGGTTTGCACGGCAGATGCCAGGGTGCATGGCGTTTGGCCCTGGCCCACACTTGTTCAGTTGGCGCTGATGTGACGACGTGGAGACGCCACACATCTTGGCGTTTGGGGCAAACACCATATCTCTTGGCGTTTGGTTCTACTCCATCACTTAAACAAAAAAAAAAGCTACATGCATCATTAGTGTAGTTACTTCTATAAATAATTCTCTTGATTAACTCCTATAATAAAAAGGCTGCTAACCATTGTTGCAAAATGAATCAACCAACACATAAATGCAACCAATTACAACAAATATTTTCTCTATGTCGACTTTGGGTGAGGTGTGAGGGTGAGATGGAGCGGGTTTCTAGGAGATTAATATGGCGATTCAGTTTTAATTAATTAATCACATGAACGATTTACTTTTCCGTAATATCTGCGGTTGTTAGCCCCTTAACCGACTACGCTGACCCTCAAACCTCCTGTAACAGTCTGGACGTACCGCGCTATCTGGACAAAGAAATCCATCCAACGTGGTCCTGTATTGGTCAGCGGGGCGGACGTGTTTTCTTTCACAAACAGGAGACAAAATGCAAGGCAGATTTGCGGGAATCCGGACCGCTTTTATGCCCGCTTCCGACCTTCCAGTCCCATGTAAACCCTTACTCTCGCTGCAGAGCGTCAGTGTCTGCATTCATGACGGACCAGAGCGGGCGCGACCACTCACTCGTGCCATCATTGAAGCAACGCGCCGACCGAAAGAACATCGCCTGTGCCACTTAATTTCGGGTGCAGGTGTATGTTCCACGTTTAAATGACACGCCGGCGGCCCATGCATCTGCCGTCCACATTGAGGGCACGCAGATGCTCTAACAAACCCACGCAAACACGTGCCTAGACCAAGGCCAAGGGATTTCATTTGAATCTTGAATTTTGATCTTTTTTTGACATTGTCTCTCTTTTTGCTAAACATACACATACGGATATGTGTGAAGACTATATTTGTGTGTTCTAGCAGCTCGCAAATTATCGTGAAGAAAAAACAAGTGGAGATTTGGTTAAGAGATCATCTCATATATACTGTAACTGTAATCCCTTAAAATTCAAGGCAGATATTTTGTGTGATATCTTGATTTTCTTCTCTTTATTTTTTTGCGTGCATGATACCAAATAAGGATGAGGTAACCACACATGCACTAGCATGGGCTTGGCTATCAAGCAGACCATTAAGTATGGGAGTTAATCAAGAGAATTATTTATAGAAGCAACTTCACTATTGATGCATGTAGCCTTTTTTTTAATAAGTGATGGACTAGGACCAGACGCCAAAGACTATGGTGTTTCCCCCAATCGTCAGGATTAATGACGTCTCCACGTCGCCACATCAGCACCAAGTAGGCAAGTGTGGGTTAGGGTCAAACGCCATGCATCATGGCGTCTACCATGCAAACCAGACGCCAATGATGTTGCCGTGACCAAAAAGTCAGATACGAAAATATTTGCCGTGACCAAAAAGTCAGATACGAAAATATTTTTTAAAGCCAGGTTAATTTGTGATTAAGTTTGTAGAAAAGGTCAGAACAAAAAAATTGTCCACACTTGTCGGCTCTTTGGTTGGCCTAACCCGGCGGAGGAGTATAATATGTTCAAAGGTGTGTGAGTGGATCCGGTGTGACCTATCAGTTGTCCTCTAAGAACATCTCCAGCGCGTCCCCAACACGCCCCAGGTCACTTTTTCCGCGCCGACGCCGGAAATCCCCCAATCGGGCCATCAAGACCTCGAAATCCGTCGGCTCGGCCCGTTTTTTGGCCCGGCGGTCGTAGGGCGAACCCGGTGCACTGGGGTCGCTTGGGGGCTCTAGCGCAAGTGGAAAGCACGTCTGGCCCACGCTGTCAGGCGAAAACGCGAACTAACCGTCCATCCCCATCCCCCCCGCGCGTTCGGCCGCCGGACTGCCGATCCCGACGCCGCCCGCCGCCCACCACCGCTAGATAGGTCGTTCCGCGCCGGGAAAGAGAAGAGGTTTCGGCGGCGGCAGGCACTCCGCCACCTCCCGGGTGTTTTTCCGGCGTTCCGGCCACGCAGGGCAGTGTGCCGGCGGGTCTGCGTCCAGCACACCCGCAAGGTGTTCGGCGGTTTGCCTACTCCAGCAATGGACTCAGACGACGAGGAGGTGCTCGCCACGCTGCTGGAGGAGGAAGCCGATGCTGATGTTCAGGAAGAGGAACATATCATGGTCCTCGCCGCCCCTCGTCGGCCTGCTCACGAGCAATGAATAGCCGCGGCGAGGTGGCTCGGCACCGGGGCGGATGAAAGCAAAGAACCGTCATCGTCTAGAAGGCTACTGCATGCTCTACTCTGACTACTTCGCCGATGCTCCACTGCACGGCGATAAAGTATTCCGGCGCCATTATCGGATGAGCCGAAAGCTTTTCCTCAGGATTGTGAATTACATCCGAGAGTACAGCTACTTCAAATGGAAGAAGGATTGCACCGGGAAACTTGGATTCACCTCAATCCAGAAATGCACGACAGCGATGATGATGCTTGCATACGAAGCTCCCGGTGATTCACTCGACGACTATGGGCGCATGGATGAGTCCACCACCATTGAGTGTTTCTACAAGTTCTGCAGGGCAGTGGTGGCAGTGTTTGGAAAGCAATACTTGCGAACACCCAATGCGAAAGACACTGCTCAGATCCTAGCACAGAATGCAACGAGAGGATTCCCTGGGATGTTTGGAAGCATCGACTGCATGCATTGGAAATGGAAGAACTGTCCATTTGCTTGGCAGCGGATGTACAAAGACGCCAAAGGCGGTTGTACTGTGGTACTAGAGGCAGTGGCCACACATGACCTCTGGATTTGGCACGCCTTCTTTGGTATGCCAGGAACTCAAAATGACATCAACGTGCTGCAGTGCTCCCTTGTCTTTGCCAAGCTTGTCGAAGGTCATTCTCCTTCGGTGAACTTCGAGGTTAATGGGCGGCAATACAACAAGGGGTACTACCTAGCTGATGGCATCTATCCTAGATGGTCGACATTTGTGAAGACTATCTCAAACGTTGTGCCAGGAGGCAAGAAGTCCCACTTTGTCAAGGTTCAGGAGTCTTGCAGGAAGGATGTCAAGCGGGCATTTGGTGTGCTCGAGTCTCGATTTGCTGTAGTCCGGTACCCTGCTCAGACATGATCGAAAGATCAAATGTGAGAGATCATGACTTGATGTGTCATCTTGCACAACATGATCATTGAGAGCGAGTAGGAAGAGCCAGTTTTTGACACTGAACCATACTACAGGCAGGGTCCCCTTGCCCAAGTCGATCACCAGCTACCGGCAACCTGGAGTGCCTACCTCAACATGCGTCAGGAGATCCGAGACCCACAGGTGCATCAACAAGTGCAGGAGGATCTGGTGGAGCACCTGTGGAGGATCAAAGACGACGCCTTGCTCGACGTGTGAAGAAGTATGAGTTTTATTTGTTGAACTATATAATTTGTGTTAAACTATTTTTTGTTGAACTATAAAATTTTTATTGATTTTCTGTGATGAATAATGCGATAGAAAAAAATATTTGTGTTGAGAATTCATGACGATCCACGCCCAACCACGCCGAAAAGGGGCCAAGTCGCGCCGCTATCGGGCCATTTTTCACCCTTCAATGTGCCGAAAAATGTGCCTGCTTCGGCGCCTGGGTGCGACCTGGGGGCGATGGCTGGATGCCAAACTGTTCCCAGGGCCGACTATACCGCCAGTTCGCCCGCAGGCGACGGTTTTTATGCCTCTGGGGACGCCAACGGCTGAAGATGCTCTAGTATATCGTAACTCATAGTCATAGATAAGATGCTCTAGTATATCGTAACTCATAGTCATAGATGACACCTACAGTATAAAACATGCCATTTTCTATGACTACATGGACGAAGCTGATCTCTGGACCGAGGCTGGACACCAGCTCAATTTATAGGAGCCAGCAAATGAGCTGTTCACGCTTTCACTATGCAAATGGCCAAGCAAGCAGCTAGAGCTAGGTTGTGTGTCCTTTAGCCCAACTGATTCCTCTGCTCTACTTCTGCCAGCTGCATGCATACGGATTTGATCTAGGCATCCTTCCGATGAGCAGAAGATCCAAATGCAATCTCGCTGCTCTGAACCTAGCTCGTATACTACACACCATTGCAGCTGGACCATGGACGGCATGCATGTGTTGATCAGTCTAGCCGCAGTGACCACTGACCAGTGAGAGAGTGACGTGTTACTTGCATATGGGTGACACATAGTGCCAGTTTTCTTTTCTTTCTTGAGAGAAGACACGTAGTGCTAGTTGCAGGGCATCTTTCGTGAGCAGATGTACATATAACCATCAAGAGGTATTTTAGGCCAACTTCACCGCGCGATCCCAAATGAACGTCCGGCTAGGTCGGATTTTGTCCCTTTGGGGCGCCGATGGATCGCCCATGTCCGCATTTGTCCGATGGGTCATGGGTGCGTCCAACGCGCGACCGCATCCCAAAACCTATTCGGGGTGGACGTGAATGAAAAAATTTAAAAACTTAAATGAAATGATTAAAAAAGTAAAAAAAAAACTTAGTTAAAAAACATAAAACATATATATAGGGGTTGCGGCCACAAAACGGCCCAGTTTATCAGTCCACTTAAACGGCCCAGTTCGTAATTAACATAAAACAAAAAAAGGCCTCCCGCGCGCTCCTGCCGCGCCCGTCGATGTCGTGGCCGACGCCGTCTTCACTGGCCGCCGGTGTCGTCGTCGTCGCTGACCAGGTCGACGTAGGCTGGCGGCGTCCAGAGGTGGGCCGGCGGTGCGTAGTAGACGGGGGCGGGCTGGACGGCGGGAGGTGCCTGCACCACCTCCTCCCGTGGCGACGCCTCCCGCTCCGGTGACCGCGGCGGCGTCGGGCGCCAGTTCACGCCCACGGCGTCGTCCATCTCGTCTGTCGTGCATGACCAGCCCCACCCCTGGCCCACCAGGGCCGGGTGGAACGCGGCCACCGGCGGCTCCTCCACCACCTCCTCCTTCGCCACCATCTCGAGCTCGGGGATGGCGACCTCGCCGGCGGCGGAGGGGGCCATCATCTCCTCGAGGCCCTCCCACTGTCGCTCGTCGTGCGTGCGCATGGAGTCCTCCATGACGCGCACAACTAGACGGGCCTCCTCCTCCTCCGTCATGCGAGAAGGTGGTGGCGGCGATGGAGACGGCGAAGGCGACGGCGTGGGCGTGACGCCGCGCATCCGCCTACGGCCGCGCTCCTGGGGAGCAGGCGCTGCGCGCTTCTGTCGCTGCCACCGCGGCCCCGGCAAGGTGCCGGCGAAGAACGACGCGCGCCTGGTGTCATGCTCGTCACGAAACCAGGTGTCCCAGAGACCGGAGTTGGGGGCGTACCTGGGGTCGTAGAAGATGTCGTCGGGGAGGAGGCGGCGGCGGCGCTCGATCTCCTCGTCGCACGCACGGCCGCTCGTCGGGACCGGCGGGATCGGGACCTGGTTGGCGGAGAGATGCCAGTTATTGGGGAGATGGACGTCGCTCCAGGGGAGCGGCGTCCTCGTCTCCCAATAACGGCGGCACACCGACGCGCGGATGTAATGCCGGTCGCGCTCGCCGGCGGACGTGGGCGCGATGGAGAAGGCGGGCGGCGCGGGGGCCCGGCGTGGTGGCGATGGCGACGCGGGCTCCTCTTTCTTCACCGAGCCGCGGCGGCGTCCCGACGAGGAACCAGCCTGGCGGTAGTGCTTGCCTTTGCGGCCGTAGTTCCAGAGGCCCATGGCTGCGGGCGGCCGGCCGGCGGGTTCTTGGCTAGGGTTTGGGAGCAGGCGCTGTCGGGTTTCGAGGACGCCGCGGGGTGACGTGGGGCAGTGTGGACGACGACCCGTCCATGCTTCCCACTTAAAGAAGGACGGCGACCATTCGACGTGCGGATGACAGGTGGGTCCGCCCGCTCGTGTCCATTGATGTGGGCGGGTGGGAGGTAGGTGGCCGCCTGCCACGCGGCCCCGACGCGGACGAGGCGCGCGTCCGTTTGGTGTCCGTCGCGACCCAAATCCGGCGCAAGTTTGAGCTCGAAATGGGTCGGCCCGGACATAAAACGAACAAGATGGGTTCGGGCCGTCGCGCGCTGGACCGCCTCCTTTGTCCGTTTTACCCCAAACGGACGGGGCCGCGGGATAGGGTCGCGCGGTGGAGTTGGCCTTACAGTTTGTATTTTGTTTTCACATCATCAAAATTATTACAATTATTTTGAAAAAATTACTGTTGGATTTTAAAAATAATTACAAGTGTCTACCCACCATGCAACATGCACTGTTGTGTTGTAAATGGATTTTAAATCCCATCATATTTAATTGCGATATGTTTAACTTTTCAGTTAAGATTTTCTCTTCGTATTTCTGGGAAATAATCTCAGATATTTAAAAATCTTGGGGATTAAACTTATATTGGATACAATATCCAGAAATCAAATATTTAATTCTATTATAATATGTGAGGTGTACGCTTTAGGTTTGTTGCACCGACTGTGCGTTCCGATACGTTATGTGGATGGATCGGCGACGACAGCGGCTTTAGATATGAGGAGTGAGAGCACTCCACATTATCAAGTTTTGTAGGTGTGAGTGATGACTTCGGGTGGCTTGATGTATGTTCTTATTAGACCTATGTCTATCTCTACTACTATTAAACAAACCAACATGTTCTTTCCTGGAACCACCCCACAAACGTACACTGGAAGACTAACATCACCGGATTAGACCAGTTGATTAAATCCGACGGCTAAGATAATTTAGTCCCACAACAAATTTATTCTCTTTTGCGCTTTGGGCATTTCACATATTAAACCATTGTACTGTTGCACGATTACTAGGACCTATGTGAAAGGTAAATAAACATTTCTGCAACATATGTTGGTATAACTCTCTCCCAACTAGCATTAATATGCCATATATAGTTGGTTTTTTACTGAAATGTTAGGAGCCTCATGTATAAGGTATGCAGAAGTTCTGACTTTGGGGAAGTGATTAATTCTTCATGTGCAGTAACCTGGAGAGATGGTGTTGGTGGATTCTAGCCACAAGGTGAGTGGCTTGATGCTTGAATAAATGTTTAATTTCTAATGGATGTGAAGTGATTGTCCTAGATTAATGGGTGATTTATGTGCAGCTGCTACAGTAGAAGACATTCAGTTGCTTGCCGTCGATGAAGCGACATCAACATCGGTAGCCGATCCAGCCATGTGTTAGTCTGTTCATCTTTCTTCCTTGCACTTTGTTCTTCAGTCATGTGTTGGGCATCCTTCCCCATGGTTATGACTATACGATGTCGGTGGCCCAGGCTTCCGACTCTCCAAAAATATAACTTCTTAGAAATCCCATGGCAATTGCTTTTATTTGAATTATGGTTAGTATTTATGATGCTTCTGGCCTCATTGCTCTGAATGTACTACCACACTGCAGGATAAAATCGACATTGACTTTGCAGGCCTGCAATTGTTATTTCATTAAGAAGGAAGTTCTTAATGCATGTAAATTATCACTTCTCTGTAATGTTTGATGTGAATTTACTTCATGGCAATGGTGCAGACTAGGATCTGACCTGCCTCGACAGCCACGCTGTCAGCCCAGTCTACTGTGCCCCTGCCCGCGTCAGCACGCCCATTGCAAGCCCGCTGGTGGTGCAGTTGCTGGAGCGGGGAGGTGAAATCCCTGAGCCAGGCAACAAGATGGACGGCCTGGATTGATAATTTTTCGCATTAGCTTTTATCTCCGTAGTGAGAGAACTTTTGAGAATTTTAATAACTTTTAAAGATGTTTATATAGACATCAGTTGTAACGAATATTATGTGCTTTAAGAATATGGTTCTCGGTGCTAACATTTGTAGGATTATATCACCATTCAGACATGATTTGGAGATAATGCAAAGCTTCTTTCCAATCGGAACTAGATTTAATCTTCTTTTACAACCTATCAGTACACAGGCTGAATGAAACGTCATCTATCTCTATGCAGCTATATTGTCACAATGGTGTCTCACTTCTAAGAACACACGACTTGAGCGACATCACAACACCGCTCATCCATTTAAATTCTGTTACTCATATTTTTGGACATTTTCAAGACTTTTTATTTGCTTGACTTTTGGTCAATATTGACCAACTCTTTTTTTTTTATCAATCAATATTGACTAACTGTGCTGGACATTTTGTACCCTTCATATTGTTTAGACTAACACTTATGTTTAATGAAACATTTTGTATTCCCTTCTACACCAAATATCTTGGACTTCAACAACTTTGCACACTGCAATTTCATTGATACCTTTCACCAATTCACCGCATGTAAGATGGTACCTACATTGCAGACTGGCGGACAAAAATATGCTCAATTTTACTGAGAAAATATGAGCATCTTTAGGACCAAAATTTAGCATTTTGAATCAAAAAAGGGTAGTGATGAATAAAAGCTATAAAATTATAAGTCAAGAAAAAATGCAGAATTTAAATATGTGTATTGGGATTTGTGAAGACGTGCGTTGCACGTGCACACTAACTAGTGTTCAATAATAAATAAAGATGGCCGTACACCAATTGATGCAGAGCTCGAGGTCTTAACCTCCTTTTCCAAAAACAAAAAATTTATAATATGTGAGGTATCGTCTAGTTCTTAACAATCGCGAAGCTACGTTAGGCCAACCTGCGTCGTGGCCCGGCAACCCATTAGAATTTGTATACTATACACCCACCCATGGGCCACGGAATACCGTTAGGGCCAACCTGCACCGTGGCCCGCCAAGCCACTAGAATTTGTATACTATACACCCACTAGTGGGCCACGGAACACCACCTAGAAGAAATGTTATTTTTGTATGGCCTGCCCGAGTATTTGCCTCAAGCTCCGCCGGTGGTTCTTAAAATGTATGATCATAGCAATAGACATAAATGGAGGACTAAAATCACAGAATTTTGTAATCGAGATATTTTTTGTTCGTAGTAATAGGAAAAACCACGAGAAATCCGATAAGGATAATCAATTCAAAGTAAGACCACATAAAAGTAAAAAAAAGTTAGAATGCTATTATGCCACTAAGGACAATGGTCTTGGTCTTGGTGCGTGTAGGAAAACCTGAAATATGTGATGTTATTATGCTGGATATAAGAGAAATCGATAAGCACGAGCGAAAAAACGGAGGCCATCTCAGCTAGTTTAGGACTGAAAAAAGGTTACTTTGTTACATAAATACTTGAGAGGAAAAGAAAAACCTTGGTAAGGTTGAGTATGGAAGACATGAGAACTAAATGACATCTTTGTATTTGTGGTGGGCCGCAACAAAAAACATGACCTCATATTCCACCGTAGGGCGCTAGATAGGAAGGGTATCGTCCACATGCGGGAGCCAGATCCATGTCCTAGATTTAGCAATTTTTGCTTGGAAACCTTTTATTTCACAGTTAAAATAAAATAAAATTAGTAAAATAAAGAAAAGGAAAAATGTCCATGTTCGTGCTAGAAAAATGTCCATCACAAATATGAAAAGAACGTTGGTCCTACAAAAATGTTTATAGCATTTCAAATGTTCATCACATATTTGAGAATGGTCATCATGTACTTGAAAAATGTTAATTACATAATTGAAAAATGTTAATCACATATGAAAAAGTTTTTACGTATATTTGAAAGTTTTCACCCAAATATTAGAAAATGTTCATCTCGCATTTGAGAAATGTTCAACGCATATTTTGAATAATGCTCATAGCTTACTGACAATGTTCATTATGTATTTAAAAATTGTTTATTCCATATTATTAAAAATTTCATGGATATAACAAAACATAAAAAAAAACTGGCCGTACAAGATTAAGAACACAAAAACATGCAGAAATCAGGAAGAAAAATTAAACAACAAGAAAAATAGCAGAAATTACAAGAAAAAAAAGGAAATTGGTACTCGCGGGAAAACGGAAGTCCAGACTGGTCTGTGGAGCGGTGAGGGACACCATTGGATGGATTGCGAACTCCGGACTGCTCGGTCTGAATGGATGCGAAAGGTTTAAGGATCCGCGTCGGAGATTCCCTTACTCGTAAACTGTTTGGCCACTTTTAAACATCATGGGAGATATAACAAGAAGACAAACAACTGAAGGGCCTACATACCGTATTTTCTGGACCCAGCTTCCATCAATTTTATGTGAAATAGGTGCGGGTGCTCTTTGCTCAGTGCGAGGAACTCAGTACATGACAAAGTACGAGATACATTATTATGTTCTCATGTTTAAGGCTGGCCATAGTGAAGAGTAACATATGTATATACACAATAATTAAAGCGGCTAAGCTACTCCCCACCATGTGCATTTCACGTTGTAGCTGCTGCTTCATCTCTAAGAGACACGTGTAAGCACCCGAGCTTTAGATTTTCTCTTTTATTTTTGAATTTTCTACTGCCTCTGTTGAGAAATAATGTGAAGATGTCTTACAACTACATTGGTCGGTTTCACTTACAGAAATATCTCGCCCTGAGTCCCACGCTCAGCGCTTATCTCGCCTCTTTTTTCTTTTCTTCTTGCTGCACCTTCCTCTCCTCTATCCCGTTTCAAATTTTCATTCAAAGAATTCCTAGCCCTGCCGCACCTCCTCCTCCCCACTTCATTCCCACATTGCCACATGTCCTCTACCTTCCGTCATTGGCACTGACAGGGTAGGCCACCTTCGTCTCCGGTGCGGCACTTGGAAGCACCTCTTTTCCCAACCCTAGCTATCTTAATCTCCACTGCGACGTCGATAGAGGCGGGCCATGCGCCTCCAAGCGAACCACAACACCTCTATGCATGTGCCCTCGCAAGTGAACCCATCCATCGGCCCACGCCATCGAAGTCGTCGGCATTCCACCTGACATGTTGCCCCCATGATAGTGAGGAAGGCGACAAGTGCGTACGTCGTCTGCCATGATAGTGAGGAAGGCAACGAGCGCACACGTCCATCATTTTTTAAGTGTATCTGCATTTTGCTAAAAAAAAGTGTGTTTGCTTTTCTAGAAACACTGGTCAGGTAGAGCACAGTTCACCCATAGTAATGTTCATGTTTAGAAAAGATTACTATTCACATAAGATTACTATTCATACTTAGTTAATAAGTACAAGTACTGCTCATTATAGGTTACTGTTCACTTATTGCCACATGTCTAGCGAGGTAGACCTACAAACGACTCGGACGTCCTGCCTTGGATCCTTTGATCCAATGCCTTAGCAGCTTGCACGACCCCGTAGACGCGACAATGATATGCGTTAGGTCGGTGCTGATAACGACACCATTTGCGTACGCCAAACGTGTTTGGAGCACCGCGACATCACCAGTATGTGGATCGTACCTCATGAGATGCCCTGTTGCATCCCCTGATCTCGTGACCATCTCATATTGCGACCTGTCGTAGTTCATAGAACTATCAGTGAAGTAGCGCCGTTTGGATCACGCCCCGGGCAGCCACGTCAAAAAGTTGGCGAAGGATTTGGCCGCCAGGAAATTCCAGCCAACGCCGTCTGCGGCCCCATGATGTGCGCCAACTGTTGTGATGTTCTCACGGCAGATACCATAGGAAGACTCATCAAGAGTGGTTGGGGCTAATAAGCGCCGGTGGGTTCCGGATGTGAGATTGAGCACCACGGGCCATCTGTTTGTCGGCTCGTCGGCCAACCTCAACACGCACGAAAAAGGCACACTTATGACAATGGCGACCCAACGTATATGCCATGGATTCCAAGCTCTACCACGACTTGGCACATCAAACATATTTATAACTTTGTGGACATCATATGCAAATGAGGAGTAACATATCAGTTTTCCTCTAATATCCTAACCCATAGATGATACAAATAAAACATGTCATTTTCTACAGGGCTACATGGACGAAGCACATAACAGGACTGAAGCTGGATACCTGCTCAATTTATAGGCCCAACAAGTGAGGGAAGCTATTCACGATTTCATTATGCAAATGACCATTCATGAACGTTGCATGCCTAAATTAGGTTTCAAGCAAGCAAGTTGATTCCTCTCTCCGTCTCTTCTCATGCGACATGCATGAGGGTCGGCTTCGTACAAGTAGCAGCGTGACTGCGAGCAAGCAGTTCGAACAACTCCAGCATGTCGACGATATCCACTTTTCGTCCATTTGAGATCGGCTGAAGAGGCGTTGTTCGCCTGTGTTTGACCGGTCCGCTCAAAAGGACGACACACGTCAATGTTTTTTTTTTGCCAACCAACCTTAACGTAAGAAAAGGCCGGAGTCCAGAATCTTTACCTAATAATAAAGAAAGTTCGGTTTCAGCCCGTCCGTCGTCGTGGTAGTTTTTCAAAAAAGTCCCTCGGTTTACATGAAATCAACCCGCAATCCACACCTAAGTAAAATAACGATTCGCTAGCCAAAACACCAGCGGCACGTCCCTTCCTTATCCTGTCCTCTCCACCGCCACCCTCACACCACATCACCCGACGGACCGTGCCGCAGCTCCTCCTCCTCCCCCTCCCTCTCCGGCGAGTCGACGACCACCACCTCGCCCCTCTCCGACGAGTCGACGACCACCACAAACCAAACCAGTCCGCCGCTCGGCCTCCGCCGGTCCTAGCCTTGCCGGGAGGCTGGTGGCTCCCTGAAAAAATAAAGAGAGAAGCGATCTGAAGATACACAGAAACAATTAGCCGATCCGAAGATACACAGAAAAAATTGGAGATGCCATTTGAGCTATATAATAATCCTAAAGAAGAAGAAGAGCCGATCTGGAGATACAGAAAACAATTAGTGCAACCATGGTGTGCCCAGCCTAATAGATAGGTCGAGCTAATTTTGCCATATTGATTCATACAAAGATGGCCAAGGATGATACAGAGAAGAGCTCACGGAAGAAAAAACTTGGTGATTTCACCTGAGCCGCCCCAGAATCCTTCTGCCGCCGGCAGACGAGCAGCACCACCAGACCTCCTCCCTCGCTTCTGCCATAGGTCCAACCAGCCCCGGAGCGTGCTGGCCGGCCGCCAGATCTGGCGAGCAACCGAGCCGCCACTGCACGCCAGCCCTGCAGCCCGCCGTCGCTCCCAGCCACCCACCGGGAGGGGCTCCACCACCACGGCACCGGTGCTCCGCTCCGGCCCCCGTGAGCCAACGAGTAGGCCGCCGCCGCCCCAGCCGCAGCAGCAAACACACACACCGACGCTGCCAGAATTTTCCGCGCCACCTTTGGCAGCCGGGAAGTGGCTGGGTGGTGAGGTGGATGGAGAAGAGGAGGAGGAGGAGCGCTTGATGGTGAGGTTGCAGGAGGAGGAAGATCGAAGCGGAGCGGCGCTGGGTGGTGAGGACGAGAGGAATGGCGAAGTGTAGAAGGGGCAGTCACTGGGCGCTCAGTGGGGATTTGTTGCTTGCTATTGCTTTTTTTTTAATCAAATTGTTGTCGCTGTACACCGACTGGAACCTGCTGGATGCTATGCGTGCTAGCACACAAAAAAATCTGGTGCTCATCCTTTGGATTTATGTGCGATCGTTAATGGCGCTGGTTGATTATTTGACTGTACCGAGCTGGCACACTTGCACGCTGATGGCAACAATTCCAACTTATGCCATCGGCCGATATTCATGTTACTGTGATCTTGGAAATAAATTAAATACTATACTGTATTTCATACGGAAGGAGCACAAACTTGGACAGAACATAGAGTTGTTTTGTACCTATACTGAGAAAGGTTTGTAGATGAAACAAGTTATGATTATTAGTCATGGTAGCTCTAGGCACAGGTAGAGTAAACTAGGTATTGTAATGCTAGACTAAGGATGGACCGTGCTTGGAGAAATCAAAAATCTGCTGCCCTCCGTGGCATAAGTATATTCAGCAAAACTCTAAAACGACGCACTATGCCTTTTCTTGAATGCGACCAGGTACATGTTAAAACCATTTTCCATAATCATGGAACCAAGTTTGGAGCTGAAATGCACTTATGCTCTCGACGATCCTTTTGGTGTAGTGCGTTGGTTCCAAACTTATTTATGTTTCGAGGTCTCGATGGTCTGTTTTATACGCTGTCTGTGTGGGCTTTATTAATTTAAAGCCGGACATCTCTGATGTCTATGTTCTAAAAAAAAGTTTGGAGCTGAAATGGTCTCACATAAAAGGAAGGCGGAAATGAATGTATGAACTTATAACTATGAACCTTCTTCTGTACAGAGATGTACACTACACACACGACTATACAATTTGTTAGAAAACAATTCTTCTACTCACTTTGCACCTCACCGTCGTTTAGGAAGATTTTAATCTGTATTATTCTTTTGCACACATCAAAAATTTTTGTAGCGACCAGATAAATTTAAAGAGCGACTGAATTTTGACTTGCACATTTTCTTATGAATAGACGATTCTCAATGGTACCATAAACTTTTTTGCTACCGAAGATCCTAAAATAGTGGAACTGAATGGAGCAAAGACAATAAGCTTCAGGCTAAGAACTCAAAAGAGCCAGGCAAAGGACAAAGGAACCAGGAAAAAGTTGAGAACCACATATGAGTTTTTTTAAAGGACATATAAGCTTTAGATTAACTCTCCAAAACCAGTATCATGTTTCGAATATTGATGTGTTCTAGAGAAGTGCTGTATGAGTTTCTTCCGTTCAAACGCACGGGCATATTTTTTATTTTTTACTAATAAAGGGAGAAGCGTTTCTTACCATCATAATTTCGTCTGTTTATCGTCCATCATTCGTCCATCATTTTTCATCTGTTTTTCTTCTATCCGAGATGGTACTAATCTATATACCTGCCCGTACGTAAAACGTCAAAGGCGTTTCGCCTTGGACTTGGGCCTCCACGCCGTTCGTTGGCTTTCTACTAGACCACGTGAGTGGGCTTTTCAGAATCTGATGTACACGAGCTTCCTAAAAAACTGTACAGTAGATGCTTCTGTCAAACTCACAACTCATGTCCTGTCCCAGCTCTCTATTTTAGATACAATCCAACCAGTTCATTATATTTTTTTTTAAATTCCCAGTTCATCATATATGTAAGCTGTTTGGAGGATCAACAAAAGGTACCGAAGGAAAGGAAGCGAAAATGAATTAACCCAGCCCGAAGGAAGGGAACGAAGAGAAGAAGCCCATATTTACTGAAATGACGATTTGCAACTGTACGGTTATACGAGGACAAAGTGGGGTCTGGTTGGCTTTATTTCCCTCTCTCTTCTTTGTGGACAGTGACTGGACTGTTCTTCCGGACGTATGAGAAGGATTTGGATGGTATAACACTGTTACCGGACACTGCCGAAGATGACATGCTTACTGAGTTAGGTATGTATCATATTTATTTTCTCCCGTTGCAACGCACGGACATTTGTGCTAGTTCATGACAACGGCCATAGTTTGTGCCATCGGCCATGCCAGCATCTGGCATATATGTCACGGTAGAAAAAAAATCATAGGTCATATGCCGCCACAGTTGCGAGCGGCTAGCAGAGTTCCCAGCACACAAAAAAGATGAACATAACTCAACCACGCCACGCATCTCGGCCATGGTTCAAGCCGGTAAACATGCGGACATACAAAAAAGGTAGCGCTCTGGGCCCTAGATCAATCATCTAGCTGGAGCATTTGTTTTTGCTTCTTCTCGAACCAACCCCTTCTTCTTGGGACACCTTGCTTGAGTCCATCGCCATGATCTTCATCTTCTTCGTCATTAGCGTGAGCTTCACCACGTTTGCTTTTGTCTTTGCAATGCTCACCTCGGTCTCGAGCTTCTTCGCTTGGACGTTCTTCTCGATCTCGAGTTTTTTCTTTTTTATCTCGATGTAGGCCTTCATTTGCTTCTCTTTCTCTTGCCGACACTTATTCTCCCTTACTTCCTTTTGGGTCATCATGCCCTACAATGTTCTTGCAAGGCAAATGTGGTCGCATCACGCTTGTCGTCCTTCTTGAAGTTGGTCTTCCCCTTCGGCCGCTTCTCTTCCTCACCATGGTTGGCGACATCCACCGGCCCTCCATTCTTCTTGAGGGTGACATATATTGAGCCAAAGCAAAAGAGGTCTCAACAGTTGATTAGATAATACTCCCTCCGTTTCATAATGTAGTGCCTATAGATTTTTGTGAAAGTCAAACTTTGCCAACTTTGACCAAGTGTATAGAGAAAACTGTCTACATCTACAATACCAAACATGTACATTCTGAAAATATAACTAACGATGTATACAATGATGTGCATTTGGTATTCTAGATGTACATACTTTTCTATATAAACATGGTCAAAGTTTGTAATGTTTGACTTTTGTAAAAATTTATAGGCACTACATTATGGAACGAAGGGAGTACAAGCAACGGTCTTCAGTTCAGTCAGTTAACAATACGAACAGCTTATATACGTACTGAATAAAACAACAAGGCAGAGATAAGCTACTCCCTCCGTTCCATAATACTCCCTCCGTTCCATAATTTAGTGCCTATAGATTTTTTGAAAAGTCAAACCTCATAAACTTTGACTAAGTTTGTGGAGAAAAATATTTACATCTAGAGTGCGAAACATATATCACTACATTCATCATAAGATGTAGTTTCACATTATATATTTTCGCTATTGTAGATATAAATATTTTTCTCTACAAACTTGGTCAAAGTTTCCAAAGTTTGACTTCTCAAAAAATCTATATGCACTACATTATGGAACGGAGGGAGTATAAGAACGCTTTGTACACTAGTGTAGTGTCAAAAACATTCTTATATTATGAGACATGGGGAGTGGCAGTTTTTTGCAGCACTTGTACTTTCAGCGACGCGGGGCAACCTTGTCGGGAGGATGGCCGCACGACCTCACTATCGAGAAGGCGGAGAAGCTCGCCCATTTCGGCATCGTGGTGCCACATGACATGCGCACCGAGAGCATGCCGGTGAGGCCAAATTTCTACACTTGAAACTGTACAAGAGCTTCTGAATTATAATGACAATTGGCTTGTCCTCTCGTAAGAAATCTGAAGAAAATGTACTCTGTGGAAGAATGGCAATATTATTTGCTGCTTCTCTGCAATTTTCTGTAAAAAAAACTGCTGCTTATCTCTGCTAATTTCTCTACCAGCGGAGAGTCACATATTGTTTATCTCTACTAATTTTTGTTAATTTCTGTACTGTGTGGGTGTGAGAAGTATACAAGGTGAAGAAAAACTGCAGCTTATCTCTGCTAATTTCTGTACTAGTACAAGAGAGTCGCGTATTCTCTCTTCTAAGTAGATTCATTCTTCGCAAAAAACTGAAGCTTATTCTGCAAAAACTGTAGCTTATCTCTACTATTTTTTTCATTCATTCTCTTAAAGAAAAATGCAGCTTATCCATGCAAAAAAACTATTAGCATATCTCTGCCATGTTGCTTTATTCAGTACTACTGCACGAGGCTATAAGTTGGATCCCTCTGATCAGTATTGTTAAGGTCAACTTATGTACGTACTCCCTCCGATAAGCTGTTGGTATTGTTAAGTGAAGACTGCTGCTTGTATTGGCTGTGTTTGTTTCAGCTTTTGGAGCAGTTTTAGGATTGAAAAAAGCTGAAGCTGAAACAAACAGATTATTTAGAACAGCTGTGGAACCACAACCCAAAACTGTTTCAGGAGATTTTCAGTGTAACAGCCTAAAGCTGGTCTCGATGTACTTTTGGGCCAAAACTGTTTCCCTAGCCCCTCTATCTTTGGCGTTTGGTCATAATTATGTCGTAAATGCCACCGTAGGCATGACATATCTCTACGTTCGCCCCCCTCCTCCTGAAACATAGCGTTTTCACCAGCTCACAGTCGTTTCCACAGCTGCGTTGCCAAACAGCTAACCTTCACTACAGCTGTTTCCTCAGCACAGCAGTTTTGCCAGCACAGCAAGTCCACAGCTGAAACTGCTGAAACCGAAGCTCAAACAAACACAGCCAATTGTCTAGTGGCTGTGGAGGCCTCTTTCGCTTTGAAGTCAGTGTTGTCCGTTGGATGTTGTTTGGACGGTTGATACATGGCCGCATGTTGCTCCTGCCCCTGATCTCTGTCCGCGCGAGCGGCTGACTATAGGACTGCGAGCAGTTAGCCAATTGCACCGATGATCCATACGGCCGGGTACGGGATCTCAGTCTGAAGTGTATTGCTCGGCCTTATTGAAAGCTCATGACGCGAACGGCTCACCCGCCATAGCCTGCTAAGCCCCTATTTAGTTCATTAGTTTTAGGACTTTTTCCAGTCCCAACTAAAAAGTCCTTAGTCCCTAAAAAAGTCTCTTCTTGTTTGTTTCCAGGGACTAAAAAGTCCCTAGTCCCTTCCTAGAGGTTATTAAATGATCATGTTATCCCTATTAAAATAACACTATGGGGCGACGGGGCAATGAGTGTAGGGAAGGGCATTGTTGGAAAAGTCTCAAAAAGTTCCAAAAAGAGAGTCTTCTTCATTTAGTCCCAAAAAACAACTTTTAGTCCTTAGTAGTCCCTCTTGTTTGGTTAAAAAGTCCCTACACCAAAAAGTTCCTGGAAACAAACACCCCCTGAGAGCATCTCTTTCCCCACCAACCACTCTCTCCTCTCCCCCTCACGCCGCCGCCCAAGATACCGGCCAAAGCCGCTGGCAGGAGCACGCCGAAAGGCCGCCATGCGCAAGAGACTTCCCCTCCCTCCCCCCTGCGTCGGCGGGCCGCTGGATTTGAGGATTTGCGGCACTTCATCGCGGGCCGCCGGATTTGGCTTTTCCGGCCGCTTGTTGCTGCGCCAAGCGATGTAGTGGTCGGGGAGCCTCTCTCGCAGCCCCGGCAAGGGCGCATCACCGCATGTAGGCTTGTGTTCGTCCGCACGCCGCCGCCGACGGTTTGCGGATATGGATTCGTCCGGCCGTCCACTGAGCTCAGCGCTCGCGCAGCGTCTCTGTGGCTTGCTGATGCCGCTCATACAGTGCGATGACTGCACGCGGACAGTGCTGCGGCTAACTTCGGGCACGCCGAAGCACCCCGGATGGGTGTTCTTCAAATGCGAAAATGACGGGGTACGTGCACTTGCGGTAGCTCATTTGATAGCTCATTCTTTAGTTCAATTGCGGATCCTCATTTCGAACATGGTGATTTTTTTAGGACGATGGATGCTCATTTTGGTTTTGGGAAGACCAATACATTGATTTATTAATAGAAAGAAACTTAATAGATGTTGGTGCACTCCTTAGTAGAATCGAAGGCAATGATGCGGGTGCATGTGCAACTAGAGCGGATGCAACGTCTACTTCTTTCGAACCAAAGATGAAGAAAGAAGAATGCAAAATCAAGAATCCACACATCAACAACGAATGCATGGAGAAGATATTAGTCCAATTAGTAGGAGCAGTTATGAAAGTTGGAAATCTTCTAAAATACGTACTTGTGGTTCTTGTTTTCTTTGGTCTTGCTATTCTAGCAAAGATTTGGTGATGTCTTTGGATCCAGTGTTGCTGAAAAAGCAAAGAAATGCAATATGCTAGATCAAATTAAGGTGCAAATTTAAGTTTTGCGGACCGGGAGGAGTTGCGCCAGATCGGACGCTGCAAAGCCGACCCGTAAAAAAGCATATTCCGGGAATATCCTTTTCTACGTGTCCATTATGCGGGGTCTGCATCTACGGCCGTCCGCGCCGGCCCACAAAGACGTTTTTTCGCGAACTGCAAATACGTTTTGCGGGCCGAAAGGATGCGGGGTCTGCTAGAGTTGTTCTAAGCTGCTCCCGCAATACAAAAACAATCCAAAGACAAAACAAATTAAAAAATAAACTCTCGACAAAAGTACTTCACAAATCTAACCCCTTTCGGTGGGGTAATGCCAGAGACATGAGTGTTACACAGTGTAGCATAGCGCCTACGGATAGCTCCGCTGCCCCGTGTAGCATGTCGTCTATGAGTTGGGCGCTACCCAAAAGGGTTATTTCTATGACATAGTTTCATTAAGCGTATATTTTCTAAATTACTTTTGCTTTTGGGTTATTTTTATCCATTTTGCCTGCATTAGCAATGTTGCACGCGGCTGCACGCCGCGCCGCGCCGTGCAGGCATATTTCGATGAAGTTTTATATGTAGTAGGAAAAGATTTATGTGTTGATGTTATTGCTGCTTAAATTTTTTTTTTTGAGAAATCTCGCTTGCTTTATTCATTCAAGGAAATTGTCATAGGTACAAGGTTCGGGTCATGGGGGTAGCCCAACCAAACATGTCTACCTACGTCTAAATTACAAGCGAACTTAGCAAGGTTATGAGCTTCAAAATTAAAACACCTACGCTCAAACACAAAATAGCTCAAAATAAAACTATTGCAATGGTTCATTATTTCATGTGCTACTGCCGCGTTAGGGCCTCCAGTTCTTCTGTTGATGTCGTTTATCGCCTCTTTACAGTCCGAGGCGATGCACACCTTCCTCTCACCCAAATCATCAGCAAGCGCGAGCGCTTCCCGGCAAGCATACGTCTCCAATACCAACGGATCAGTGATTCCGTTGAACACCAAAGCTGACGAACCAAGGTAGTTACCATCCTGGTCGCGACATATCGCTGCTGCTGCGCCTCCTCTCCGTGATCTTCCTACTGCCCCATCTGCGTTGATCTTCACAGTGCCATTTGGAGGAGGTAACCATCTTTTCTGTAGTGGTGAAGCGGCAGGTCTGGTGGGTGCGCTATATGTCCCTTCGTTCAAATTTCCCAGTTCAGCAATATAATTGTTGATGAAGGACGCCGTCTGTTGCGGGCTTTGGAAAATTGATTCATAAATTGCCTTCCTCCTGGCGAACCAAATCGACCAAAGAGTGATGACCAACCTTGTGAAATTATCCTGATTCAAACTTTCATTCAACTCAAAGAGCCAAAACCTCGCATTGGCCTCTAGATTACCTGACATATGTGAAACCAAAGTTTCATCAGACAGCGCCCACACACATCGGGACATCGTGCAGTCAACCAGGGCGTGACGCCAAGAGTCCTCGCACCCACACAGCGGACACGCATCTTGTACTGACATATTCCGCCTTTTCAGCAAATCAGTTGTCGGCAGAGAATGATGAGCGAGTCTCCATAGGAAAATTCTCACCTTCGAGGGTATCTTTAATTTCCACAACGAGCTCCATGCTATCTCGTCTTGCACGGCATTAGATGTCCCGTTTCCTCCGTTTAGCCACTCCTCCCTCTGCAACTTGGTTTTGAGCAAGAATTTATATGCTGAACTCACACTAAACTGTCCCTTCTTATCAGGGTTCCATGCCCAAAAATCTTCTATGTCACGTGTACAGACAGGGATCTTCAGAATAGCCTCGGCATCAATAGGGAGAAAAACAGCCCGGACCAGCGACTCGTTCCATGAGGCCATGGCAGGGGAGAGCAACTCTGAGACGAGTCTAGGGGGATCCGCCACCAGAGAAGTTATAGGACGTGGTGTCATATCTTTGGGAATCTAGTTGTCATTCCAAATATCAGTTGTTCGACCATTACCAATTCGCCGGATGATGCCCTGCTTGACCAAGTCCCTTCCTTCCAAGATAGCGCGCCAAATCTGAGAGGGCCTCGATCCCAACTCCGCCGTGAGAATATTTTTGTCCGGGTAGTATGCAGCCTTCAGTATCCTCGCACTCAAACTAGCAGGTTCATTCAAGAGTCTCCATGATTGCCTTGCCAACAGGGCAAGGTTAAAAATCTCCAAATCTCTAAAACCAAGCCCTCCCAAATGTTTTGGACGTGTCATCACGCCCCATGAAACCCATGCAGGCTTGCGTTCTCCTTGTCTGCACCCCCACCAAAACTTTCTGATTGTTGATTTGATATGATCACAAAGACCCCTTGGTAATTTAAAACAAGACATTGAGAACACCGGGATAGCTTGAGCTACTGATTTAATAAGCACATCTTTGCCCCCTGCTGACAGGCATTTGCTCATCCACCCCTTTACCTTATCCCAGACCCTGTCACTCAGGTATTTGAATGTTCCTTTCTTTGACTGTCCCACATCAGTAGGCATTCCCAAGTATCTATCGCTCAAAGATTCATTCGGGACTTGCAAGTGACCTTTGACAGCCTCCCGAACTAAGTCTGGACAACCTTTACTAAAGAAGATTGATGACTTATCTCTGTTAATCCTCTGGCCCGATGCCCTGCAATAAGAATCCAATAGGTTTGATACTTCTTCTGCTCCATTGACACTCGCCCTGAAAAACAGCAGGCTATCATCCGCGAATAAAAGATGGTTCACCGCCGGTGCCGACGCTGCCACCTTAATGCCGCTGAGCTGGGATGATTGGTTCTGGGATTTTAAGAGGCACGAAAGGCCCTCCGCTGCTAACAAGAAAAGGTATGGAGAGATTGGATCTCCCTGTCGAATCCCCCTTGAAGGGATAAAAGTTTCCGACCTAACACCATTGAACATAATCGAGAAGGTAACAGAGCTCACCATATTCATTACCACTGAAACCCATGGTGCCGCAAAACCCAACTTTTCCATGATTGATTTCAAATATGACCATTCCACACGATCATACGCCTTCATCATATCAAGTTTCAAAGCTGCAAATCTGTTACTCTTTGATCTATTCCTCTTCATAAAGTGCAAACATTCATAGGCTGAAATTATGTTATCAGTTATAAGCCTCCCTGGAACGAACGCCGACTGCTCTTCAGATATAATCTCAGGAAGAATCAATTTTAGCCTGTTTGCTAGGACCTTGGAGGCAATCTTGTAGAACACATTGCATAGGCTAATTGGGCGAAACTGAGAGAGTAAGGTTGGGTTTGTTACCTTTGGGATAAGAACCAGCAAAGTGTCATTCAAACATGCAGGGCTCTCCTCACCTTTGACAATGGCCAACACTGCTCTGGTGACCGTGTCTCCACAGATATCCCAATGTTTCTGAAAAAAGTGAGCTGGAAATCCATCGGGACCCGGGGCTTTTGTGGGAAACATTTGAAACAATGCAGTCTTAACCTCCTTCGCTTCATACGGAGCTAACAGCAACTCATTCATCTCCGGCGTGACCTTCACGGGTACATGCTGAAGGACCTCCTCCACCCCCTGCACTCCCTCAGACGTATAGAGTTGTTTGTAATACCCAAGAGCCATCTGTTGCATTTCAGTTAACTCCGTGGTTAGTTGCCCATCCGGCCTTTCTAGAGCCTTGATTAAATTCTTTCTCCTACGCATAGACGCCCGCATATGAAAATAATGAGAGTTTCGGTCCCCTGCTGATAGCCATTCAACCCGTGAGCGTTGTCTCCACATTAGTTCCTCTCGTAAATATAGTTCAATCAAGCGATCGTTGATTTTTATTTCTGCATGAGACGGGCTCACCCGCCTAGTATCACTCCTTAACCGTTCAAGCTCCTTCTTCAAGGACCGGATTTCTCCTTTGACACTGCCGAAAGTAGTCCGTGCCCACTCGCCCAGATTGTTTGCCAGCGCCTCAAGATTCGCGCGTACTTCACCAGCCGATAGATTGTGGCTGTTGGAATCCCATGCAGCTTGAATTGTTGTTTTCAAATCAGTGTGAGTATCCCACATCACCTCATACCTGAATTGTTTAGCCTTTCTGCCACCACCCTGTGTTTGTGACAGCCTTAGAAGGATGGCCGAATGATCTGAGGTTGCTGTGGTGATGTGCTCCACCGATGCCGAGGGAAACAAACCGCACCAGTCAACCGAACCTAGGGCCCTGTCCAGTCTCACACGAGTGTATGATCCTCCCGTAACTTTCTTTTCATATGTCCACCTAGTCCCCTTGAAGCCAAGATCAAGCAAGCCACATACATCAACCGCATCTCTGAAGCCCTGGATTTGTGATTGACTCCTCGAACCAATCCCATCGTGCTCATCGTGTTTCAAAACCTCGTTAAAATCACCTATACAGACCCATGGCAAATCATGGAGCGTGGACAGGTTCTTCATGGTAGTCCATGTATTATGACGAAGGTGGGTTTGAGCTTCCCCATAGAAGCATGAGAGCCTCCACGTTTGACCACCTTCATCAGTAAGCTTGCAGTCAATATGATACTTCGAATAGCCCAAAATCTCATTCTTTATCTCATTATTCCGGAAAATAGCTAAACCTCCACTCCTACCGGAGGCTTCAACAGCAAACGCATTATCAAAACCTAAAGTACTCTTTAAATTTTCAGCCCTCTCCCTGCTAATCTGGGTTTCTACTATACAAAGTACTTTAGGGGCAAACTTATTCGCGAGTTCGCGAAGCTCTTGAACTGTCGGGGTGTTGCCAATCCCCCGGCAGTTCCAGCTTATGATACTCATTGCGCCCGGCGGTACTCCGCCTTGGAGCCCGCCGATAATGCTTCAGTACTGTTCTGGTTGTCCTCGCCTTCACCTGCTTCCTGGCTGATCGTTAAACCCTTGGTCCTCTTTATGTTCTTCCTTGGTGATACATAAACCGGGGGCAAAGGAGGGATGCCCGGTGGTGTCTTGTACAACACAACAGTGCCATCTGTCACACCTGAGCCTGGCTTTCTAGTAGTCGCCAAGGGTGGCTGCAGATTCTCCTGTGAACCCCTCTTCGTTCCAGTTCTAGATGCCACAGCTTCGGGCTGCTGCATACGCCCTCCCTCCAACGAAGAACTTGACGTTTCCGTAGTGGTGGATCTTGGCTTCGAAGGGAGAGCTTGGACGCTTGAAAAGAATGTTGCATGCGGCTCTTTCACTTATATACAACAAAAATAGCCTTTTTTTAGATTCCTAAAAAAAAAGCCTTTTTTGAGACAACCTCACGAAGTTTTTATTTAAGTCGTCATAATGTTTCTATACTCATGACTAAAAAAGCAACTAGTAAAAAGACTAGAATGATCTATAATATCACGAGTAATCGCATCATAACTTGCCGTACTTCTCTGGTTGATGTCATCGATGACAACTTTGCAATCTGAAGCAATATAGATTCTTCGCTCATAGAGATCATCCGCCAAAGACTGCGCTTCCCGGACTGCGAGGGCTTCCAGTGTGGTTGGGTCAGGGATTCCCACAAAAGTGATCGTTGAGGCTCTCATGTAATTTCCATGAAAATCTCCGCACACAGCGGCCACAACTCCAACCGAAGCATTCCTATTAAGAGCAACATCAACATTAATTTTCTTCATATTCTCCGGTGGAGCAACCCATCCGCTCTGCCTGCTAGCAGGGATGATTGGCCTTCTCACTACTTCCGACTTCTTCATCGTCTGTAAGTCATCTATGAATGAGTTGATGAAAGCATTAGCAAACGGCGTCTGATATATGTCCTCGTGAAGCACTTTTCTCCTTGAGCTTCAGATCGCCCACAGGGATACACTGAGGCGAGTGAAATCTGCATGTGATAACAGACTCTGCATGTTGAATAACCAGTCTCTGGCGTTTGGATTCACATCGAGGCTCATAGTTTCCACCAAGGATTCGGGACATAGTGGCCACACACTTCCCGACATTGCACAGTCGAGCAGCGCGTGCCCCATGAATCGGTTGCGCCACAAAGCACGCACGCCGGAGTAGCCACCATGTTTCTGTGATGTAGGAGCTCATAAGTCGAGATGGATTACCTTGCTAGGCACCATAGGAAAACACGGCTCTTGCTTGGCACTTTGGTGCGCCAAAGTAACAACAAAAAAAGTTTTTTTAGGGAATAACAAAAAATAGCTAATAAGTTCTTGCTTAAGAAAAGTCAGACGTCCGAGATGGGTCACTGGCCCATGAAGCTTGCCTTGTGCATTTGCATGAGGACGCGTACAACTATGTCTCACTTATAGCGAGATGTAGCGTACACTCACGGTAAGCATACACCGGTGGGCCGGCCCAGTATTCTCCTGCCATAAGTAATGTCCGGCCCAACTTACAGGTTAGTTCATTTTTTTAATGATGTTGTGTAGATTTTTATAAGCATAACTAAAAAATTGTCGATAGATTTAGAAAAATATGTTTGTCACATTTAAGATTTAACAAATGTTCACGCGTTTCAAAAACATGTACATGCATAATAAAAATGTAAGAGCTGTACGAGAAAAGGTAAACAAAATCTAAACATTTATTTGAAATTAAATTAATCTACCAAAAATGTAAAATATGTATGAAAACAATAGACATCAAAAAATATATTTGAGAAAATGTAATCATGTACACGAAATATATGTAAAGTGTATTAAAAATAATAACTTTGTTTCATATATATAATAAAAATGCAGAACGTGTATGAAAAAGTAAAACATCAAAATGTATATTTGAAAAAAAATGTTAATCATGTACTCCCTCCGTCTCAAAATAAGTGACTCAACATTGCACTAACTTTAGTACAAAGTTAGTACAAAGTTGAGTCACTTATTTTTGGACAGAGAGAGTATATAAAAATATAATTAATCTGCATAAGAATTTTTTTAGATGTATACCAAATATTTACAATGTGTAAAAAAACAATAGACAATAAAATATATTAATCATGTATTTTGAAAATGTGAAACATGTATTAAATGTTTTGATGTATAAGGAAAATTTATAATGTGTAAGATTCTTTTTGAGAAAGAACCAATGAAAACCTGTGCAAAGAATAGAAACAGTGGAATATAAAAAAAACAAGGAAAACGTATGAAACCTAATAAAGAACAAAAAAGGAAGAAAAATAAAGAAATTACAAAACTGATAAAAATGGAGAAGGAACAGAACAAAACCGAAGAAAATTTATGAAAAACCTAGTAAAAACAGGGAAGAAAACGAAGAAAAGCAGTGAAAAACAGAGGAGAAACAATAAACCCAAACAAACCCGTGAAGAAAAAAAAACGAAAGGAAACGGTTGAAGAAAAATTGGATATGGTGGAATTCCATCTTTTACCGGGCCTGGGTTGGGCTGATGTGCAGTCTTTGGTTTTAACATCGGGCCAGCCCGGGCTTACGGGTGCGTGCCACCCGCCGCCTGTTCGGCCCAGAACGCCCGCCTTGACCGGCGGCGGGGCGAAACGCTCTTCTGTATCCACACGGGATGGCGCGAGGGACTGAGTAGACGTTCCTGGACATCGGCTTGCTCCGTGCGGTGCGGGTCACGCCGCGCCTGGTCCACCATGCGCCACCATGACAGTGGCACCACGGTCGGCGCCTCGCGCCGCACGCGTGATGCGGGCTATGGCTGCCTGGCTGGGGCGGGTTCTGTGGGGTGGTGACCTGGTGGCCGCTAGTTTTTTCCGCGTGGAAGCCAACTAATTGGGTAGGTCCCAAACTTCTCCCCTATTTCCTCAGCTCTGCCCCGTCGTCCCTTGTCCTCCACACACATTTGATTGGCTAAATCAAGAGTTTCTCTTGATAGGACTTCTGATCCCACCGATCAAGAGTATCAGGTACTGCTACACATATTTCACTAGCTACACATATCTTGGAGTCAATGTTCATCTAGATGCAAGAGTTCGTCGTCCTGCTTCATTTTTGTATTACCTAAATCATGGATCTGGTTCAGGCTTTCTTCGTACTCTCGTACTTAAGTCGCCAAGATTTTCAATCTTTGTTTTAATAGGTGTTATATGTCATCTGATTGGGGAGATCCGGTCAACAATTGTCTGTTTTGTTTGCATTCTCGTTAATGAGGTTGGATCTTAAAACATGGGTGTTTCGATTACTGTAAATGTTTATGAAGTACTGCGATACTTCTTCAGTTCGGTGAAATGTCGCAACAAAGACATCTAGTTTAATGGTTTTGAGAAAGAAAGAAAAAGGTCGTTTTAGGACGATTTGTCAAAACTGCACTTTTCTAACATGTATCCATTTATCAAGGAAAAAAAACCCACAGACTAGTTGTCAAAAGTGTATTCACAATATGAGCAAACTTGTTAAAGTGGTATCAATTGTTTGAGCGCATTCCAAGACTTCTGTCATCTATGGAAGTTTTTGGGTCAATTTTATACTGTAATAGTTTGTATCGGACACATCGAGCTTCAACTTACTCAATCCTCAGCTGTAGACATGTTTCTGAACATCCTGTAGTTGTGTGATATGTGTACTTTGCTTTGTGTTATCTATTCAGCACTTAAAACATTTAACTGTTATGTTGTACAGGGATATTCCTTGATTACATGGCAGCAGTATCAGCAGTCAGTGCTGTAGGATGGGTTGTTTCTCCTATTATTAGAAGGATGGTTTCTTTGGTGCAGTCCTATTTGTCAAGCCAGTACAATTGGAAATCTGGGATATTATCTGATCTCAAGAATTTGGAGGCCACTTTAATGGATATACTCCTCGTAGTTGGAGCAGCTGAAAGGCAACATGTAGTGGACACCAATCAGATATTGTTATTGCAACAAATGAAAGACGCAGTCTCTGATGCAGACGATGTGTTGGATGAGTTTGATTATATGCTTTTAAAAGAAAAGGTTGAGCAAAAAGGCCTGCTCAGACGCATAGGCTCCTCTTCTCTCTCTGTTGGTAAGCGGCTGGTCAACATCGACAAGTTCAGGTCAAATTTGAGGAAGGTCCTTAAAAGCTTGGAAAGGGTCAGAGTTTCGGCAGAGATGTTTGTCCGAGTGATGACATTGGAGGGCTTTAACGCCATTCAATCTCTAAAGTGTGTCGCAGCTAGAACCACTGGATCACTTTTGCATGAAGATGCAGTTTTTGGGCGAGAAAAGGAGATAGACGAGCTTGTGGGTCAGCTGTTGTCTAAATCAGATAAATGTTTGCTGAGTGTTTATCAGAAGTTTAGGACAGAGGTGCACACTATTGTTGGTGTTGGGGGCATTGGCAAAACTACTCTGGCCCAGCTGATCTATAATGATGACCGCATGGTGGATTCCTTTGACGTGAGAATGTGGGTTAGTGTTTCCAATAACTTTGACAAAACCAGAATTACCAAAGAGATCATAGCATACACAACTGATTGTGAGAATGCTGAATTGACCAATTTTAATTTCAGTAAGCTCCAGGAAGAACTTAGACAGAGACTTCAGTTCAAGAGGTTTCTCTTAGTGTTGGATGATGTGTGGTACAATGAGAAATATGGAGAACACATCAACAAACAAATGTGGATGGAAATAATGGCTCCTATTAAGGAAATGTTTAGAATGCCCCCCGGATGCATGGCAGGAAGCAAGATTCTAGTGACAACCCGAACAGAATTGGTTGCAAAAGTGTTGGACTCTAGAAGCTTGTTCCATTTACAAGGTCTGGGAAGGGACGATAGTTGGTTACTGTTCAGGCAATGTGCATTTGGCAGCAAGAAGCCAGAAGGTTATCCAGAGTTGAAGCAGCTAGGATACCAAATTGTTCAAAAACTTAAAGGCTCACCTCTGGCCCTAAAGGTTGTTGGAGGACATTTAAATGGAAAATACAGTGATGCAGAGTGGGAGAATGTTCTTCAAAGAGATGTCCTCAATCCAAATGATATTTTGACGATCTTACACTTAAGTTATGAAAGTTTGCCGGAACACCTCCAGCAGTGCTTTGCATATTGTAGTTTATTCCCAAAAGGTTACCATATTGATTCAAATAGATTGATCTGGATGTGGATAGCTCAGGGCCTTGTTCATCTAGAAGGAAATAATAGTAGAAGCTTGGAAGATACTGGAAGGGGCTATTTCAATGATCTGTTAGCTCGATCATTTTTCCAAGTGCTCCGCTGTGGAGATCAAACATATTACGTTATGCATGATTCACTGAATGATCTCGCACTTCATGTTTCCAATGGGGAATGCTTCAGGGTTGACCATGGCAGCGTTGGGGAGTTTCCTCATTACATTAGGCATTTGTCTGTGTCTGCTGAACAACTGGGAGATCTTGTGAACTATGATGGTCTCCGAAGATTGCGTACATTTATGATTCTGAATGATTCTTGGTTCTGCTCCAAAGTCTGTTTAAGTCATGATATACTCAATAAACTCAAGAGTGTGAGGGTACTTGATATAAGCGGATGCTGCTTTGGAAGCTTTCCTGAAGCTGTCAATGATCTGATGCACCTGCGTTATCTAGCAATTCGACGCACTTATTACCCACTGCCTACAACAATCTCCAGACTGAACCATCTACAGTCCTTGTTTGTATTGTATCATTCATGTTACTCTTGCTCAAACGAGAGGAAACAGCTGAAATATTCAAAGAGGGAAGTGAACACTACGGGAGGTCATTTTAGTCTTCCTGAAAGCATTAGCAGGCTCATTAACTTGGTGCATGTCGATGTAGAGAAGGCTTACACTCTCATGTTATCAGGTGTGTGTCAGCTTCCTTGTGTCGAGGGTTCTGGAGAATTCCTTGTCGACAAGAAGGAGCAAAGTTTGGTACAACTGAAGGATCTGAACAAGATTAGGGGAGAGCTTTCTGTTAGGTTTCTGGAGAATGTAAAAAACAGGGAGGAGGCTGCAAAGTCTCATCTAGACTTGAAGGAGCACATATCTAAGTTGGAGCTAGAATGGGGATCATGTGATGGAGCTCATGGTATGGACAAGGGCTTTGAGGTGCTTGATGTATTAAAGCCGCACCGCAATCTTGATGACCTAACTATCAGTGGGTACCCAGGTGTCAAGTCTCCTTCTTGGCTAGAGTCTGATTGGCTGAGAAGATTGAAATTGATCTGTCTACGAGATTGTAATAGATGGGAGGTCCTTCCACCTTTAGGGGATCTCCCCTTACTCAGAACTCTTGAAGTGCGGCGAATGGAAGAACTAAAAGCACTCAGCCAGGAGTTCTTTGGTCATGCTGGATTCCCTTCTTTGGAAAGATTGCTTCTGGAACGCCTACCTAAACTGGAGTGGTGTCTTGTGGACAATGATAAAGTGTTGCAGAATCTCAGACATCTGTCTGTTGCTGGCTGTCCACGTCTCAGATCATATCCTACCCATCCTCGTACACTCAGACATATAGCTGTTCTTGACCAAGAAACAATCCAAGTTAAGGCTCAGATGGATAGTCTTGATTTATCAAGATCGTTTTGTAGGCTGGTATCAAGCTCCTTGCATGTCTTGCATGCTCATCACCTAGAGTGTATAGAAGATATGGACATCTATGTGAACCGTTTGGTAGACACGTCCACCACAGTGTTTAGCAATCTGAAATCACTCAAACAGTTGCAAATATATGGCATCAACCGGGCAAATACCCCCTCCGTAATTACTACATTGTGGGGTGAGAATGGGGGCACTGTACTTCCTTCATCACTTAGATTCCTCGAGTTAAAACGGTGCTACCTGCAACCATCCTCTTTCTCCAAGTTAATGAAGAATCTCCCGTCGCTTGCTACACTATACTTAAGTGAATGTGACACTGTTGAGATACCCGGTCCACCGTTAAGGCTGAACCACTTGAGGATGCTGAAACAGTTGTACATTTATAAATGTGATTGGATTTCATCTTTTGAGGGATCACTGTTGTCCCTTGAAGAGATGAATATAGACCAATGTTACGATCTGGAATATGTACCGTACTTGGATGACATGCCATGTCTTCAGAAACTACATTTGTCTCAGTGCCCTCAAGTTATGCGATTGTCTAAAGCAGGCCACCAGACAGCCCTGAAGGAGCTGGTTGTAAGATCTTGCGATGGATTATCTTCTCTGCGACAGCTGTTTGACCTTGTTTCGCTTGTGAAGCTGACGATTACCTATTGTTCTGATTTATTGTGGCTTCCTGATATGGATGGTTTTTATTCGCTTCGGGTTCTCTCGATTAATCAGTGCCCCCGGCTGAGGTCACTGCCACGGAGTGGTCTTCCTGTATCACTTGAAACACTTTTCCTGTCTAGATGCCATCAAGCACTGGAGGAGCAGTTTCAGCGGAAGGAAGGTCCAGATTGGAATAAGTTTGCGGCCCTTCCAGGATGCAAGTGGGAAGCTAGTAGGTGGTAAATATTAGGAGGTTGTCCTTTATACTATCCCGAATCCGCTTTCGGGTATGTTTTCTTTGGGTAATGCCTTACTTTTGCATAATAAGCAAACTTAAAGAAAGAAAAATGCAAACTGTATAGATCTTAGATGGTACCACAGCTGTGCGTGCGTACTTCTGCCTGTCATGGATCTCTGGACAGAAAGTTTTGCTTATTGAACTTGCTAGGATAAAGCTGTGAGCTAAGTGCAATCATGTAAACCATTTTGGTTTGATGGTCCAATCAACTTGACATTACAGTCAAAGCTAAATTGCACTTTTTAGTGAATGCAAATTTTCTGAGTAATAAATGTATATTGTACTCTAGTTACATTTTTTGAACGGATTTGCTGAAGTTAAATAGAATGATGCACTGCATGTTTTTTGTTTGTATCTTATTTAATTAGTGAATGCTAATATATTGCATGGTTATGCTTAGAGGGTGTTTGTTTCCAGGAACTTATTGGCTTAGGGACTTAAAAAAGTCCCTATAAGTCCCATCTAAACCAAACGGGAGGGACTTATAGGGACTTAAAGTGGGCATTTGGGACTTATGAAATAAGACTCTCAAGGAGGGACTTATAGGGACTTATAGTTGTAATATGGTCTTCTAGTCCATGTTAAGTCCCAGGAACCAAACAGGTAGGGACTTATTAGAGACTTGGGACTTATAAGTTGGGACTAAAAAAATCCTAGGACTTATGAACCAAACATGGCCTTACTATCTAGTGGCACATTTTGCTGTTAGGCGTTAGCATTAGATAGCTTATTTTTTGGTATTTCATGGCGAAACAAGAAAATAATCAGATGGGTATGTGTTAGTTGAATACCTTTATAAACAAGAGTTTGAACTCTGAAACTCATCACTGGTTGCAAAACAAAAACCTAGCCCGATTGTAGAGAAAGAAGAAACCAACTTAATACCTGGATGCCGTAAGCCTGTAATGCTCTTTTGGTTCTCGTTTCTTTACCCCTTGGTGTTACTTCTCACACCTAAAGATACAAAACTTTTCTTTCGGCTCTGTTAGCAGAGGATGCAGATATTGTGAGATAGTGGAACCCGACACAAGGGTCATATTGAAAATACTCCCTCTGTAAACAAATGTAAGACATTTTAGGTCATAACGTCTTACACATTTGTTTACAGAGGGAGTAAAACATAATATTTGTAGCTTGTTGGACATGTATCTCCTGTAAAATCTAAAAAACTAAGTAGAGAACAATTCATATGAGCTTTTGAAGTTTGATATGCTTTATTCTCGCAAAAAAGCAGATAGAAACTTGATCTTCTTAGTATAAAAAGCCTATACTATGTTCATAACTTTATTATGCAACACATGTGTATCCTTTTGTACCGATCGCTGATGGAATGAGGGGTGCTGTATATGCAGGCTTATTACACCGGAAACAGATGGCTTCTGCTAGGTGAACAATCCTTCTATAGGTGCTACGGAACAAGAACAAGATCAGCATGGAATGGGCAACCCAAAAAGGATGGGCACAATCCATGATGCAAATTCTCTGTTCAGTTGTTGGCAAGGCAGAAGTTGCAGGCCACATGTTCTGGTATTTGGAAGAACATTCATATGACGTGCAGACAGGGCTGGAGGTTCACTACCACAGGTTCAGAAGGGAATTTCAGATTCGATAGCCGGCATAAGGTGATCCGGAGTGTTTAGGGTGTGTTTGGTTTGCGCTCCAATTTGCCCGACCAAAAATTTGGCGTGACCAAAGTGAGGGCATGACCAAAATTTTGGTAAGTTTTAATTGTTTGGATTATAGCCCTTGCACGTGCCAATTTTTTGGCAAAACTACTAGGTCTCCATTTGGTTTGTGAACAACTGAGTTGCCAAGCATTTCAAACTAAGATTGCCTAGTGATCTTTTAGATTCTAATTAAACTATATACTCCCTCAGTTCCTAAATACTCCCTCCGTCCGAAAATACTTGTCATCAAAATGAACAAAAAGGGATGTATTTAGAACTAAAATACATCTAGATACATCCCCTTTTATTCATTTTGATGACAAATATTTCCCGACGGAGGGAGTATTTGTCTTTCTAGGCATTTTAAATGGTCACAACATACGGATGTATGTAGACATATTTTAAAGTATAGATTCATCCATTTTGCTTCGTATGTAGTCACTTGTTGAAATCTCTAGAAAGACAAATATTTAGGAACGGAGGGAGTAGTATTTAGCCGATAAAAAAATACACATAACTACTTTTTTAATACAATAAAAATTAACTAATGTAATGCACAAAGATAAATGAAATGAGCATGCAAGAGCATAGAAATTCACGACAGTTAATTAGTCCAACACATATGCCACCGTTCATACATATCTTTAGTGAAAGTACTCCCTCCGTTCGAAATTACTTGTTTTGGAAATGAATGTATCTAGAACTAAAATACGTCTAGATACATCTATTTCTGCGACAAGTAATTCCGAACGGAGGGATTAGTAATTAAAGAATATATGACCGGAAAGTTGCATGCTAGCTCGAGCTCCGGGTACCTTCTATCCTGATTATCTGTTCGGGCCGTGATTTGTGCCTCTGACAGCATCACATGTCCACGTTCTGATGCACAGGGTCATTACCAGGAGTTATTGTGCAGGCGATTGTTCCTGGCATTTTGTTTCCTTGCATTTGTTTCTATGCGTGTGTTCCTACAGAGAAGTGTGTGAGAGAGAATGGGTCCCTCCCTTCATGCAGGAATCTTTGTGCAACCGTGAGAGAGAGGTTTGCATGGAGAATTTTTTATCTCCACCCTTTTGTCCCATATGCATTGGAAAGTCAAAAACCATCTCATGCTATTACTAGTACTAGTGATTCCAGATTCAAGGAAGAGATTTTTGGATTATTTTTTTTGACATTTTTGGGATGCAACCAAGAGATGTTTTTCTACTACTCCCTCCGTCCGAAAATACTTGTCATCAAAATGAATAAAAGGAGATGTATCTAGATGTATTTTAGTTCTAGATACATCATTTTTTGTCCATTTTGATGACAAGTATTTCCGGACGAAGGGAGTACGTCCCGTGACAACACGCTAAGGACACGAGCACCCCCCCCCCGCGCGCAAAAAAAGGACACGACCACAACAGTGCCATGAGTGTTTGCTGGGTTGCCAAGGTGCGTGGAACTAAAATAAAGAAAAAGAGAAGAAATGAAATAAAAACTACTCCCTCCGTTTCTAAATATTTGTCTTTCTAAACATTTCAAATAGTTATAACATACGGATGTATGTAGACATATTTTAGAGTGTAGATTCACTCATTTTGCTTCGTATGTAGTCACTAGTTAAAATGCCTAGAAAGACAAATATTTAAGAACGGAGGGAGTAGAGGATAGTGTTGCATGCATGTATGCAAACATTAGAGAGCAAACTTTACCAAAGGAGATAAGAAAATAAGAGAGAGAGAGAGTTGCCGGTTCAAGAGAGGAGAAAGATGCCCTGCATTAAAAAAAAACTGTGGCATGCAAAGATAAAAAACATGGAACATCACCGCTCACACGTGATGGGTCTACACCACTTGTCTCACTCTGATGGGAGATGGACACGTGAACATCATATCACATACAGTTACCTGCTAGCCCCAGAGGCAGAAGATTAGGATTTGAGCGGCCAGCTGCTAATTTTCCATTCATGCACACATTCACATGGAACAGAGCCCAAAATAGATGGCTGCGATAGGGGTATCACGTAGGCTGAGCTAAAAAAACACTCTTTTTAATGCTCCTACATGCATGGCGAACGTAAGAGCATCTTCAGCCGCGCCTCCAACAGACCATCCCAGGCCACTTTTCGGCGTCGGCGCCGAAAAAATGGTCCAGTCGCGTCCCCAGGACGCCGAAAATCGCCGGATTGGGTCGAAACTGGCGCCGGCGGACCCAACCCGAACCCGGGGCGCGCGGGGTCGCCGGGGGGCGCCTGACGGGGCGTTTTTGGCGCGAATATGATGGGGCCCGCCCTGTCAGCGACGCGCTGCTTCGTCGTCCTCGTCACCTCGGTTCTCGCGGGAATCAATGCCAAAGCTGCCGCACTGCCGCGCCGTCGCCTACATTGATGCCCCGCGTTGCCGAGATGCAGCGCCGGTCAGCCCGCCCGTTGATGCCGTGCAGCGAACCGTCGCGTCGCCCGGCGCCACGGGCGCCCGCCACGCGTCGCCTGTCATGCGCCTCTCGCCGCCCGAGCTCCGGCTATAAAAGCCGCCCACCTCGTCGGCGAACGCCACACCGCAACACATCGCCCCCCGCACTCTCCACACTGCCACGCGTGCTTCACCGCTTTCTCCCGCCGCTCGCTGCTTCGTCGCCGACACGCACTGCGCCCCCATGCCGCCTCGCCGCCGGGGTGCTGCGGGCTACCGCGGCGTCCGGGTTCGTCCGTCCGACACCTACTCCGCCGAGATTCGGTCGGGCGACGTGCGCCTCGGCCTCGGAACCTTCGACACCGCCCAGGAGGGCGTCCGCGCGTACAACGCTGCGGCGTGGCGCCTCGGGCGTTCCCGTTGGGACATGAACTTCACGGACGTGGCGACTCGGGAGCGGGCACAGGAGTTGGCGCCTCCCCCGCGGCTTATCACCGACGAAGATTGTTGGAAGAACCGTAGGCGGGCGCACCGTCTCAACCTGGCCGAGATGGACGAGGAAGCCATGACGACGTGGCGCCAAAACTTCCCGCAAGACATCATCAACGAGCACCAGTTCTTGACCGAGAAGAGGGTGGAGAGGAAGAAAAGGAGGATGGAGCGAGTGGCTTATCGCGAGGACAAGCGAGCGCGGAAGGCGGTCGCTAAGTTCAACATCGAGCTAGGAGATGCGTCCTCCTGGGACTCCACCGACGAGCGGTTCCTTGACGCCTACGCTGAGACGTCGGAGGAGGACATCACCGAGGCAGAGTCCGAGTCGGAGAATGACGAGTACTGGTAGTTCGTAGGAGAAGACTATGTGAACTATCTATTTATCTATCTATCGTAGGATTAAGATTATGTGAACTATCTATCTATCGTAGGATATATGTGAACTATCTATCTATCTATCGTATGGGAAACTGTGATTTTATTTGCGACTATGTGATTCTATTTCAATAGACGTCGAAACACGTCGAGCCTGGGCCGTTTTGCATCGAAAATGGGCTGAAAGCGCCGAAACTGGGCCGATATCGACGCCTGGGGCGTCTTGGAAGGACGGCGACTGAGAACGCACTGGCACCCAAGCCGAAACTAGCGCCGGCTCGTCCCCAGGCGGCGGTTTTCGGCACGTCTTGAAAACGCAACGGCTGAAGATGCTCTAAGTGGCTCCGTGATGCCTTTTGCCATGCTTGGTGTTGGTGATCTTCGTCAATTGAAGACTTAGGGTCTGTTTGGTTAGTGGCCTCAGCTTCGTGCCTGGAAAAAGAGGCTGCCTGGTTTGAGCCTCGCACGTCATTGTTTTGTGCCTGGTGAGGCTGGCCTGGCGTACACGCGTTTTGTTCATGGCCTGGCCTGGTGTAGTATTAAAATAATACCCTGCCATCATTGAAGGCCCCTAACGACAAAAAATGCTTGAAAACAGCGGCTTACTAGCACCAGGCAGCTTCCAGACGTCCTATCCTGAAAGCCTGGCCCAGGCTAAGCAATTTGCCTGGGTCACAATCCAGGCTAATCAAATTGTGAGGCCACCAGGCCAGTCAAGCTGTTACTTTTTCAGGACAGTAACCAAATACTCTTCAGGCACCTTTCAGGCAGACTTCGGGCCAGGCAAATTTCAGTGTGGACACTATTCAAACTGACCCTTAGTCAGACGCCTCGACATCGAAGAAGTCGCCGAAGATCTCAAGTCGATGTGTACGTTCAAGTCGGAGAAGATGAATATTCCCGTCTTGACCATCGCTCGTTCTAATCGGTTTCTCAGGTGGGTGGCAGGAAGTTCTCCTACTGCAATGTGTCATACTTGACCGACAAAGACGACTTCAGTATCAACGGCACGAGCCACCTGGTTGTGGACTCGTTGGCCGACCATCGCGCTGAAGGGCACGCATCCATTTTATTTTTTTCGAGAAAACTTTCAATCTATTCATCTTCTATCATGACAGTACAACGAACACTAGAAATAATAAAAATTACATCCAGATCCGTAGACCACCTAGCGACGACTACAATCACTGAAGCGAGCCGAAGGCGCGCCGCCGGCATCACCCCTCCATCGCCGGAGTCGGGCACAACTTGTTGTAGTAGACAGTCGGGAAGTCGTCGTGCTAAGGTCCCGTAGGACCAGCGCACCAGAACAGCAACCGCCGCTGATGAAGAATAACGTAGATCGAAAGGATCCAACTTGAAGACACACGAACATAGACGAACCACGACCAGATCCGAGCATATCCACCGAGGATAGATCCGCCGGAGACACACCTCCACACGCTCACCAACGATGCTAGACGCACCACCGGAACGGGGACTAGGCGGGGAGACCTTTATTCCATCTGCAGGGAGCCGCCACCGTCTCGTCTTCCTGAGCAGGACATAAACCCTAACAAATCTCGAAGGAACGACTAACAACGAAGCCCTCCCACCGGTCCTTGTCAGGATCCACCACGCCCCCATGACCCTAGGGCCACTGAAGACGAGGCGGAACTGCGGCGGAGCCGGTGAGAGGCACGAACTCTAGCTTTTCTTGAAGGAGGAGGCGGCGGCTGGAAAGTAAACAGAGATAAGGGCATGCATCCATGACAATACCAACCAGACAAATGAGTCACATGTTCAAGGTTGTACGAGTGGACTTGTCAACAATATTTCTAGAACCGTGGAGGTCATGTGTGGGAGAGGTGTAACATATCAGTTGTCCTCTAATATCTTAACTCATACTTCCTCCGTCCTAAAATAAGTGTGTCAACTTTGTACTAACTCTAGTACAAAGTTGTACTAAGGTTGAGACACTTATTTTGAGACGGAGGGAGTAGATGACACACCATAGAACATGCCATTTTCTATATACTTACATCGACGAAGCTTATCTATGGACTGAGGTTGGATATCAGCTCAAGCCTCAATTTATAGGCCCAACAAGCGAGTTATTCATGCTTTAGTTATGCAAAGGATCACGCATGAACGTTTCATGCCTAAGGTCGGTTTAACATGCAAGCAGGCAGATTGATTGGTTCGGATGAGCAACTGCTCTGCCGCCTACGGACTCGGCTCTTGGGACGCTTCAGTTGAGCACCCGCGTCCGCGTGACTGCGAGAGAACAATTACACGGAGGATCCAAATGCGACCTCGCTGCTGTGAGCCTAGCTCGTATGCACTCATGAACTGGTGCGTCTAACATCGTTGTCGGAGGACGTGTGAAGGTTTGTCTTCGTCGGATCTCGCGGGATTCAGTCGGTGCTGGTCTTCGGTTGTCTGTTTGGTCCGGTCTTTGTTCGTCTTCCTTTGGTTGTTTGCAGGTTTGATCCTTCTGATCTATGACTTTTTCGTCGGTGGTGGTTGCCACTCTAGTGTGCTGGTTCTATGAGGCCTTAGCACGATGATTTTCTGATTGTCTACTATAATAAGGTTTGCCCGGCTCCGGTGAGGGAGAAGCGATCACTAGTAAAAAACATGACTTTGGTCCAGGCCTGCCCAGCCCATTAGTCTCGGTTCTGTCACGAACCAGGACCCATGGTGGCATTGGTCCCGGTTCTTGAGCCCAGAGGGCCGGCCGGGCCTCATGGAGCATTGGTCCCAGTTCATCTGTCCTCATTGGTCCCGGTTCCAGACACGAACCGGGACCAATGAGCCTTGCTCCTGGCCCACAACCATTGGTCCCAGTTTGTGACTGGAACCGAGACCAAAGGGGGGCTTTTAGTCCCGGTTTCAGCCATGAACCCGAACCAATGAGGTGTCTATATATACCCCCTCGCCCGCTAGCACATCACTTCACTGCTCTGTTTTTTTCTGGCCGGCGAGGGGAGAGCTTTATGGTGCTCTAGCTCACCTCCTATGCACATGAAGTATTCGATGAAATGCGCTAGCCACACTACTTAAGCTTTCTCCTCTCGAAGCTCCTTGTCCAAACTCCATTTTCCTCAAGATTTGTCTAGGTTTGCCGGTCCCTCGTGTTCCGTCCCTGTCCTCACCGCTGTTATTCGCCCGCGTCGAACTCGTCGCCGGCACAGCCGTGGTGAGCCTCCTGTTCTTATCTTCTTTCTAAAAAAATCTTACTTGTATGATTTAGAACGATATTTGTATAATTTTCTTACTATTATTATTGTTTGTTATTATATAGTGCGATGATTTTGGTATCCGCCCACGTCGGCCCTCGTCCTATCTATGATTCGGATGTGGTATATTATCTTTAATTTATAACTATTTGTTTTAGTGTTTATGACAATTATGCCGACCAACGTGACATAAATGTTTTTATCTAGGAGGTATGTGAACCGGAAATTCTAACCGACCCTCTTGTGGAGAGGTTAAATTTAGTTGAAAACAAAAACATTTACTTGAAGGAAAATTGGAAAAAACTGAGGAGGAGAAGATGGAATTGGAGTTGCATGTTGCGGAAGTCGTCGATGATCACAAGATCAAGATGGACCCTATTGTCAAGAGGTTAAATTTAGTTGAAGAAGAAAACAATTACTTGACGGAAAAAATAAAAAAAATTGAGGAGGAGAAGATGATATTGGAGTTGCATGTTGCGGATATCGTCGATGATCATAAGATCAAGATGGATGCCATGCGCTTGAAGATTAGAAAATATGCCATTCATACCGAGGCTTGGTATCATTATGTCGTTGGATCAATTGTTACCTTGGTTGCGATTATGATCGCATTTGTTGTTGCATTGAAATGTTTTACGTAGTTTCAATGTACGGTTTAATTAGATGCTCTGGAGAACTATGTATGTATACTTTGGTTTTAATGTGATGACGAACCTCTATTCATTTGGTCACACATATCTATTCATAATGTTCTGTAATGGTTTTTGACACACTTAATTATATATAATGCACGCAGATGAACCGACAATGGATGTACGGTGACAGACGCACCTCCGAGTTTATTAAGGGCATGCATAATTTTCTCAAAGTGGCCGAGGCAAACAAGCAGAATGGTTTTATGTGTTGTCCATGCCCTAGCTGTGGGAATACGAGGTCTTACTCTGACTCGAAAACCCTTCACACCCACCTGCTTTATAAGGGTTTCATGCCACACTACAATGTTTGGACCAAGCACGGAGAAATAGGGGTTATGTTGGAAGACGACGAAGAAGAAGAGGATGATGACAACTACATGCCCCCCTGAATACGGTGATGCTGCAACGGGGGAAGCTAAAGATTAAGAGGAACCAGACGATGTGCCCGATGATGATCTCCGCCGGGTCATTGTTGATGCAAAGAGACAGTGCGAAAGTGAGAAGGAGAAACTGAAGTTCGATCGCATGTTAGAGGATCACAAAAATGGTTGTACCCCCATTGCGAAGATGGCAACACAAAGCTCGGTACCGTACTGGAATTGCTGCAATGGAAGACAGAGAATGGTGTGCCTGACAAAGGATTTGAGAAGCTACTGAAAATATTGAAGAAGAAGCTTCCAAAGGATAACGAATTGCCCGACAGTACGTACGCAGCAAAGAAGGTCGTATGCCCTCTAGGATTGGAGGTGCATAAGATGCATGCATACCCTAATGATTGCATCCTCTACCACGGTGCGTACGAGGATTTGAATGCATGCCCGGTATGCGGTGCGTTGCGGTATAAGATTAGACGAGATGACCCTGGTGATGTTGACGGCGAGCGCCCCAGGAAGAGGGTTCCTGCCAAGGTGATGTGGTATGCTCCTATAATACCACGGTTGAAACGTTTGTTCAGAAACAAAGAGCATGCCAAGTTGATGCGATGGCACAGAGAGGATCGTAAGAAAGACGGGAAGTTGAGAGCACCCGCTGACGGGTCGCAGTGGAGAAAAATCGAGAGAACATACTAGGAGGAGTTTGCAGGTGACTCAAGGAATGCATGATTTGGTTTAAGCACGGACGGAATTAATCCTTTTGAGGAGTAGAGCAGGAATCACAGCAGCTGGCCCGTGACTATGTATCTATAACCTTCCTCCTTGGTTGTGCATGAAGCGGAAGTTCATTCTGACGCCAGTACTCATCCAAGGCCCTAAGCAACCCGGCAACGACATTTATGTGTACCTAAGGCCATTAGTTGAAGAACTTTTACAGCTGTGGAATGGACAAGGTGTACGTGTGTGGTATGAGGACAACCAGGAGGAATTTGACCTACATGCGTTATTGTTTGTAACCATCAATGATTGACCTGCTCTCAGTAACCTTTCAGTATAAACAAACAAGGGATACCACGTATGCATGCACTGTTTAGATGACACTGAAAGTATATACATGGACAAATGCATGAAGAATGTGTACCTGGGGAATCGTCGAGTTCTTCCGACCAACCATCAATGTTGAAAGAAAGGCAAGCATTTCAAAGGCGAATCAGATCACCGGAAGAAGCCCGCCCTCTGTACTGGTCATCACATACTTTCTATGGTCAATGATTTACAAGTAATCTTTGGAAAGGGTCCCGACATACTATCTGTTCCGAATGACGCTGAGGGACGCACGCCCATGTGGAAGAAGAAATCTATATTTTGGGACCTACACTACTGGAAAGACCTAGAGGTCCGCTCTTCAATCGACGTGATGCACGTGATGAAGAACCTTTGCGTGAACCTGCTAGGCTTCTTGCGAGTGTATGGGCAGACAAAAGATACACCGGAGGCACGGGAGGACCTACAACGTTTGCACGAAAAAGATGGCATGGCTCCAAAGCAGTATGAAGGTCCTGCCAGCTACGCTGTTACCAAAGAAGAGAAGGAAATCTTCTTTGAATGCCTGCTCAGTATGAAGGTCCAGTCTGGCTTCTCGTCGAATATAAATTGAATAATAAATATGGCCGAGAAAAAATTTCAGAACCTAAAGTCTCATGACTGCCACGTGATTATGACGCAACTGCTTCCGGTTGCACTAAGGGGGCTTCTACCGGAAAACGTTCGATTAGCCATTGTGAAGCTATGTGCATTCCTAAATGCAATCTCTCATAAGGTGATCGATCCAGAAATCATACCAAGGCTAAGGAGTGATGTGGCATAATGTCTTGTCAGTTTGGAGCTGGTGTTCTCACCATCGTTTTTCAATATCATGACGCACGTCCTAGTTCATCTAGTCAACGAGATTGTCGTTCTGGGCCCCGTATTTCTACACAATATGTTCCCCTTTGAGAGGTTCATGGGAGTCCTAAAGAAATATGCCCGTAACCGCGCTAGGCCAGAAGGAAGCATCTCCACGGGCCATCAAACAGAGGATGTCATTGGGTTTTGTGTTGACTTCATTCCTGACCTTAAGAAGATTGGTCTCCCTCAACCGCGGTATGAGGGGAGACTGACTGGAAAACACACGCTAGGAGGGAACTCAATAATATGTAGGGACAGGCATTCTTGGTCTCAGGCACACTACACAGTTCTACAGAACTCTACCTTGATGACCCCGTATGTCGATGAACATAAGAACATTCTGCGCTCCAAACACCCGAAGCACTGTGACGACTGGATTATATGTGAACACATTAGGACTTTCGGCAGTTGGTTGCAAACACGTCTCAGGGGTGACAACACTATTTCTGATGAGTTGTACTCGTTGGCCAGGGGACCATCTTCGACTGTATTGACTTACAAAGTGTACCGGATAAATGGGAATACATTTTACACGATCGCCCAAGATCAAAAGAGCACCAACCAAAACAGCGGTGTTCGCTTTGATGCAGCAACCAAGAGGGGAAATAACACATATTATTGTTACATAGTGGACATATGGGAACTTGACTATGGACATGATTTTAAGGTCCCTTTGTTTAAGTGCACATGGGTCAATATGTGAGGAGGCGGGCTACAGGTACACCCACAGTACGGAATGACAACAGTGGATCTGAAAAATCTTGGGTACACAGAAGAACCATTCTTCCTAGCCAATGATGTGGCGCAGGTTTTCTATGCGAAGGACTTCTCTACCAAACCAAGAAAAAGAAAAGATAAGGAAGCGAGTACATCATACGATGAGCCTAAGCGCCACATAGTTCTTTCAGGAAAAAGAGACATCATGGGATTGGAGGGCAAGACAGACATGTCTGAAGATTATGAAAAGTTTCATGAAATTCCTCCCTTCAAAGTAAAGGTTGACCCAAACACCCTGTTAAACGATGAAGATTATCCATGGTTACGGCGCAATAAGCAAATGACACAAGCGAAGAAAAAGTGAAGACTTTCTCTCCACAACTATTATGATGATGCCTTTGATCTAGAATACCACTGCAGATACATGTGAAGACATGAAATGCCTTTTGTAACAGATGAGTTTCTGTCCAAAACCCTGATCATCCGAAAGAGATGGTTTGTTTTGTACACGAAGTGCATTCAGTTTTTGTCGTAACCCTCTCAACTTTTTAGCACATGCTATGTGGGTGAAATGATGATACCATGCCAACTTTCAACTTTTTCAGAGTTCATTTGTAGTGCTTTACAATTTAAGGGTCATTTAGCTGAAATAATGAACTAATAGCAAAAAGAATGAACTAAAAGCAAAAAGATGAACTAAAAATAATCAATTAAAATATTCTGTTATGATCAACTAAAACAAAACTATAATATTCTTCAATAGCAAAAAGGATCAAGTAAAAAGCTTTTATAAAACTCCAATAGCAAAAGGAATAAACTAAAAAACTTTTATAAATCTCTAGTATTATTGAAACTAAAATTATATAAAACTTATGCAACTAAAATTATCAAAGTATTTTCTGTTCAAAACATTAAAATCAAAAATAATTTTCATAAAGAATTTTTTTGTTAGAAACTTTAATAGCAAAAAGAATTATCATAAAAAAATTGTTAGAAACTAAAATAACAAAATCTGTCTTTGAATATAATGATAACATAGTAATATTAAATAGCAGGAAAAAGAATCGCTCAAAATCTATTTTTATAGTAAACTAGTGATTCAAACAAATTTAAAAAAAATTCAAATTTAAACTATTCAAATTGGAAAACAAATGGCACTAACAGAAAGTTTTTAATTTTTATTAACTAAAAGCAAAAAGAATGACCGAAAAACTAGTAAGTATTTTGCTCTAAGTAGGAACAAAAGGAAATAAACAAAGCAAAAAGGATTTTTTTTAAAAAAGCCACCTACTGGGCCACCACGGCCTGAATACGACTTGAAACCCAACCATGGGTCAGGATTCATGCCCGCAATAGGCCAGGTAGGCCAACAGGCACACAATGACAGTTTTAGGCCCGAAAGCCTGCAGTTGAGAGGAGCTCGAGAGGGTGGGCGCAGCAGCACCTATAAACCACTCTCGAGCTCTCTCAACTAGCGAGGTGGGACTAAACTTTTGGCCGTGACGTGGGCAACACAAGGCCTTTGGTCCCGGTTGGTGGCACCAACCGGGACTAAAGGGGGTGCATTAGTACCTGTTCATAGTACCAACCGGGACCAATGCCCCACCTTTAGTCCTAGTTGGTGCCACCAACCGGGACCAAAGGTCCCTGCTTCCCGCCCTTTGGGCTGCTGAAAAGAGACCTTTGGTCCCGGTTGGTGGCACCAACCGGGACTAAAGGGGGCATTGGTTCCGGTTTGTGCCACGAACCGGGACCAATGCTTTGTGTATATAAAGAAACACTTTGCAGTTTCGTCAAAAATCACTTCTTCTCCGCCCCAACGCCCCCTGCTCCCTCGTCGCCGTCGCCGCCGATCCCCTGCCCCGACGCCGTCAGGCTCCTCCACCGCGTCGTCGCTGATGCCGTCAGGCTGCTCCACCGTGTCGTCGCCAACTCCCCTGCGCCCCGACGCCGCCCGCTCCTCGTCATTGTCGCCGCCCCCATCGCCGCGCCCTGCCCCGTCGCCGCCCGCTCCTCGTCGCCGTCGTCGGTGCCATCGCCGACGCCGACAGCCTCCCCGACCTCGCCGTCGCCTCCCCGCGTCGGCCCCTGCCCTGCCCCGCGCGCCTCAGCCTGACCCCGACCTCGCCATCACCGACGCCGCCCCCAGTGAGCCCCCGCGCACCTGCCCTGCCCCCCCTCGCCACCGCCGCCGCCGTGGACGTGGCCGCCGTGGCCCCCACATTTTTTCTGCATATATATATATGATTTATTTTGCATATATTTTGATGTATGTTGATGTGTATAGATATA
>LR738715.1:725383585-725410444 GCA_902687465.1 Secale cereale
TGATCATATGATGTTTTTATTATTCATAGATGATCGATTATATTTGTTCATATGTATGCAAGCGAAGTTATTGTCGTTAGTTGTACTGTTTAGGGTTAGGGTCGTCGAGGGGTCGGATATTCAAGAGAGAGGCGCTCCGGAAGTCGTTGTCGTTAGTTGTACTATTTAGGGTTAGCACTTCGACATGAGGGGGGACGTCGATCAACCCTCCCTCATCTCACCCGACCAAACTCTCGAGTCCACCCAAACCGGCCGGAAAAAAATAGAATAAGAGGGAATAGAGGAGAAGAAGAAAAAATAGAATAAGAAAAAAAAAAGGAGAAGAAGAAGGAATAGAGGAGAAGAAGAAAAAATATCCTATTTCTTTTTTTCTCCTCTATTCCTTCTTCTTCTTTTCTTCTTCTCCTCTATTCCTTCTTCTTCTTCTCCTCTTTTTTGGTTCCTCTATTTTTTTTCTTCTTCTCCTCTATTCCTTTCTTCTTCTCCTCTTTTTTTCTTATCGGGAACGAGGGTGTCGAGGATCGCCGAGCGGACGAGGGTCGGGAACTAGGGTAGAGGGTCGAGGGTCGTCGAGGGGTCGAGGGTCAAGAGTCGAGGATCTTTCGAGGGGTCGAGGGGTCAAGGGTCGTCGATGGTCGAGGGTCGAGGATCGCCGAGGGGTCGAGAGGGGGACGTCGATCAACCCCCTCTCACTCGACCAACTCTCGAGGACACCTTAACCCTAGAAAAAAACGTTGTCAATCTCCTACCCCCTCCCGCCCCTACCCGACAAACTCTCGAGATTTATAAGAGATTTATCAAGAATGCCCCCACTATGGATGTGCATAATTAAGTTGATCCATATTTTTTCCCGATCTCGTCTACCATTCTATATGTGCACGTTCTCTTATGTCAAAGTATTGAAGAAATCCATGGGTTCATAATTATCTGGAAGTAACAGCCGCATGATGGTATGAAGCTATCCAAGATTATTTTGGAACGGAGTCCTAATAGGATAATTCGCTTTTTTGGTACGAAGTTCAGCAAAGCCCTTCCAAATAGCGATATTGGAAAGGCTCTTGCTGAACTTCGTACGAAAAAGCTAATTATCCTATCAGGACTCCGTTCCAAAATAATTTTGGAGAGCTTCATACCATCATGTGCATGTTACTTCCGACTAATGATGAAGCCATGGTTTTCTTGAATCCTATGACACTAAACAACATGACATATAGAAGGGTAGATGAGATCAGGAAAAATAGGGACCATTTTCTGCACATCCAGAATGGCGCCATTTTGTTAAATCCCTTGTCGGTCCGGACGTCAGACATTCATGAGAGAGGCGGTCCGGCCCAAACCCAAGAAGTGTTGCCGAGGCCACCCCAAACCCTTGAAGCGTCGAGGCCACCCCAAACCCTAGAAGCGTCATCGAGGCCACCCCAAACCCTAGAAGTGTTGTCGAGGCCACCCAAATTTACTAACTAGCGTTGTCGTCGAGGCCACCCCAAACCCTAGAAGCGTTGTATTCGAGGCCACTAATTAATATTCCTTGTTGTGATTAGCTAGCTAGGTCTATGTTTGCCACTAATATATCCATCTATCATGTTTGCATATTAATTGCCATGTTGTAATGTTTGGAGGGGATACAATCTACGGCGGAGGTAATGTCTTGTCGTTTCTCAACGACAATGATGGTATGGAAGGAGAGGGTGAAGGATCCGGTGATCGAACAATGGAGGATGAAAGACATGATATCCATGATGACAGCTCCGGTGATGGAACGGCGGAGGGAGGTGTTGCAAAGTCTGGCGAGGTATATATATTAATTAAGACCGTGCTGACTAGCAAATTGATGTATCAATTGTTTTTGTATGTACATATATTAACTCTCTTCTTTCTTCTTTTATAGCCCTCCGGATCGAGCCAAACTTCGGTAATGAGACGAGGCCCGAAGAAAAGCTTGCGCCCAGATGAAAACTTCACGATCACACATATCGCGAACGATGGCACGATTGAACCCAGCCGGACCAAGGAAGCATTTTCTGCTCAGTGCGACGCTATTGTTAGGGAAATGATCCCGATCAGCATCCAACTATGGAATGAGCCTAAGAACGTAGACCCTCAAGTTCCTTATGTCATTGATAGACAAAAAGATGATTGTTGGACAGCGCTGAAGGAAAATTTCACCCTACCGCCAGAGGAGAATCCAGAGAAGCTAGTTATAGAGCCATTTGTCAAGGCCCATGCTCTTAAGAAGATGGCAGATCTATTCAGGAGGTGGAAGAATGAGTTGAAAGCAAAGTTTGTCGACAAAGGGAAGACTCCAGTCTTCACTGGCCGATTTGAGAAGATAAGATATCACTGGCCCGCATTTTTGGCCTACAAGAAATCGGACAGGACTAAGAAGATATCAGAGACAAACAAGAAGAATGCTGCAAAGAAGAAGTTTCACCATCGCACGGGGTCGGGTGGCTACATCAAAGCTCGGCCATTGTGGGACAAGGCTGAGCAAGACTTCGTTGCTAAAGGGGTCGAACCAGAGACATTGAAATGGCCATAACGTTCAAGGACTTAGTTTTTTGGGGTTGGGGGAACCTTGGACCCTCAAATAGGGAGGTGCCGTTGGAAGCAGGAGCAACTTGAAATACCCGTCGCAGCGCAGGAAGGGACGTTCGTTCCCGACAGAGAGGATGACGAGCTTAGCGTGGCCCTTGGGAATCCGGAGCACCCTGGACGAACACGAGGTACGCCAGGCTCCGTTCCGTGGAAGGTTGGATTTCCCGAGGCAGGCGGTTACAAAACCAAGGAGAGGAAGAGGAAACTGGAGCAGACCAAGCTGCAGAAACTGCATGCAAGGGTACAAAAGCTAGAGGAACAAGCAGCTGACAGCCAGCGACCTGCCGGAGCTACCCCAGAAGCTACCCCGCCATCTCAGCGGAGAAGCAGCGTGGCTTCCACCGAGGTCCTTCAGCAGCCTGACTTTACGGCTCCTAGCTACCCCGTGGATGCTATCACTAAGGCTCAACATTGCCAGCTTATGACGCAATGGCAGCAATTCAAAGTCAAGGCGGCTGTTGGCTCTGTTGCACCTCCTTAACCCGACACAACTTTTCACCGCCGTCCGATTCCACAAGGATATGATGTTGTGATGGTGGATGAAGTAACGGAGGGATTTTAGGAGCTCGAGCTTGACCACCCTACAGGTGAAGGGAATACTCAGCTGGTTCTTGCTCTAAAGACTCCATGTCTATGGTGGAAGGAGCTCATGAAGCTTCCGAATTAGATGCATCCGCCTCCTCCTCCTCCTTCGGCGAGTGAGGCCACTCCACCTCCTCCTCCTTCAACGGCAACGACGAGTGATTAGGGCACTTCGCCTCCTTCTCCGGCTGCTCCGGCGCGCGAGGGCGGCACTCCGCCTCCTTCTTCGCCTGCTCTGGCACGTCCGAGCAGCCCGCCTCCTCCTCTGCCTCGTCAGCAACGGTGGAAGACAGGAGCCACCGCTCCTGCTGCTCCAACGCGCGGAGCACTCCGGCTCCTTCTACTACTCGTCAGTAGCAAGGGAAGAGAGGCGCCGCCGCTCCGGCGTCTAGCAGTACAGCCAGAGGCGGGAGGCAATACAGATTGGCTTCTTCTCTCAAGCCTCTAGAGAAGTTACCATACGAGATGAGCGAGGAGGAAAACCAGAAGATCTGTGAAGCCCAAGTGAAGGACTTCTTTGAAACGCAAATAACTAAGAAACATCCACCTCCGGAGGAGAAGATAGATCCGGTGAAATCGAAGCGCAATTTCGATGCGCTGAAGCGACCACCACCGTGTCCGCCGCAAACCAACTATGAACGCATTATTGAAAAGACATATCTGGAAGCGGAGCAGTCGGGAAGTACTTGCAATGATCAAAGGTTAGCAGAACGAAGAAGTGGGAAAAAATCCCCAGCTCGACGAACAAGCGAACCAATTGTGCCCCCCGCTCAAGGTGCCTAGCGGCATCGTCGCTAATCATCCGGGGATGGCGCCCGGTACCAATCTTGGAGATTACCTGGGTGATGATGTAGTGTTTGATATGTTAGAGGTGGACGAACACAAATACCAGTACGGGAAGCCTCTCGTCAAACCTGGTCATCCTCCTCTAACAATGATGATGCGTAAATTCCATGACTGGTACATGGAAGTGTGCAAAAATTCTGGCAAGGATACTTTGACGCTGAGAGTTAAAGATGAGCACGACCTCGTTGGAATTGATATGTTGTCTGTTCCATTTGAGGAGTTCTTCGAGTTTTTCAATCAAAAGGCCCTCGATAAAATAATTGTCACTTGCTACTATCTATAAGTACTACTTTTGTAATTACGTATGTATATATAGCTCAACTCTTTCATTGCATGTATATATAATTATCCTCACAATATTATGCAGATTGAAGATCGTCAAATGCAGAAAAGCACAAATCTGGGACATTGGGTTCATTAACACAAATCTCATAGATGAATGGACGGTTAAATTTAATCCCAAAGAAGTCGAGCACAACTTGCTACAATCGTTGCTCAAAAATCAAAACAAAGATACAATACTCTTTCCTTACAACTTCAAGTGAGTGTTACTGTCTTGTGCATATTCGATTTCCCTTATTACTCGAGGTTATAGTAATGTAATTGATGAGTTATGGATGTGTGCGCAACTTCCATTATATTCTCCTAGTGATTAAGCTTGAGCGAGGACTAGTAACCGTATTAGACTCGAGAAGAAAAGATCCCCAGGACTATGCTGACATGACTGCAATGCTCGAGAAGTAAGTTCAATCGATCATTATCGCACCATATTGGCAACTTTGTTCATTTCCTGATATCAAGTAATTTTTTTCTTTGTCTCGCAGGGTTTGGAAAGATTTCACCACAGAAACTCCGGGACTGCCGAAGGAGCTGCGATTTACACACCGAGAGTAAGTACTACTGGCTAGTTCCGCACATCTCCCATTGATTATAGCTAGTTTCATCAATACCATTTGTAATGCTTGATTATCAGTTTGATTGACCTCTGTTTCTCGTAAAGTGGTTGTGGCAGGACGCCAGGAATAATTTTTGTGGATACTACATTTGCGAGTACATCCACAACGCGATGACCTCTAAGCGGGCCTACTCTACAAAAGATTATGATGTGTGTAAGCAATAATATTCACAATTTTATTTTATTACCATCATTTATGTTGATTTTCATTCATATATATGTATTGACCCCCTTCTTCAAATTAGACGTGGAAGATGCGGGGTAAACTCCTACCACAAGATCGCATACGAGCAATTCAAGAGGAATTGGCGGGATTCTTTCTTGACCACGTCATAAATAAAGCCGGAGAATACCATGTGGAATTTGACATTAGATGTTAGAGAATTGTAAGATATCTTATATTGTATATATGTAGCCAGTAGCGTTGGATAGATATACGAAAACTTGTTGTTCGACCAATCTCTTGGAGAAAGAGAGGTCGATCACACTTCTCTCTGTATATGTTCATGACGATCTTGTGTACTTAATTGTTTCCTTCATTTGCTTAGCTAGTGTGTCGAGTCCTCTCTATACGTATAGTACGTAGCATCGACCAAGCACGGAGATAAGAGAGGACAATTATCTCTACTAGCTAGCTAACACAATATATGAAACCCCTAGATTAACCCTACAAAAACCCCACCCCCCCCTTCAAAAAACCCAGTCACCGAACTGCTGACGCCTGGATGCGCTTTGGTCCCGGTTGGTGCTACCAACTAGGACAAAAGGCCCTCCTGCCTGGGCAAGCCGCAGCGGCCACGTGGAACCCCATCTATCCCGGTTCGTGGGTGAACCGGGACTAAAGGTTTGGGGCTTTAGTCCCGACACTTTAGTCCCGGTTCCAGAACCAGGAAAAATGGGCTTCTGGACCCGGGACAAATGGACATTTTTCTACTAGTAGAGGAGGGGTAGGGAGGAGGAGCTAGGGTTGCCCCCGAGGTCACTCGCGGTAGCGGCTCGGGGGAGGGGACCATTATCGATGCGCTTTCATGTAGCCAATTACCAAACATGTTGGCAGCACTACTATGCAGATAAAAGTTGCATACAATATGGATGACTGGATGACTAATCATGTAACCCGTGCGAGCTTGCATTTGCAGAAAAATGTATTTTATCGTCTCATTGTCATGAAAACAACACTTCTTACTTCTAACCTAGTTGTGTCGAGCGAAATTTTCCATTGCGAAGACCACATTGACGAAAAATCTTAATTTTCAAGGAATACCTTTTATTTCAAAACTATTTTATTATCTTACGACCATACATCAGAATGGGTATAAACGCGATTGATACCCACTATTGATAAATGTTTTGTGTGATAACAAGTGCATGGTGTTTTCTTACATATGACATACATGACATGTGTTAATTCCTAAAAATTCACGATTACGCTAGAGTGCATATATTTTCATTGATAGATAGGAAGAGAACAAGAGAGAGAGGGGGGGGGGCAACTCGATGTCTTGTGCACAAAAGGCAAGACAAGGAGCTGCACAACAGTGGTGACGGGCCGCTCAGCCCAGGTACAAGGCTAAGATCATATGCCAACAATTCCTAATTTCTTAGGGCAACTCTAACCGATCCCCTAAAAACTGAGGATTTGGCTGAGTAAATCTTAGTGGAGTAGATTTACTCCACTGAGTTTTGGTCGGTTCTAGCTGATCCCCTAAATTTAGCGGAGTAAAATTACTTTTTGGTTTATGCATGTCATCCAAGATCTGTCACGCGTGTCTGCAATGATGATGACCATGTCACAAACGCTGGTGTCCACCGTCGCACTCATGCTCGGTAAGGATGGAGGGCGGTGTTGGGGTTGCCGTAGGGCCACCCGTAAACCAAGGGTGGCAAGAAGCATCATCATCATCATGCAACATGGAGGTGCAGCGGCGAGCAACAGAAACCAGTGGGGGCTACGGGCTCCTGCTGCTGTGGGGGTGGTTGTGGTGGTCGTAGCGGTCGTGGCCAGGGTGACGGCCGACGGGTCGACGATGTCGGCCATGTCCCTTCATGTGCTTTTTTCCTTCTCCACTTTCATCCTCTCGAACGTCACCTGCGAAGAAGATGAGGAAACCTATGAGGGACCGTCTTACTTACCTTGGTGGCTTTTGGCTCGAGAAGCAGCATGTTGGCGAGTACAATTCCTAGCGCGCTGAGCAAGTTGAAGCTCTGGGCGCGCACCGCGAATGAGGTCCGCTCGCGGCTGAGCAGGAGTGCCGCGAGGGCAGGCTGACGCAGTACGCCATGGCGCGGAGGTATATCGGGTGCAGCACTCTGCACCACGCCGAGCTGCTGCCGGGGCAACGATGTAGCAAGGACATGGCTCGACACGAACGTCACCCACACGCATGCGCTATACGTTGTGGCAAACCTCAGCAGGTGCATCACTGCTGCCATGGTGCACGCCACCACCATGGGTAAGGTCACCGACAAGGCCGGAGGTCGCCGGCCGTCGACAAGGGGTCTTCACGCGAGTCACCGGCCGGCTACAAGGAGGCATTTGCGTGAAGAAAATTTATACTCGGCCGTCTCAAGACAGAGTATATTTAAGGATGTGATATGTGCCCAAGGATAATTTTTCTCCACTAACCGTTTTAGGGGATCGGTTAGGTGCATCGTAAGGAAAGAAAACCGAATTTGCCCTCCTTTACAGCCGGATAGGGGATTGGTTAGAGTTGCCCTTAGTAGGAAAGCATTTACAAGGTGACCGTGGAACATTTACGCCTAGGAGAAGGAAAACAAAGAACGAAACAAGATGTTTATTTGCATAGTAATACATGTCTTATTTATATCATAAGGATTATAGTAAAAGTCATGTACACACCAACCTCAGAAAACTGAAAAGACAGCCAGTGGCGGACCTAGCTCACTGGGCTAGGGTGGACCGGCAGTGCTATTGTACATATACATTTATTTATTTTCTTTTATTTTCTAGATTTTTTCCTATGGTATAAAAGCTATTTCCAAATCTCAGGCCACTGAAAACAGCAGACGCTAGCCTTTGACAAAGAAACATCAGCCAAGAAGGAAAAATACAATCAAGACTGATGGATCTTCTCAACTTGACACCAACTTTTGTCACTTGACTCTGGCGCCACCACAACAGCCACCAAACAAAAAAAAAATGATGGATCACCTCCTCACCCGAGCTCGACGCGCTCCATCGCTGATATGCAACTTTTCGAAGTTCACCAAAAATAAAACCATTACCATTGTACGAATCAAACCAGAGCAACACCCCGAACGCGCCATCAAGCTCCAAATTCAGCACCCCGCACAACTAAGACGTCGAAGGAGGAAACAATTGAAGGAAATATGCCCTAGAAGCAATAATAAAGTTGTTATTTGTATTTCCTTATATCATGATAAATGTTTATTATTCATGCTAGAATTGTATTAACCGGAAACTTAGTACATGTGTGAATACAAAGACAAAACATAGTGTCCTTAGTATGCCTCTACTAAACTAGCTCATTGATCAAAGATGGTTATGTTTCCTAGCCATAGACATGAGTTGTCATTTGATCAACGGGATCACATCATTAGGAGAATGATGTGATGGACAAGACCCATCTGTTAGCTTAGCAACTTGATCGTTTAGTTTTTCTGCTATTGCTTTCTTCACGACTTATACATGTTCCTATGACTATGAGATTATGCAACTCCCGAATACCGGAGGAACACCTTGTGTGCTATCAAACGTCACAACGTAACTGGGCGATTATAAAGATGCTCTACAGGTGTCCCCGAAAGTGTTCGTGCTTTTGGCATAGATCAAGAATAGGATTTGTCACTCCGAGTGTCGGAGAGGTATCTCTGGGCCCTCTCGGTAATGCACATCATAATAAGCCTTGCAAGCAAAACGACTACTGAGTTAGTCACGAGATGATGTATTACAGAACGAGTAAAGAGACTTGCCGGTAACGAGATTGAACTAGGTATTGAGATACCAACGATCGAATCTTGGGCAAGTAACATACCGATGACAAAGGGAACAATGTATGTTGTTATGCAGTTTGACCGATAAAGATCGTTGTAGAATATATAGGAGCCAATATGAGCATCCAGGTTCGCTATTGGTTATTTATAGGAGATGAGTCTCGGTCATGTCTACATAGTTCTCGAACTCGTAGGGTCCGCACGCTTAATGTCCGATGACGACTGGTATTATGAGTTTATGAGTTTTGATGTACCGAAGGTAGTTCGGAGTCTTGGATGAGATCACGGACATGACGAGGAATCTCAGAATGTTCGAGAAATAAAGATTAATATATTGGATGACTATATTCCGACACCGGAAGTGTTCCGGGTGTTATCGGATAAAATCGGAGTGATGGAGGGGGTTACCGGAACCCCCCAAGGGAGTATGGGCCATAGTGGGCCAATGAGGGAAAGAGAGAGGCAACCCGCTAGGGCTGGCCGCACCCCCTAGGGTTCCTAGTTGGACTAGGAGTGGGGGCGCGCCCCTCTCCTTCCTTCTCCTGTCCTCCTTCCTTTCCTATTCCTAGTAGGAATAGGAAGGGGGATTCCTATTCCTACTAGGAGTAGGAATCCTACTCCCGGCGCGCCATACATGGACCGGCCGCACCTCCCCCTTGATCCTTTATATATGGGGGCAGGGGGCATCCAAGAGACACAAGCAACATCGTTTTAGCCGTGTGCGGTGCCCCCCTCCACAGAAACACACCTCAGTCATACCGTTGCAGTGCTTAGGGCGATGCCCTGCACCAGTAGCTTCATCATCTCCATCACCACGGCGTCGCGCTGACGAAACTCTCCCGTGAAGCTCAACTGGATCAAGAGCTCGTGGGACGTCATCGAGCTGAACGTGTGTTGAACGCGGATGTGTTGTACGTTCGGTGCTTGGATCAGTTGAATCGTGAAGACGTTCAACTACATCAACCGCGTCACTAGACGCTTTTGCTTTCGGTCTACGAGGGTAGGTAGACACACTCTCCCCTCTCGTTGCTATGCATCTCCTAGATAGATCTTGCGTGACCGTAGGAAAATTTTGAAATACTAAGTTCCCCAACAGTGGCATCATGAGCCAGGTCTATGCGTAGATGATATGCACGAGTAGAACACAATGAGTTGTGGGTGAAAATAGTCATGCTGCTTACCAGCATGCCATACTTTTATTCGGCGGTATTGTGAGATGAAGTGGCCCTGACCGACATTACGCGTACGCTTACGCGAGTCTGGTTTCACCGTTATGAGCACTCGTTGCTTAAAGGTGACCGGCGGGTGTCTGTCTCTCTCACTTTAGCTGAATCGAGTGTGACTACGCCCGATCCTTGTGAAGGTTAAAACATCACATACTTGACAAAAAATCGTTGTGGTTTTTGTATGCGTAGGTAAGAACGGTTCTTGCTAAGCCCGTAGCAGCCACGTAAAACTTGCAACAACAAAGTAGAGGATGTCTAACTTGTTTTTGCAGGGCATGTTGAGATGTGATATGGTCAAGATGTGATGAGTTATACGTTATTGTAGGAGATGATCATGTCTTGTAAAGTTATCGGCAACCGTCAGGAGCCGTATGGTTGTCTCTTTATTTTATAAATTACGAAGGCCATGTGATTGCTTTACTTTATCACTATGAGTTAGCGATTGGCAAGATGACCACGACACTACGATGAAGATCATGGTGTCAAGCCGGTGACGATGGAGATCATGACGATGCTTTGGAGATGGAGATCAAAAGCACAAATATGATGATGGCCATATCATGTCACATATTTTGATTGCATGTGATGTTTATCTTATTATGCTTCTTATTTTGCTTAGTACGGCGGTAGCATTATAAGATTATCCCTAACAAAATTTCAAGGTACAAGTGTTCTCCCTGAGTATGCACCATTGCGAAAGTTCGTCGTGCCGAGACACCATGTGATGATCGGGTGTGATAAGCTCCATGTTCGCATACAACGGGTGAAAGCTAGTTTTGCACACGCAGAATACTCGGGTTAAACTTGACGAGCCTAGCATGTACATATATGGCCTCGGTGTTGGGGATCGTAGAAGAAAAGAAAAATTTTCTACGCATCACCAAGATCAATCTATGGAGTAATCTAGCAACGAGGGAGAGGGGAGTGCATCTACATACCCTTGTAGATCGCGATGCGGAAGCGTTGCAAGAGCGCAGATGAAGGAGTCGTACTCGTAGCGATTCAGATCGCGGTTGATTCCGATCTAAGCGCCGAACAACGGCGCCTCCGCGTTCAACACACGTGCAGCCCGGTGACGTCTCCCACGCCTTGATCCAGCAAGGAGAGAGGGAGAGGTTGGGGAAGACTCCGTCCAGCAGCAGCACGACAGCGTGGTGGTGATGGAGGAGCGTGGCACTCCAGCAGGGCTTCGCCAAGCACCGCAAGAGACGAGGAGGGAGAGGGGTTGGGCTACGCCAAGAGGGGGAAGTTCTCATGTGTATGGCAGCCCCAAACTCCCACTATATATAGGGGGAAGGGAGGGGCTGCGCCCCCACCTAGATTTCCACCCCTAGGGGTGGCGGCCAGCCCTAGATTCCATCTAGGGGGGCGGCCAAGGGGGAGAGAGGGGGGGGGGGCGCACCACTAGGCGGGCCTTAGGCCCATCTGAGCTTAGGGTTTCCCCTCCTTCCCTTCTCTCTTTCCCTTGGGCCCTGGTGGGGGGGCGCACCAGCCTACCTGGGGCTGGTCCCCTCCCACACTTGGCCCACGCAGCCCTTTGGGGCCGGTGGCCCCACCCGGTGGACCCCCGGGACCCTCCCGGTGGTCCCGGTACGCCACCGATAGCGTCTGAAACTTTTCCTGTGACCAAAACAAGACTTCCTATATATGAATCTTTACCTCCTGACCATTCCGGAACTCCTCATGACGTCCGGGATCTCATCCGGGACTCTGAATAACATTTGGTAACCGTGCATATCTATTCCCTGTAACCCTAGCATCATCGAACCTTAAGTGTGTAGATCCTACGGGTTCGGGAACCATGTAGACATGACCGAGACAATTCTCGCCAATAACCAACAGCAGGATCTGGATACCCATGTTGGCTCCCACATGTTGAACGATGATCTCATCGGATGAACCACGATGTCAAGGATTCAATCAATCCCGTATACAATTCCCTTTGTCTACCGGTATAGTAGTTGCCCGAGATTCGATCGTCGGTATCCCAATACCTTGTTCAATCTCGTTACCGGCAAGTCACTTTACTCGTTCCGTAACACATCATCCCACGATCAAATCCTTGATCACATTGTGCACATTATGATGATGTCCTACCGAGTGGGCCCAGAGATACCTCTCTGTCACACGGAGTGACAAATCCCAGTCTCGATTTGTGCCAACCCAACAGACACTTTCGGAGATACCCGTAGTGCACCTTTATAGCCACCCAGTTACGCTGTGATGTTTGGCACACCGAAAGCATTCCTACGGTATCCGGGAGTTGCACAACCTCATGGTCTAAGGAAAGGATACTTGACATTGGAAAAGCTTTAGCATACGAACTACACGATATTGTGCTAGGCTTAGGATTGGGTCTTGTCAATCACATCATTCTCCTAATGATGTGATCTCATTATCAACGACATCCAATGTCCATGGTCAGGAAACCGCAACCATCTATTGATCAACGAGCTAGTCAACTAGAGGCTCAGTAGGGACATGGTGTTTGTCTATGTATCCACACATGTATCTGAGTTTCCTATCAATACAATTCTAGCATGGATAATAAACAATTATCATGAACAAGGAAATAAATAATAACCAATTTATTATTGCCTCTAGGGCATATTTCCAATAGTCTCCCAGTTGCACTAGAGTCAATAATCTGGTTCACATCGCCATGTGGTTAACACTCATAGGTCACATCGCCATGTGACTAACATCCAAAGAGTTTACTAGAGTCAATAATCTAGTTCACATCACTATGTGATTAACACTCAATGAATTCTGGGTTTGATCATGTTATGCTTGTGAGAGAGGTTGTAGTCAATGGGTCTGAAACATTCAGATCCCTATGTATTTCGCAAAACTTTATGTCATATCGTAGATGCTGCTACCACATTCCACTTGGAGTTATTCCAAATTGTTGCTCCATTATACGTATCCGGTATCTCTACTCAGAGCTATCCGGATAGGTGTTAAGCTTGCATCGAAGTAACTTTTTACGTCGAACTCTTTATCACCTCCATAACCGAGAAACATTTCCTTATTCCTCTAAGGATAATTTTGACCACTATCTAGTGATCCACTCCTGGATCACCTTTGTACCCTCTTGCCACACATGTGGCAAGGCACACATCAGGTGCGGTACTCAGCATGACATACCGTATAGAGCCTATGACAAAAGCATAGGGGACGACCTTCGTCCTTCCTCTTTCTTCTGTCGTGGTCAAGCTTTTGAGTCTTACTCAACTTCACACCTTACAATTTAGGTAAGAACTCCTTCTTTGACTGATCTATTTTGAACTTCTTCAAAATTATGTCAAAGGTGTGTGTTCTTTTGAAAGTATCATCAGGCGTCTTGATCTATCTCTATAGATCTTGATGCCCATTATGTAAGCAGCTTTATCCAGGTATTCCTTTGAAAAACTCCTTTCAAACACCCCTTTATGCTTTCCAGAAATTCTACATCATTTCGGATCAGCAATATGTCATTCACATATACTTATCAGAAATGTTGTAGTGCTCCCACTCACTTTATTGTAAATACAAGTTTCTAACAAACTTTGTATAAACCCAAAAACTTTGATCACTCCATCAAAGCGTATATTCCGACTCCGAGATGCTTGCTCTGGTCCATGGAAGGATCGCTGGAGCTAGCATACCTTTTAGCATCCTTAGGATCGACGAAACCTTTCTGATTGTATCACATACAACCTTTCCTTACGAAAACTGGTAAGGAAACTTGTTTGACATCCATCTGCCAGATTTCATAAATGCAGCTAATGCTAACATGATTCCGACGGACTTCAGCATTGCTACGAGTGAGAAAATCTCATCGTAGTCAACTCCTTGAACTTGTGAAAAACTCTTCGCCACAAGTCGAGCTTCATAGACAGTGACATTGCCGTCCACGTCCGCCTTCTTATTAAAGATCCATTTATCTCAATGGCTTGCCGATCATCGGGCAAGTCCACCAAAGTCCATACTTTGTTTTGATACATGGATCCTATCTCGGATTTCTTGGCTTCTAACCATTAGTCAGAATACGGGCCCACCATCGCTTCTCCATAGTTTGTAGGTACATTGTTGTCCAACAACATGACATCTAAGACAGGATCACCGTACCACTCAGGAGTAGTACATATCCTTGTCAACCTATGAGGTTCGATAGCAACTTGATCCGAAGCTTCATGATCACTATCATCAGTTTCCTCTTCAACAGTCGTAGGTTCCACAAAAACATCTTTCTGTGTTGCACTACTCTCCGGTTGAAGTAAGGGTTCGACAACCTCATCAAGTTCTATCTTCCTCCCACTCAATTCTTTCGAGAGAAACTCCTTCTCGTGAAAGGACCCGTTCTTAGCGACAAACATTTTTTGCCCTTGGATATGAGATAGAAGGTATACCCAACTGTTACCTTTGGGTATCCTATGAAGATGTATTTGTCCGCTTTGGGTTTGAGCTTTTTTCGGCTGAAGCCATAAGCATCGGAACCCCAAACATTAAGAAACGACAACTTTGGTTTCTTGCCAAACCATAGTTCACACGGCGTCATCTCAATGGACTTAGATGGTGCCCTATCTAAAGTGAATGTAGCTGTCTCTAATGCATAACCTCAAAATAATAGCGGTAGATCGCTAAGAGACATCATAGATCGCACCATATCTCACAAGGTTCGATTACGACGTCTGGACACACCATTACGCTATGGTGTTCCAGGTGGCTTCAACTGTGAAACAAGTCCACAATGTCTTAAGTGATTGCCATACTCATAACTTAGAAAATCTCCCCTTGATCAGATCGTAGGAACATGATCCTCTTGTTATGATGATTCTTAACTTCACTCTGAAATTGCTTGAACTTTTCAACATTTCAGACTTTTGCTTCATTAAGTAAATATACCCATATCTACTCAAATCGTCAGTGAAGATGAGAAAATAACAATATCCACCACACACCTTAATTCTCATTGGATCACACACATCAGCATGTATGATTTCCAACAAGTCATTTGCCCGTTTCATTGTACCTGAAAACGGGATCTTAGTCATCCTTCCCACGAGGCATGGCTCGCATGTGTCAAGCGATTCAAAATCAAGTGACTCCAAACATCCATCAACTTGGAGTTTCTTTATGCATTTTATGCCAAAATGACCTAAGCGGCAGTGCCACAAGAAAGTGGTACTATCATTATTAACTCTACATCTTTTGGCGTTAATATTACTATCATGTGTATTACTATGATCGAGATTCAATAAACCAATGGGTGCATGACCATAAGGGTATTATTCATGTAAACAGAATAACCATTATTCTCTAACTTAAATGAATAACCGTATTGCAATGAACATGATCTAATCACATTCATGCTCAGCGTAGACACCTGATAACATTTATCTAGGTGCAACACTAATCCCGAAGGTAGAGAGAGCGTGCGATGGTGATCTTATCAACCTTGGAAACACTTCCAACACACATCGTCACCTCGCCCTTAGCTAGTCTGCGTTCAGGCCGTAGCTTTTGCTTCAAGTCACTAATAATAGCAACTGAACCAGTATCCAATACCCAGGTACTACAAGGAGTGCTAGTAAGGTACACATCAATAACACGTATATCAAATATACTTTGTTGAAGTTGCCAGCTTTCTTATCTACCATGTATTTGGGGTAGTTCCGCTACCATGTGACCGTTCCCCTTACAATAGAAGCACTTAGTCTCGAGGTTTGGGTTCAACCTTGGGTTCCTTCATTAGAGCAACAACTGGTTTGCCATTCATGAAGTTTCCCTTCTAGCCCTTGCCCCTTTTGAAACCAGTGGTCTTGTTAAACCATCAACACTTGATGCTCCTTCTTAATTTCTAATTTTGCCGTCTTAAGCACCGCTAATAGCTCCGGGATCATCTCCATCCTTTGCATGTCATAGTTCATCACGAAGTTCTAGAAGCTTGGTGATAGTGTCTAGAGAATTCCGTCAACCACTATCTCATCTGGAAGATTAACTCCCACTTGGTTCAAGTGATTTTAGCACCCAGACATTCTGAGCACATGCTCTCTAGTTGAGCTATTCTCCTCCATCTTGTTGGCAAAAGAACTTGTCAGAGGTCTCATACCTCTCAACACGGGCATGAGCCTGAAATCCCAATTTCAGCTCTTGGGATATCTCATATGTCTTATGGCATTCAAAACGTCATTGGAATCCCGATTCTAAGCCGTAAAGTATGGTGCACTAAACTATCAAGTAGTCATCAGGACGTGTCTGTCAGATGTTCACAACATCCACAGACGACGTTATAGGGGTTTGCACATCGAGCGTTGCATCAAAGACGTAAGCTTTCTGTGTAGCAGTGAGGACACTCCTCGGACTACGGACCCAGTCCACATTATTGCTTACAATATCTTTCAACTTAGTCTTTCTCTAGGATCGTATTAAACAGGGAGCTATAACGCAAGCTATTTGTCTACAACATATTTTGCGAAGACAACTTAGACTATTGTTCATGACAATTAAGTTCATCTAATGAACTCCCACTCAGATAGACATCTCTCTAGTCATCTAAGTGATACATGATCCGAATCGACTAGGTCGTGTCCGATCATCACGTGAGACGGACTAGTCATCAACGGTGAACATCTTTATGTTGATCGTATCTTCTATACGACTCATGTTCGACCTGTCGGTCTTCCGTGTTCCGAGGCCATGTCTGTACATGCTAGGCTCGTCAAGTGAACCCTAAGTGTATTGCGTGTGTATATCTGGCTTACACCTGCTGTATGCGAACATTAGAGCCTATCACATCCGATCATCACGTGGTGCTTCGGAACAACGAACCTTAGCAATGGTGCACACTTAGGGGGAACACAATTCTTGAAATTTTAGTGAGAGATCATCTTATTTACTACCGTCGTTCTAAGCAAATAAGATGTAAAACATGATAAACATCACATGCAATCAAATAGTGACATGATATGGCCAATATCATTTTGCACCTTTTGATCTTCATCTTCGGGGCTCCATGATCATCATCGTCACCGGCATGACACCATGATCTCCATCATCATGATCTCCATCATCGTGTCTTCATGAAGTCGTCTCGATAAACATTACTTCTACTACTATGGCTAACGGTTAGCAATGAAGTAAAGTAATTACATGGCGTTTTCAGTGACACGCAGGTCATACAATAAAATAAGACAACTCCTATGGCTCCTGCCGGTTGTCACACTCAACGACATGCAAGTCGTGAATCCTATTACAAGAACTTGATCAATCTCATACATTACATATATATCATTCATCACATCCTTTTGGCCATATCACATCACACGGCACATGCTGCAAGAACAAGTTAGACGTCCTCTAATTGTTGTTGCAAGTTTTTACGTGGCTGCTATAGGTTTCTAGCAAGAATGTTTCTTACCTACGCAAAACCACAACGTGATATGCCAATTTCTATTTACCCTTCATAAGGACCCTTTTCATCGAATCCGATCCGACTAAAGTGGGAGAGACGGACACCCGCTAGCCACCTTATGCAATTAGTGCATGTCAGTCGGTGGAACCTATCTCACGTAAGAGTACATGTAAGGTCGGTCCGAGCCGCTTCATCCCACGATGCTGCCGAATCAAGATAAGACTAGTAACGGCAAGTAAATTGACAAATCGACGCCCACAACTACTTTGTGTTCTACTCGCCCAAGAAACTACGCATAGACCTAGCTCATGATGCCACTGTTTGGGATCATAGCAGAAAACAAAAAATTTCTACGCATCACCAAGATCAATCTATGGAGTAAACTAGCAACGAGGGAGAGGGGAGTGCATCTACATGTTGGGGAACGCAGTATTTTAAAATTTTCCTACGATCACGCAAGATCTATCTACCAGATGCATAGCAACGAGAGGGAAGAGTGTGTCTACGTACCCTCGTAGACCGGGAGCGGAAGCGGCAAGTGACGCGGTTGATGTTGTCGAACTTCTTCGCGATCCAACCGATCAAGCACCGAACGTACAGTACCTCCGCGTTCAGCACACGTTCAGCTTGATGACGTCCCACGAGCTCTTGATCCAGTTGAGCTTCACGGGAGAGTTTCGTCAGCACGACGGCGTGGTGACGGATATGATGTGTTCACCGGCGCAGGGCTTCGCCTAAGCTCCGCGACGGTATGACCGAGGTGTGATTCTGTGGAGGGGGGCACCGCACACGGCTAAAACAATTCAACTTGTGTGTCTTTGGGTGCCCCCTGCCCCCGTATATAAAGGAGCAAGGGAGGAGGGGCCGGCCAACTCCCTATGGTGCGGCTAGGAAGGGACTCCTACTAGGAATAGGATTGCAATCCTATTCCTAGTAGGATTCACCGAAAGGAAGAAGGGGGAAAGGAATAGGAGAGGTGGCGCCCCCCCAATCCTAGTCCAACTAGGATTCCTAGGTGGGGGCGCCGGCCAGCCCTATGGGCTGCCTCTCTCTCACCCTTTAGGCCCACTATGGACCATCCCCTCTCGTAGGGGGTTCCGGTAACCCCCTCCGGCATTCCCGATAAATCCGAAACTTTTCCGGTATACTTCCGGTGTCCGAATATAGCCGTCCAATATATCAATCTTTATGTCTCGGACATTCCGAGACTCCTCGTCATGTCCGTGATCTCATCCGGGACTCCGAACTACCTTCGGTACATCAATACTCAAAAACTAATAATACCGATCGTCATCAAACGTTAAGCGTGCGGACCCTACGGGTTCGAGAACTATGTAGACATGACCGAGACTCATCTCTGGTCAATAACCAATAGCGGAACCTGGATGTTCATATTGGCTCCTACATATTCTATGAAGATCTTTTATCGGTCAGAACCGCATAACAACATACGTTGTTCCTTTTGTCAAACGGTATGTTACTTGCCCGAGATTCGATCGTCGGTATCTTTATACCTAGTTCAATCTCGTTTACCGGCAAGTCTCTTTACTCGTTCCGTAACACATCATATCGTGACTAACTCATTAGTCTTTTGCTTGCAAGGCTTATTGTGATGTGTGTTACCGAGAGGGCCCAGAGATACCTCTCCGACACTCGGAGTGACAAATCCTATTCTTGATCTATGCCAACACCACGAATACTTTTGGAGACACCTGTAGAGCATCTTTATGATCACCCAGTTACGTTGTGACGTTTGATAGCACACAAGGTGTTCCTACGGTATTCGGGAGTTGCATAATCTCATAGTCATAGGAACATGTATAAGTCATGAAGAAAGCAATAGCAGTAAAACTAAACGATCATAGTGCTATGCTAACGGATGGGTCTTGTCCATCACATCATTCTCCTAATGATGTGATCCCGTTGATCAAATGACAACTCATGTCTATGGCTAGGAAACATAACCATCTTTGATCAATGAGCTAGTCTAGTAGAGGCATACTAGGGACATACTGTTTTGTCTATGTATCCACACATGTACTAAGTTTCCGGTTAATACAGTTCTAGCATGAATAAAAGACATTTATCATGATATAAGGAAATACAAATAACATCTTTATTATTGCCTCTAGGGCATATTTCCTTCAGTCTCCCACTTGCACTAGAGTCAATAATCTAGCTCACATCGCCATGTGATTTAATACCGATAGTTCACATCGTTATGTGAATAACACCCATAGTTCACATCGCCATGTGACCAACACCCAAAGGGTTTACTAGAGTCAATAATCTAGTTCACATCGCTATGTGATTAATACCCAAGAGTAATAAGGTGTGATCATGTTTTGCTTGTGAGAGAAGTTTAGTCAATGGGTCTGTCACATTCAGATCCGTATGTATTTTGCAAATTTCTATGTCTACAATGCTCTGCATAGAGCTACTCTAGCTAATTGCTCCCACTTTCAATACGCATCCAGATTGATACTTAGAGTCATCTGGATTTAGTGTCAAAGCTTGCATCGGCGTAACCCTTTACGACGAACTCTTTATCACCTCCATAATCGAGAAATATTTCCTTAGTCATCCAATTACTAAGGATAATTTTGACCGCTGTACAGTGATCCACTCCCGGATTACTTTGGTACCTCCCTGCTAGACTTATAGCAAGGCATACATCAGGTCTGGTACACAGCATTGCATACATGATAGATCCTATGGCTGAGGCATAGGGAATGACTTTCATTTTCTCTCTATCTTCTGCAGTGGTCGGGCATTGAGTCTTACTCAACTTCATACCTTGTAAAACAGGCAAGAACCCTTTCTTTGACTGATCCATTTTGAACTTCTTCAAAATCTTATCAAGGTATGTGCTTTGTGAAAGTCCAATTAAGCGTCTTGATCTATCTCTATAGATTTTGATGCCTAATATGTAAGCAGCTTTACCAAGGTCTTTCTTTGAAAAATTCCTTTCAAATACTCCTTTATGCTTTTCAGAAAATTCTACATCATTTCAGATCGACAATATGTCATTCACATATACTTATCAGAAATGTTGTAGTGCTCCCACTCACTTATTGTAAATACAGGCTTCACCGCAAGTCTGTATAAATCTATATGCTTTGATTAACTTATCAAAGCGTATATTCCAACTCCGAGATGCTTGCACCACTCCCTAGATGGATCGCTGGAGCTTGCACAATTTGCTAGCACCTTTAGGATTGACAAAACCTTCTGGTTGCATCATATACAACTCTTCTTTAATAATTCCATTAAAGAACACAGTTTCGTTATCCATTTGCCAGATTTCATAAAATGTGGCAATTGCTAACATGATTCAGACAGACTTAAGCATCGCTACAGGTGAGAAAGTCTCATCGTAGTCAACTCCTTGAACTTGTCGAAAACCTTTCGCAACAAGTCGAGCTTTGTAAACAGTAATATTACCGTCTGCGTCGGTCTTCCTCTTGAAGATCCATTTATTTTCGATGGCTTGCCGATCATCGGGCAAGTCAACCAAAGTCCACACTTTGTTCTCATACATGGATCCCATCTCAGATTTCATGGCTTCAAGCCATTTTGCGGAATCTGGGCTCATCATCGCTTCCTCATAGTTCGTAGGTTCATCATGGTCTAGTAACATGATTTCCAGAACTGGGTTGCCGTACCACTCTGGTGCGGAACGTACTCTGGTTGATCTACGACGTTCAGCAGAAACTTGATCCGATGTTTCATGATCATTATCATTAACTTCCTCACTAATTGGTGTAGGAATCACTGGAATAATTTCCTGTGATGTACTACTCTCCAATCCGGGAGAAGGTACAATTACCTCATCAGGTTCTACTTTCCTCCCACTCACTTCTTTCGAGAGAAACTCTTTCTCTAGAAAGGATCCACTCTTAGCAACAAAGACCTTGTCTTCGGATCTGTGATAGAAGGTGTACCCAACAGTTTCTTTTGGGTATCCTATGAAGATTTACTTCTCTGATTTGGGTTCGAGCTTATCATGTTGAAACTTTTTCACATAAGCATCGCAGTCCCAAACTTAAAGAACGACAAATTTGGTTTCTTGCCAAACCATAGTTCATAAGGTGTCGTATCAACGGATTTAGATGGTGCCCTATTTAACGTGAATGTAGCTGTCTCTAATGCATAACCCCAAAAGCGATAGTGGTAAATCGGTAAGAGACATCATAGATCGCACCATATCCAATAAAGTACGGTTACGACGTTCAGACACACCATTACGCTGTGGTGTTCCGGGTGGCGTGATTAGTGAAACTATTTCACATTGTTTTTACTGAAGGCCAAACTCGCTAACTCAAATATTTTACCTCTACGATCATATCGTAGAAACTCTTATTTTCTTGTTACGATGATTCTCCACTTCACTCTGAAATTCTTTGAACTTTTCAAATGTTTCAGACTTGTGCTTCATTAAGTAGATATACCCATATCTGCTCAAATCATCAGTGAAGGTCAGAAAATAACGATACCCGCCGCGAGCTTCAACACTTATTGGTCCACATATATCTGTATGTATGATCTCTAACAAATCTGTTGCTCGCTCCATAGTTCCGGAGAACGGAGTTTTAGTCATCTTGCCCATGAGGCATGGTTCGCAAGCACCAAATGATTCATAATCAAATGATTCCAAAAGTCCATCATTATGGAGTTTCTTCATGCGTTTTACACCAATATGACCTAAACGACAGTGCCACAAATAAGTTGCACTATCATTATTAAGCTTGCATCTTTTGGCTTCAATATTATGAATATGTGTATCACACGATCGAGATCCAACAAACCATTTTCATTGGGTGTATGACCATAGAAGGTTTTATTCATGTAGACAGAACAACAATTATTCTCTAACTTACATGAATAACCGTATTGCAATAAACATGATCAAATCATATTCATGCTCAACACAAACACTAAATAACACTTATTTAGGTTCAACACTAATCCCAAAAGTATAGGGAGTGTGCGATGATGATCATATCAATCTTGGAACTGCTTCCAATACACATCGTCACTTCATCCTTTAACTAGTTTATGTTCATTATGCAACTCCCACTTCGAGTTACTACTCTTTAGCAACTGAACCAATATCAAATACCGAGGGGTTGCTATGAACACTAGTAAAATACTCATCAATAATCTGTATATCAAATATACTTTTGTTCACTTTGCCATCCTTATCCGCCAAATATCTAGGGCAGTTCCACTTCTAGTGACCATTTCCTTTGCAGTAGAAGCGCTTGTTTCAGGCTTGAGTTTAGCTTTGGGTTTCTTCACGGGTGTGACAGCTTGCTTGTCATTCCTTTTGAAGTCCCCCTTCTATCCCTTTGCCCTTTACTTGAAACAAGTGGTCTTATTAACCATCAACACTTGATGCTCTTTCTTGATTTCTACCTTCGCCGACTTCAGGATCGCGAAGAGCTCGGGAATTACCTTCGTCATCCCTTGCATATTATAGTTCATCACGAAGTTCTACTAACTTGGTGATAGTGACTAGAGAACTTTGTCAATTACTATTTTATCTGGAAGAATAACTCCCACTTGATTCAAGTAATTGTAGTACCCAGACAATCTGAGCACATGCTCACTGGTTGAGCTATTCTCCTCCATCTTGTAGACAAAGTACTGCCAGATGGTCTTATACCTCTCGACACGGGCATGAGTATGAAATACTAATTTCAACTCTTGGAACATCTTATATGCTCCGTGGTGTTCAAAACGTTTTTGAAGTCCCGGTTCTAAGCCGTAAAGCATGGTGCACTTAAACTATCAAGTAGTCATCATATCGAGCTTTTGTCAAAACGTTCATAACGTCTACATCTGCTCCTGCAATAGGTCTGTCACCTAGCGGTGCATCAAGGACATAATTCTTCTGTGCAGCAATGAGGATAATCCTCAGATCACGGAACAATTCCGCATCATTGCTACTAACATCTTTCAACTTGGTTTTCTCTAGGAACATATGAAAAATAAACGGGGAGCAACATCGCGAGCTATTGATCTACAACATAGATATGCTAATACTACCAGGACTAAGTTCATGATAAATTAAAGTTCAATTTAATCATATTACTTAAGAACTCCCACTTAGATAGACATCCCTCCGGTCATCTAAATGATCACATGATCCAAATCAACTAAACCATGTCCGATCATCACGTGAGATGGAGTAGTTTCAATGGTGAACATCTTATGTTGATCATATCTACTATATGATTCACGCTCGACCTTTCGGTCTCCAGTGTTCCGAGGCCATATCTGCACATGCTAGGCTCGTCAAGTTTAACCCGAGTATTCTGCGTGTGCAAAACTGGCTTACACCCGTTGTATTTGAACGTAGAGCTTATCACACCCGATCATCACGTGGTGTCTCGGCACGACGAACTTTCGCAACGGTGCATACTCAGGGAGAACACTTATACCTTGAAATTTAGTAAGGGATCATCTTATAATGCTACCGTCGTTCTAAGCAAAATAAGAAGCATAATAAGATAAACATCACATGCAATCAAAATATGTGACATGATATGGCCATCATCATCTTGTGCTTTTGATCTCCATCTCCAAAGCACCGTCATGATCACCCTCACAAAACATGATCATCTCATACAAAAACCGTATAACTCATCATGTCTTGACCATATCACATCACAACATGCCCTGCAAAAACAAGTTAGACGTCCTCTATTTTGTTGTTGCAAGTTTTACGTGGCTGCTACGGGCTTTAGCAAGAACCGTTCTTACCTACGCATACAAAACCACAACGATGTTTCGTCAAGTATGTGCTGTTTTAACCTTCACAAGGACCGGGCGTAGCCACACTTGATTCAGCTAAAGTGAGAGAGACAGACACCCGCCAGTCACCTTTAAGCAACGAGTGCTCGTAACGATGAAACCAGTCTCGCGTAAGCGTACGCGTAATGTCGGTCCGGGCCGCTTCATCTCACAATACCGCCGAAGCAAAGTATGACATGCTGGTAAGCAGTATGACTAGTATCGCCCACAACTCATTGTGTTCTACTCGTGCATATCATCTACGCATAGACCTGGCTCATGATGCCACTGTTGGGGAACGTAGTATTTTAAAATTTTCCTACGATCACGCAAGATCTATCTACCAGATGCATAGCAACGAGAGGGAAGAGTGTGTCTACGTACCCTCGTAGACCGGGAGCGGAAGCGTCAAGTGACGCGGTTGATGTTGTCGAACTTCTTCGCGATCCAACCGATCAAGCACCGAACGTACAGTACCTCCGCGTTCAGCACACGTTCAGCTTGATGACGTCCCACGAGCTCTTGATCCAGTTGAGCTTCACGGGAGAGTTTCGTCAGCACGACGGCGTGGTGACGGATATGATGTGTTCACCGGCGCAGGGCTTCGCCTAAGCTCCGCGACGGTATGACCGAGGTGTGATTCTGTGGAGGGGGGCACCGCACACGGCTAAAACAATTCAACTTGTGTGTCTTTGGGTGCCCCCTGCCCCCGTATATAAAGGAGCAAGGGAGGAGGGGCCGGCCAACTCCCTATGGTGCGGCTAGGAAGGGACTCCTACTAGGAATAGGATTGCAATCCTATTCCTAGTAGGATTCACCGAAAGGAAGAAGGGGGAAAGGAATAGGAGAGGTGGCGCCCCCCCAATCCTAGTCCAACTAGGATTCCTAGGTGGGGGCGCCGGCCAGCCCTATGGGCTGCCTCTCTCTCACCCTTTAGGCCCACTATGGACCATCCCCTCTCGTAGGGGGTTCCGGTAACCCCCTCCGGCATTCCCGATAAATCCGAAACTTTTCCGGTATACTTCCGGTGTCCGAATATAGCCGTCCAATATATCAATCTTTATGTCTCGGACATTCCGAGACTCCTCGTCATGTCCGTGGTCTCATCCGGGACTCCGAACTACCTTCGGTACATCAATACTCAAAAACTCATAATACCGATCGTCATCAAACGTTAAGCGTGCGGACCCTACGGGTTCGAGAACTATGTAGACATGACCGAGACTCATCTCTGGTCAATAACCAATAGCGGAACCTGGATGTTCATATTGGCTCCTACATATTCTACGAAGATCTTTTATCGGTCAGAACCGCATAACAACATACGTTGTTCCTTTTGTCAAACGGTATGTTACTTGCCCGAGATTCGATCGTCGGTATCTTTATACCTAGTTCAATCTCGTTTACCGGCAAGTCTCTTTACTCGTTCCGTAACACATCATCTCGTGACTAACTCATTAGTCTTTTGCTTGCAAGGCTTATTGTGATGTGTGTTACCGAGAGGGCCCAGAGATACCTCTTCGACACTCGGAGTGACAAATCCTATTCTTGATCTATGCCAACACCACGAATACTTTTGGAGACACCTGTAGAGCATCTTTATGATCACCCAGTTACTTGTGACGTTTGATAGCACACAAGGTGTTCCTACGGTATTCGGGAGTTGCATAATCTCATAGTCATAGGAACATGTATAAGTCATGAAGAAAGCAATAGCAGTAAAACTAAACGATCATAGTGCTATGCTAACGGATGGGTCTTGTCCATCACATAGTTCTCCTAATGATGTGATCCCGTTGATCAAATGAAAACTCATGTCTATGGCTAGGAAACATAACCATCTTTGATCAATGAGCTAGTCTAGTAGAGGCATACTAGGGACATACTGTTTTGTCTATGTATTCACACATGTACTAAGTTTCCGGTTAATACAATTCTAGCATGAATAAAAGACATTTATCATGATATAAGGAAATATAAATAACATCTTTATTATTGCCTCTAGGGCATATTTCCTTCACTACATACCCTTGTAGATCGCGATGCGGAAGCGTTGCAAGAACGCGGATGAAGGAGTCGTACTCGTAGCGATTCAGATCGCGGTTGATTTCGATCTAAGCACCGAACAACGGCGCCTCCGCGTTCAACACTCGTGCAGCTCGGTGACGTCTCCCACGCCTTGATCCAGCAAGGAGAGAGGGAGAGGTTGGGGAAGACTCCGTCTAGCAGCAGCACGACGGCGTGGTGGTGATGGAGAAGCGTGGCACTCCAGCAGGGCTTCGCTAAGCACCGCAAGAGACGAGGAGGGAGAGGGGTAGGGCTGCGCCAAGAGGGGGAAGTTCTCATGTGTATGGCAGCCCAAACCCCCACTATATATAGGGGGAAGGGAGGGGCTGTGCCCCCACCTAGGTTTCCACCCCTAGGGGTGGCGGCCAGCCCTAGATCCCATCTAGGGGGGCGGCCAAGGGGGAGAGAGGGGGGGGGGG
>LR738715.1:725410596-725479361 GCA_902687465.1 Secale cereale
GGGGGGGGGGGGGGCGCACCAGCCCACCTAGGGCTGGTCCCCTCCCACACTTGGCCCACGCAGCCCTCTGGGGCCAGTGCCCCCCCGGGACCTTCCCGGTGGTCCCGGTACGCTGCCGATAGCGCGCGAAACTTTTCCGGTGACCAAAACGGGACTTCCCATATATGAATCTTTACCTCCGGACCATTCTGGAACTCCTCGTGATGCCTGGGATCTCATCTGGGACTCCGAATAACATTCGGTAACCGCGCATATCTATTTCCTATAACCCTAGCGTCATCGAACCTTAAGTGTGTAGACCCTACGGGTTCGGGAACCATGTAGACATGACCGAGACAATTCTCCGGCCAATAACCAACAACGGGATCTGGATACCCATGTTGGCTCCCACATGTTCCACGATGATCTCATCGGATGAACCACGATGTCAAGGATTCAATCAATCCCATATACAATTCCCTTTGTCTACCGGTATAGTACTTGCCCGAGATTCGATCATCGGTATCCCGATACCTTGTTCAATCTTGTTACCGGCAAGTATATTTACTCGTTCCGTAACACATCATCCCGTGATCAACTCCTTGATCACATTGTGCACATTATGATGATGCCCTATCGAGTGGGCCCAGAGATATCTCTCCGTCACACGAAGTGACAAATCCCAGTCTCGATTCATGCCAACCCAACAGACACTTTCGGAGATACCCGTAGTGCACCTTTATAGCCACCCAGTTACGTTGTGACGTTTGGCACACCCAAAGCATTCCTATGGTATCCGGGAGTTGCACAACCTCATGGTCTAAGGAAAGGATACTTGACATTGGAAAAGCTTTAGCATACGAACTACACGATCTTGTGCTAGGCTTAGGATTGGGTCTTGTCCATCACATCATTCTCCTAATGATGTGATCTCGTTATCAACAACATCCAATGTCCATGGTCAGGAAACCGCAACCATCTATTGATCAACGAGCTAGTCAACTAGAGGCTCACTAGGGACATGGTGTTTGTCTATGTATCCACACATGTATCTGAGTTTCCTATCTATACAATTCTAGCATGGATAATAAACAATTATCATGAACAAGGAAATATAATAATAACCAATTTATTATTGCCTCTAGGGAATATTTCCAACACTCGAAACACTGGAGACCGAAAGGTCGAGCGTGAATCATGTAGTAGATATGATCAACATAATATGTTCACCATTGAAAACTACTCCATCTCACGTGATGATCGGACATGGTTTAGTTGATCTGGATCACGTGATCATTTAGATGACTAGATGGATGTCTATCTAAGTTGGAGTTCTTTAGTAATATGATTAATTGAACTTTAATTTATCATGAACTTAGTCCTGATAGTTTTGCATATCTATTTTGTTGTAGATCAATGGCCCGTGCTACCGTTCCCTTGAATTTTAATGCGTTCCTAGAGAAAGCTAAGTTGAAAGATGATGGTAGAAATTACACGGACTGGGTCCGTAACTTGAGGATTATCCTCATTGCTGCCCAGAAGAATTATGTCCTTGAAGCACCGCTAGGTGACAAGCCCCCTCCCGCCAATGTAGACGCTTTGAACGTCTGGCAGATGCGGTCTGATGACTACACGATAGTTTAGTGTGCCATGCTTTACGGCTTAGAACCGGGACTTCAACGATGTTTTGAATGTCATGGAGCAGATGAGATGTTCCAGGAGTTGAAGTTAATATTTCAAGCAAATGCCCGGATTGATAAATATGAGATTCCCAATAAGTTCTAAAGCTGCAAGATGGAGGAGAATAGTTCTATCAGTGAACAGTTGCTCAGAATGTCTGGGTACTACAATCATATGACTCAACTTGGTTGCAAAGTTGATGAAGATAGTGTTATCGATAGAGTTCTTCAATCACTGCCACCAAGCTATAAAGGCTTCGTGATGAACTATAACATGCAAGGGATGCAGAAGACAATTTACGAGCTCTTCGCTATGCTCAAAGCTGCGGATGTAGAAATAAAAAAGGAGCATCAAGTGTTGATTGTTAACAAGACCACTAGTTTCAAGAAAAAGGGCAAGGGAAAGAAGGGGAACTTCAAGAAGAATAGCAAGACAGTTGCTACTCCCACGAAGAAACCCAAGTCTGGAGCCAAGCCTGAAACTGAGTGCTTCTACTGCAAAGGGACTGGACACTGGAAGTGGAACTTCCCCAAGTATTTGGCGGATAAGAAGGATGGCAAAGTGAACAAAGCTATATGTGATATACATGTTATTGATGTGTACCTTACTAATGCTCTTAGTAGCACCTGGATATTTCATACTGGTTCGGTTGCTAATATTTGTAACTTGAAACAGGGGCTACGGATTAAACAAAGATTAGCTAAGGACAAGGTGACGATGCGCGTGGGAAATGGTTCCAAAGTCGATGTGATCACCGTCGGTACGCTAACTCTACATCTACCTTCAGGATTATTTTTAGACCTGAATAATTGTTATTTTGTGCCAGCGTTAAGCATGAGCATTATATCTGGATCTTGTTTATAGCGAGACGATTGTTCATTTAAATCTGAGAATAATGGTTGTTCTATTTATATGAGTAATATTTGATACGTCTCCAACGTATCTATAATTTTTTATTGTTCCATGATATTATATATTCTGTTTTGGATGTTTAATGGGCTTTATTATACACTTTTATATTATTTTTGGGACTAACCTACTAACCCAAGGCCCAGTGCAAATTGTTGTTTTTTTGCCTATTTCAGGGTTTCGTAGAAAAGGAATATCAAACGGAGTCCAAACGGAATGAAACCTTCGGGAGAGTTATTTTTGGAACCGTATCTACCCAGAAGACTTGGAGTACACGCGAGGGAACGAAGGAGGTGGCCATGAGGGTCCAGGGCATGCCCCCACCCTCGTGGGCCCCCTCTGGCTCCCCCGATGCCCTTCTTCATCCTATATATATCCATGTACCCTGAAAACATCGAGGCAACAGAGAAAACCCTAATTCCACCGCCACAACCTTCTGTTCTTGTGAGATCCCATCTCGGGGCCTGTTCCGGAGCTCCGCCGGAGGGGGGATCTACCACGGAGTGCTTCTACATCAACACCATAGCCTCACCTATGAGTTGTGAGTAGTTTACCACAGACTTTCGGGTCCATGGTTATTTGCTAGATGGCTTCTTCTCTCTTTTTGGATCTCAATACAAAGTTCTCCTTGATCTTCGAGGAGATCTATTCAATGTAATCTTTTTGCGGTGTGTTTGTCGAGATCCGACGAATTGTGGGTTTATGATCAAGATTATCTATGAGAAATATTTGATGCTTTTCTGAAATCTTTTATGTATGATTATAATATCCCTGCAAGTCTCTTCGAATTATTGGTTTGGTTTGGTCTACTAGATCTATAGTCTTGCAATGGGATAAGTGCTTGGCTTTGGGTTCAATCTTGCGGTGTCCTTTCCCAGTGACAGTAGGGGCAACATGGCACGTATTGTATTGTTGCCATCGAGGATAAAAAGATGGGGTTTATATCATATTGCTTGAGTTTATCCCTCTACATCATGTCATCTTGCTTAAAGCACTACTCTGTTCTTATGAACTTAATACTCTAGATGCATGCTGGATAGCGGTCGATGTGTGGAGTAATAGTAGTAGATGCAGAATCGTTTCGGTCTACTTATCATGGACGTGATGCCTATATATAATGATCATGCCTAGATATTCTCATAACTATGCGCTTTTCTATCGATTGCTCGACCATAATTTGTGCACCCACCGTAGAATTCTGCTATCATGAGAGAAGCCACTAGTGAAACCTATGGCCCCTTGGTCTATTCTCAACATATTAATCTTCCATCTACTTTACTTTGCTTTATTTACTTTCTGTTCTTATATCCAAAAATACCAAAAGTATTATACTATCCTGTCTATCAGATCTCACTTTCGTAAGTGACCGTAAAGGGATTGACAACCCCTTATCGTGTTGGCTACGAAGTTCTTATTTGTTTGTGCAGGTGCGAGGGACTCCCGCGTGGTCTCCTACTGGATTGATACCTTGGTTCTCAAAAACTGAGGGAAATACTTACGCTACTGTGCTGCATCACCCTTTCCTATTTGAGGGAATACAACGCAAGCTCGAGAAGTAGCAAGAAGAATTTCTGGCGTCGTTGCCGAGGAGGCTTACGCAAAAGTCATATATCAAGTACCTATCACAAACCCTTATCCTTCGCATTGCATTTTTTGCCTCTCGTTTTCCTCTCCCCCACTTAACCCTTGCCATTTTATTCGCCCTTCTTTTTCCGTGTGTTTACCGTTCGCCTTGCTTCGCCGTCATGGCTAGCACACCTGTCATTATCAAATACTCACGAGAGTGAGGTTCTTAATTTTAAACAAAGGGAGGAGGAAAATCTAAAAGATGCCTGGTATAGAATTTGCAATGCTCAAAATAGACTACTAGGAAGCTTTCCACTTCCGTGCTTCTTCACAATTTTTATGTTGGCATAACTCCGTGGAATAGATATATTCTTGATACCATTACCGGAGGAAATTTCTTGGGTAGCCATACTTTTGATTCTTATAATGCTATGACTGAATTGTCTGGGCCACCACCTCTTCTGGTTAATGGAACTGTTATAACTTTGGAACATGTTATGCAAAGGCTTGAAATTATTGAAAACAAAGTTGCCACTGTAGAGTTTGTTGAAAGTTTGGATAGGAAGATCCACAACCAAATTACCCAATATGAATCCAAGGTAGGAGTTATTCTGATTTTTTTAAAGAAAAGGAACCCATAGTTAAAGAGAAAATAGATCAAGATTCCACTAGAATCGATAAACTTGAGGATATTATTACTAATGTAGGGTCTGCTCTTTCTGCTATGAGAACTACTTCGAATCCCTCTACCATTAAATTGGCCAAGTTTATGTATGTTCCTAAAAATAAGGGTGAACCATCTAGTAAGGAAATTGCGGATCTCAAATCTATAAGTGTTCATCCCAACTTTCTCACTTTCACAAGGGAACCTTTTGATACAAATGAATTTCTTGATTTCTTGCCTAGAAGTTTAATTATCAATAGTAATAAAGGAGTTCCTAAGAATTATAAGTGCTTAATTGAAGAATTGCCTACCAAAGATGGCAATACTTAGATCCATTCGATTATCGTGCCTAGCTAGGGGCGTTAAATGATAGCGCTTGTTGGGAGGCAACCCAATTTTATTTTCTTTGTTTTTGCTTTTGTTTAGGAATAAATATTGCATCTAGCTTATTTTTAGATGTGGTTTTGTGTTTTAATTAGTGTTTGTGCCAAGTATAACCATTGGGAAGACTTGTGTGAAGTTTATATGATCATGCTGTAAAAAACAGAAACTTTAGCGCTCACGAGATTAGCCACCAGATTTTACTGGAGAGTGATATTTAGTTGATTCTTTTTGCAGATGATTAATAGACAAATTACTCACGTTTACCAATTTATTGAATTTTTTTGGAGTTACAGAAGTATTCAAAAGTTACAGATTACTACAGACTGTTCTGTTTTTGACAGATTCTGTTTTGCGTGTGTTGTTTGCTTATTTTGATGAATCTATGAGTAGTATTGGAGGATATGAAGCATATAGAAATTTGAATACAGTAGGTTTAACACCAATATACACAAAGAATGAGTTCATTACAGTACCTTTGAGTGGTGGTTTGTTTTCTTATACTAACGGAGCTCACGAGATTTTTGGCTAAGTTTTGTGTTGTGAAGTTTTCAAGTTTTGAGTATGGATTTGATAGACTATGGAACAAAGAGTGGCAAGAGCCTAAGCTTGGGGATGCCCAAGGAACCCCAAGGTAAAATTCAAGGACAACCAAAAGCCTAAGCTTCGGGATGCCCCGGGAAGGAATCCCCTCTTTCGTCTTCATCTATCGGTAACTATACTCGGGACTATATGTTTATTCACCACATGATATGTGTTTTGCTTGGAGCGTCATGTATGATTTGGGTCTTTTCTTTTTAGTTTGCCACAATCATCCTTGCTGGACACACCTTTTGGGAGAGATAAATATGGTTTACAATGCATTAGAATACTCTATGTGCTTCACTTATATCTTTTGAGCTAGATAGTTTTGCTCTAGTGCTTCACTTATATCTTTTAGAGCACGGTGGTGGTTTTATTTTGTAGAAATTGTTGATCTCTCATGCTTCACTTATATCATTTTGAGAGTCTTTTAGAACAGCATGGTAATGTGCTTTGGTTATAAAACTAGTCCAAATATGATAGGCATCCAAGATGAATATAGTAAAAACTTTCATATAAAGTGCATTGAATATGATGAGAAGTTTGATACTTGATGATTGTTTTGTGATATGAGGATGATGATATTAGAGTCATGCTAGTGGAATAATTATGAATTTGAGAAATACTTTTGTGAAAGTTTGTGATTCCTGTAGCATGCACGTATGGTGAACCGCTATGTGACGAAGTTAGAGCATGAGGTATTTATTGAGTGTCATCCTTTGTGTGGAGGTCGGGATCGTGCAATGGTTAACTCCTACCAACCCTTCCCCTAGGAGCATGCGTTGAGTACTTTGTTTTGATGACTCATAGATTTTTGCAATAAGTACATGAGTTCCTTATGACTAATGTTGAGTCCATGGATTATACGCACTCTCACCCTTCCACCATGGCTAGCCTCTCTTGTACCGCACAACTTTCGTCGGTATCATACACCCACCATATACTTTCCTCAAAATAGCCACCATACCTACCTATCATGGCATTTCCATAGCCATTTAGAGATATATTGCCATCCAACTTTCCACCATCCCGTTCATATGACACACTTCATCATTGTCATGTTGTCTTGCATGATCATGTAGTTGACATCGTATTTGTGGCTCGGCCACCATGCATAATTTCTCATACATGTCACTGTTGATTTATTGCACATCCCGGTACACCGTCGGAGGCATTCATATAGAGTCATATTTTGTTCTAGCTTCGAGTTGTAATCTTTGAGTTGTAAGTCAATAAAAGTGTGACGATCTTCATTACTAGAGCCTTGTCCCACGTGGAAAGGCCAAATAAAAAAGATGGACCAAAAATATATAGATAGAGGGGCTAAAAAAGAGCCCCTTCAAAAAAAGTAGAAGGGACAATGCTACTATCCTTTTCCACACTTGTGCTTCATATTAGCACCATGATCTTCATGATAGAGACTCTCTTGTTTCGTCACTTTCATATACTAGTGGGAATTTTCATTATAGAACTTGGCTTGTATATTCCAACGATGGGCTTCCTCAAATGCCCTAGGTATTCATGATCAAGCAAGTTGGATGCACACCCACTTAGTTTCTTTTGATGAGCTTTCATATACTTATAGCTCTAGTGCATCCGTTGCATGGCAATCCCTACTCACTCACATTGATATCTATTGATGGGCATCTCCATAGCCCATTGATACGCCTAGTTGATGTGAGACTATCTTCCTCCTTTTTGTCTTCTCCACAACAACCACTCTATTCCACATATAGTGCTATATCCATGGCTCACGCTCATGTATTGCGTGAAAGTTGAAAGGTTTGAAAAATTTTGAGTATGAAAACAATTGCTTGGCTGAAACCGGGGTTGTGCATGATATGAATATTCTGTGTGATGAAGTGGGAGCATAGCCAGACTATATGATTTTGTAGGGATAACTTTCTTTGGCCATGTTATTTTGAGAAGACATGATTGCTTTGTTAGTATGCTTGAAGTATTATTATTCTTATGTCAATATAGACTTTTGTCTTGAATATTTCGGATCTAAACATTCATGCCACAATTAAGAGAATTACATTGAAAAACTATGTTGGTTAGCTTTCCGCATAAAAAATTCTGTTTTTATCATTTACCTACTCGAGGACGACCAGGAATTAAGTTTGGGGATGCTTGATACGTCTCCAACGTATCTATAATTTTTGATTGTTCCATGCTATTATATATTCTGTTTTGGATGTTTAATGGGATTTATTATACACTTTTATATTATTTTTGGGACTAACCTACTAACACAAGGCCCAGTTCAAATTATTGTTTTTTGCCTATTTCAGGGTTTCGCAGAAAAGGAATATCAAACGGAGTCCAAACGGAATGAAACCTTCAGGAGAGTTATTTTTGGAACCGTATCTACCCATAAGACTTGGAGTACACGCGAGGGAACGAAGGAGGTGGCCACGAGGGTCCAGGGCGCGCCCCCCACCCTCGTGGGCCCCCTATGGCTCCCCCGATGCCCTCCTTCCTCCTATATATATCCATGTACCCTGAAAACATCGAGGCAATAGAGAAAACCCTAATTCCACCGCCGCAACCTTCTGTTCTCGTGAGATCCCATCTTGGGGCCTGTTCCGGAGCTCCGCCGGAGGGGGGGATCTACCATGGAGTGCTTCTACATCAACACCATAGCCTCACCGATGAGCTGTGAGTAGTTTACCATAGACCTTCGGGTCCATAGTTATTAGCTAGATGGCTTCTTCTCTCTTTTTGGATCTTAATACAAAGTTCTCCTCGATCTTTGAGGAGATCTATTCGATGTAATCTTTTTGTGGTGTGTTTGTCGAGATCCGATGAATTGTGGGTTTATGATCAAGATTATCTATGAGAAATATTTGATTATTTTCTGAAATCTTTGATGTATGATTATAATATCCTTGCAAGTCTATTCGAATTATTGGTTTGGTTTGGCCTACTAGATCTATAGTTCTTGCAATGGGAGAAGTGCTTGGCTTTGGGTTCAATATCGCGGTGTCCCTTCCCAGTGACAGTAGGGGCAGCAAGGCACGTATTGTATTGTTGCCATCGAGGATAAAAAGATGGGGTTTATATCATATTGCTTGAGTTTATCCCTCTACATCATGTCATCTTGCTTAAAGCATTACTATGTTCTTATGAACTTAATACTCTAGATGCATGCTGGATAGCGGTCGATGTGTGGAGTAATAGTAGTAGATGCAGAATCATTTCGGTCTACTTATCACGGACGTGATGCCTATATATAATGATCATACCTAGATATTCTCATAACTATGTGCTTTTCTATCAATTGCTCGACAGTAATTTGTTCACCCACCGTAGAATTCTGCTATCATGAGAGAAGCCACTAGTGAAACCTATGGCCCCTGGTCTATTCTCAACATATTAATCTTCCATCTACTTTACTTTGCTTTATTTACTTTCTGTTCTTATATCCAAAAATACCAAAAATATTATACTATCCTATCTATCAGATCTCACTTTTGTAAGTGACCGTAAAGGGACAGACAACCCCTTATCGCGTTGTCTGTGAAGTTCTTATTTGTTTGTGCAGGTGCGAGGGACTCGTGCATGGTCTCCTACTGGATTGATACCTTGGTTCTCAACAACTGAGGGAAATACTTATGCTACTGTGCTGCATCACCCTTTCCTCTTCGAGGGAATACAACGCAAGCTCAAGAAGTAGCAATACCTTTTATGGTCATGCACCCTTGAAGAGTGGTCTATTCTTGTTAGATCTCGACCGTGGTGATACACATATTCATAATATTGAAGCCAAAAGATGCAAGGTTAATAATGATAGTGCAAATTATTTGTGGCACTATCGTTTAGGTCATATTGGTGGAAAACGCATGAAGAATGGACTTTTGGAATCACTTGATTATGAATCACTTGGTGCTTATGAACCATGCCTTATGGGCAAGATGACTAAAACTCCATTCTCCGAAAAAATGGAGCGAGCAACTGATTTATTGGAAATCATACATACTGATGTATGTGGACCGATGAGTGTTGAGGCTCGCGGCGGGTATCGTTATTTTCTGACCTTCACTGATTATTTGAGCAGATATGGGTATATCTATTTGATGAAGCACAAGTTTGAAACATTTGAAAAGTTCGAAGAATTTCAGAGTGATGTAAAGAACCATCGTAACAAGAAAATAAAGTTTCTACGATCTAATCGTGGAGGTGAATATTTGGGTTACGAGTTTGGTCTTCATTTGAAACAATGTGGAATAGTTTCACAACTCACGCCACCTGGAACACCACAGCGTAATGGTGTGTCCGAACATCGTAACCGTACTTTATTAGATATGGTGCGATCTATGATGTCTCTTACCGATTTACCACTATCATTTTGGGGTTATGCTTTAGAGACAGTTGCATTCACATTAAATAGGGCACCATCTAAATCCATTGAGACGACGCCTTATGAACTGTGGTTTGGCAAGAAACCAAAGTTGTTGTTTCTTAAAGTTTGGGGCCGCGATGCGTATGTGAAAAAGCTTCAACCTGATAAGCTCGAACCCAAATCGGAGAATTGTGTCTTCATAGGATACCCAAAGGAGACTGTTGGGTGCACCTTCTATCACAGATTCGAAGGCAAGATATTCATTGCTAAGAATGGATCCTTTCTAGAGAAGGAGTTTCTCTCGAAGGAAGTGAGCGGGAGGAAAGTGGAACTTGATGAGGTAATTGTACCTTCTCCCAAATTGGAAAGTAGTACATCACAGAAACTAGTTCGAGTGATTCCTACACCAATTAGTGAGGAAGCTAATGATGATGATCATGAAACTTCGGATCAAGTTACTGCTGAAATTCGTAGAGCAACCAGAGTACGTTCCGCGCCAGAGTGGTACGACAACCCGGTTTTGGAGGTCATGTTACTAGAACATGATGAACCTACGAACTATGAGGAAGCGATGATGAGCCCAGATTCCGCAAAATGGCTTGAGGCCATGAAATCTGAGATGGGATCCATGTATGAGAACAAAGTGTGGACTTTGGTTGACTTGCCCGATGATCGACAATCCATTGAAAATAAATGGATCTTCAAGAGGAAGACCGACGCTGACGGTAATGTTACTGTCTACAAAGCTCGACTTGCTGCGAAAGGTTTTCGACAAGTTGAAGGAGTTGACTACGATGAGACTTTCTCACCCGTAGCGATGCTTAAGTTTGTCTGAATCATGTTAGCAATTGCCGCATTGTATGATTATGAAATCTGGCAAATTGATGTCAATACTGCATTCCTAAATGGATATCTCAAAAGAGAGTTGTATATGATGCAACCAGAAGGTTTTGTCGATCCTAAAGGTGCTAACAAAGTGTGCAAGCTCCAGCGATCCATCTATGGACTGGTGCAAGCATCTCGGAGTTGGAATATACGCTTTGATGAGGTGATCAAAGCATATGGTTTTATACAGACTTTTGAAGAAGCCTGTATTTACAAGAAAGTGAGTGGGAGCTCTGTAGCATTTCTGATATTATATGCAGATGACATATTGTTGATTGGAAATGATATAGAATTTCGGGATGGCATAAAAGGATACTCGAATAAGAATTTTTCAATGAAAGACCTCGGTGAAGCTGCTTATATATTAGGCATCAAGATCTATAGAGATAGATCAATACGCTTAATTGGACTTTCACAAAGCACATACCGTGATAAAGTTTTGAAGAAGTTCAAAATGGATCAGTCAAAGAAAGGGTTCTTGCCCGTGTTACAAGGTGTGAAGTTGAGTAAGACTCAATGCCCGACCACTGCAGAAGATAGAGAGAAAATGAAAGTCATTCCCTATGCTTCAGCCATAGGATCTATCATGTATGTAATGCCGTGTACCAGACCTGATGTGTGCCTTGCTATAAGTTTAGCAGGGAGGTACCAAAGTAATCCATGAATGGATCACTGGACAGCGGTCAAGAATATCCTGAAGTACCTAAAAAGGACAAAGGATATGTTTCTCGTTTGTGGAGGTGACACAGAGCTTGTCGTAAACAGTTACGTCGATTCAAGCTTTGACACTGATCCAGATGACTCTAAGTCACAAACCGGATATGTATTTTTATTGAATGGTGGAGCTGTCAGTTGGTGCAGTTCCAAGCAGAGCGTCGTGGCGGGATCTACGTGTGAAGCGGAGTACATAGCAGCTCCGGAAGCAGCAAATGAAGGAGTCTGGATGAAGGAGTTCATATTCGATCTAGGTGTAATACCTAGTGCATCGGGTCCAATGATAATCTTTTGTGACAACACTGGAGCAATAGCCTTGGCGAAGGAATCCAGGTTTCACAAGAGAACAAAGCACATCAAAAGACGCTTCAATTCCATCCTCGATCAAGTCAAGGAGGGAGACATAGAAATATGCAAGATACATACAGATCTGAAAGTCGCAGACCCGTTGACTAAGCCTCTTCCACGAGCAAAACATGATCAGCACCAAGACTCCATGGGTGTTAGAATCATTACTATGCAATCTAGATTATTGACTCTAGTTCAAGTGGGAGACTGAAGGAAATATGCCCTAGAGGCAATAATAAAGTTGTTATTTGTATTTCCTTATATCATGATAAATTTTTATTATTCGTGCTAGAATTGTATTAACCAGAAACTTAGTACATGTGTGAATACATAGACAAAACATAGTGTCCCTAGTATGCCTCTACTAGACTAGCTCATTGATCAAAGATGGTTATGTTTCCTAGCCATAGACATGAGTTGTCATTTGATCAACGAGATCACATCATTAGGAGAATGATGTGATGGACAAGAACCATCAGTTTGCTTAGCAACTTGATCGTTTAGTTTTACTGCTATTGCTTTCTTAATGACTTATACATGTTCCTATGACTATGAGATTATGCAACTCCCGAATACCGGAGGAACACCTTGTGTGCTATCAAACGTCACAACATAACTAGGTGATTATAAAGATGCTCTACAGGTGTCTCCGAAAGTGTTCGTGGTGTCGGCATAGATCAAGAATAGGATTTGTCACTCTGAGTGTCGGAGAGGTATTTCTGGGCCCTCTCGGTAATGCACATCGTAATAAGCCTTGCAAGCAAAACGACTAATGAGTTAGTCACGAGATGATGTATTACAGAACGAGTAAAGAGACTTGCCGGTAACGAGATTGAACTAGGTATTGAGATACCGACGATCGAATCTCGGGCAAGTAACATACCGATGACAAAGGGAACAACGTATGTTGTTATGCGGTTTGACCGATAAAGATCTTCGTAGAATATGTAGGAGCCAATATAAGCATCTAGGTTCCGCTACTCGTTATAAACCGGAGATGAGTCTCGGTCATGTCTACATAGTTCTCGAACCCGTAGGGTCCACACGCTTAAGGTTCGATGACGATCGATATTATGAGTTTATGAGTTTTGATGTACCGAAGGTAGTTCGGAGTCCCGGATGAGATCACGGACATGACGAGGAGTCTCGGAATGTCCGAGACATAAAGATTAATATATTGGATGACTATATTCGTACACCAGAAGTGTTCCGGGTGTTATCGAATAAAATCGGAGTGTCGGAGGGGGTTACCTGAACCCCCTGAGGGAGTATGGGTCATAGTGGGCCAATGAGGGAAAGAGAGAGGCAGACCACTAGAGCTGGCCGCACCCCCCTAGGGTTCCTAGTTGGACTAGGAGTGGGGGGCGCGCCCTCTCCTTCCTTCTCCTCTCCTCCATTTCCTACTCCTAGTAGGAATAGGAAGGGGGATTTCTAATCCTACTAGGAGTAGGAATCCTACTCCTGGTGCGCCATACATGGGCTGGCCGCACCTCCCCCTTCCTGCTTTATTTACGGGGCAAGGGGCACCCATAGAGACACAAGCAACATCGTTTTAGCCGTGTGCGGTGCCCCCCTCCACAGAAACACACCTCGGTCATACCGTTGCAGTGCTTAGGCGAAGCCCTGCGCCGGTAGCTTCATCATCTCCGTCACCACGCCATCGTGCTGACGAAACTCTCCCGTGAAGCTCAACTGGGACAAGAGCTCGTGGGACGTCATCGAGCTGAATGTGTGCCGAACGCAGAGGTGCCGTACGTTCGGTGCTTGGAACGGTTGAATCGCGAAGATGTTCGACTACATCAACCGCGTCACTAGATGCTTCCGCTTTCGGTCTACGAGGGTACGTAGACACACTCTCCCCTCCCGTTGCTATGCATCTCCTAGATAGATCTTGCGTGATCGTAGGAAAATTTTGAAATACTACGTTCCCCAACAACAATACCTGCCATCCACGAACCACGAAGCCAACACACGATCTCCCATCTGCCAGGTTTCGTCGATGCACACCACAATCTGCATCTGCTCCTGGACTATCTCCCAATCTCCGCCCCGGCGCTGGAGCAAACGTCGTTGCAACGATGGAGCTCGAGGACACAGGTCCACCACGAGGATGACGCCATCGCCACACCATCCTTGCTTGAGAAGACTTGTTTCCAAATCTATCCCCAACCATAGGACCGACTGCCGCATCAAGGAAGGATCTAAAGAGTCTTTATTCAGCGTTGTCATCACAGCCGCCGAAGCCAAAACGATGAACAACCTAAAAAACCTAGACTATGAGGGCCTAAAAACAATACACACGCACGGATCTGGTGGCCCCCCTCACTCATCAGCGCAGAGGTCCCACCGAGGATGGCACGGGAAGATTTACCTCTCTTGGTGATGGCTAGGATTGCAGCCATAAGGCTCCAGAGAAAAGAACAAGACGTTAGAATCTGCTAGAGCACCGGCCACACATAATTTATAAAGTGCACAATTTATAGCTACAGTATATATACATGCACAAAGGCCAGCCGGTTTCGCTGGCTCTTCTTACATAATGCATGAACATATTTCCCAATTCAACAAAAATAACACATTTTGATGTTGCAAACTTAACTTATGTAAACTTATAAAGCCTCAACCATCATTTTGTTGTCATTCTCAGCTAGTTTTTCCTTTCCCATGGTGTTTCTTCATTTTGGATGTGGAGGCTGAATGTATAGCCATCCCTTGGATCTGTTGGATCAACTCTGTATCCAAGGGCCGGAACATAGTCTCTTGTGCCTTTTCCTGCATCAAATTGAACACATGTATGTTAATGCAATATTCCTGGAATTCATCATGGAGTAACTATACAGAGAAGAAAACAAAACATGATGAACTCACCTTCCTTTTCGAGGTGCACGGGACCCCACAAGCTCTCAGAAGATTCCTCCATTTGTCCTGAGACATGATACAACACGTTATCTGAATCAATATTTTTTTTAGAAAAAAGTCCATTTTACTACCCTGAACAAACCCGGTGGTTCACATAACACCCTGATTTTTATTTCGGTTCCCTTAACCCCCTCAACAATTTCATACCGGTCAAAAACCGTCCCACGGTGGTTTTGCCCCGATTAAGTGCTGACATGGACAAAGTAAAAAGTGGTATTTGACCATCAGGTGGGCCCCCCTCCTCAACTTCGGGCCCTCATTAGGTCAAGAGCGTAGCCGACGCTCAGTTCATGCTGACGACACTGTGGTTCACCGCCCGCGCGACCAACGCCTCCTCCGCCACTTGCTACTTTGTCTAAGAGATTCACCTCGCTCCGCTATACACTCCTAGCAAAGGAACTAGTCTGGGTCGCCATGAATGGCCGTCACCATGTCTTCTTCCCTGCCTCCGGTATTGTCCTCTACAGCTTCGATCTCTTCCTCTGGCAACCCCCGCTTCCCCTCCTCTGCTTCCTGAGAAATGTGGTGCCGCCCTAGAGTTGACAGTCTCATCCATTTGGAGCCACGCGTCTGAAGGACCTCTCCCGGCATGGACGAACTCTGGTGCTCGCTGTAGTTCTTCGTCAGGGTGGCCAACACCTCCTCCTCATCATGAAGCCTTGTCCTAGAGTGTGACGCCCCAAGACCGATGCTCCAGAAGACTTCCAACTGTTCCGGGTTTTGCCGTGTGTTTCTTTTGCTTGCTTTATTTATTTTGCATTGCATCATATCATCATGCTATCATGTCATAAATCTTTTGCATCTCAGCTAAATAAATTGTGTGGATCTTCGATCCATTTAAATCGAGGGAATTCACATGATGATTTCTCTTTAAAACATATCCTCCCAATATTTAGGGAGCTATAATAAAATATTCCATTATTTTGGAATTAACCATAACACACTTGCAAAATTCCCCATGCCTTTTCTACTTCAAGTTTGACCTCCAAACCTTGTGTATAATTCTTATCCATTTTATCGAGGCTCCTCCAAAAATTCGAACATTTTTGGGCACTTCAAAAACCTTGTCCTAGTTCAAACCATTCGAATTTATATTCAAATGGATTTGAAATTAAATCTTTCAACTAGGCAACTTTTATTTTCCTGGATGAGGCTCATTTTTATGGGTCCGGGAAAATTACCCGCATGCCAAAAATCTTTTCTCTAACATTTGTTTCTTCACTCCTTCTCTTTCTTCACATTTTTTTTCTGTAATTGGGAAATAAGAAGAAGAGAGAGGGAGAGCAGCTGCCAGCTGGGCCGGCCTCCCAGCCGTCGACCTCCCAGGCCCAACCACCTCCCCCGCGGCCCACTTAACCCCAACCCTAGCCCGTTTCCATCTCTCCCCAACGCCCGACCCTCTCCCCCATCGTTCTCAATCGTGTCGCCATTCTGTCCTTCGTCCTCCTTTCTCCAGCGCAGCCCGCACCCCACTCCGTCCTCCCGATTGCCATGGACAGCGACTCCAGTGCCGCGCCCCGATCCGCCTCTCTCCTTCCGCCACTCCTCCCGGCCCTGCCTCACTTCTCAATCCGCCCCTCCGCATCGACGCCGCTGCTCTGCTCTGCCCTGGGCTGCGCCTGCGCCGTTCCCCATCGCCACACCAACGCTGGTCTCCATCCCGCGCCTGAGATCCTCCCCTGCCGCCCCGCGCCTCGGGTCCTGCTCCGGCCGCTGCCTGCGTCGTCAACCGCCACCGCGTCGGCCACTTCCTGCGCCGGCCTCAAGCCCATCGCCGCCGCGCCATGGCGCCGCCTTAGCTCCTGCCTCCTCCGCGCCTACGCCTCCGCCGGAGTGCCTGCCTCGGCCCATCCCCTCCGGCCTCCTCCTCTCATTGCACCGCCGTTCGCCGCCTACGCGCCAGGTGCCCGCGCGTCGGTTGCCGGACCGCGCCGGCATGATCCCTTCTCCTCTGCCCGATCCCCTGCTGCATCGCTCCCCATCGGACCTTGCACTACCGCCGAGCCGGCGAGCAGAGGCCGCCGCAGCGCGCTTGCCTTGCCTCGCTGCTTTGCCCCTGCGCCCGCGAACACCGCACCTCTGTCCGCTCGCCCTGAGCCCCACCTGCTCTTTCCATGGAGCCACGGCCTCTCCAGCACTTTCACAGCAGTCCGACGGCAAGAACACCTCGAGTTCAATCACACGGAACAACAAGTACCTCTACGCACGGATACGCCAAGATCCCAAGTTCGATTACAGCATGAAGATATGTACGACTACAGGGATTCGCCAAGTACCACATCAGCAAGCGTGTACGCCCGAACGACTACCTTCGCTGAAGACTCGTGAACAACCACACATCCGGAACGCGACAAGTACCACGACGCCCGGAGCCCTCGGAACCGCCAAGTTTCTCTATGACTCGTGAACGACTACCGCCGCCGTGCCATCTACGAAAACATGTTCTGCTACCGTCGCCCCGAGGAAGTTCGATTCGTCAAGTACCTCTCCGAAACGATACGTGAACACCTACTTCCACTACGAACCGCGTGTACCACTACTTCCCTCAACGACTCGAACCGCCCCGAAACGCACGCTTCGAAGGTATACCGCCGAAACGATGCCCGTGAATGAATGTGGTTGGATGAGATGTATCCCTTGTTGCACCGTGTCCGTTGTGCCCCTCTTTTGTCGCCGACCCGTGGGAACCCAAAAACCAGGAGCACCCCATCTCTTTTGCATGTCACGCTCTCCGTCATCTTTTGCACCGGACTCTCAACGAGTTACCGGAACTGATATGTTGTGTGGCATCATTTTCGGATTCGCCGCCGTGGCCCCTTTCTTTCCACCACGGTGACAAATACTTCATATCTCTTCATGTTAACTTTTACTAAAAATTGCATAAAACTTGCAAATGTCATACGCATCATGATAACAACATTAAAATGATTAAATTGTTGTTTGCTTCAATAATTGCTAAATGACATGAGGAGTTTCTGGAATTGTTGTTGTTATTTCCGGCCTCATTTAAAATGACTAGATAGTGTAGTTTTGCTCAAGCTTCACCTCTTGCCATGTTTATTGAAAACATTTTATCTTGTCTTGTAAATAAACGAGAGTCAACTAAATAAATAAATGTGGTGTTTTGTCCATATGCAACTCGTTGCATATTGAGCTCCAGTTAACTTGTAGTATTGCTTGTGCACCTTGCCATGCCATGCATATTTAAACCGGACATGCATCATATTTGTTTGCACTTTATGCCATGTTTGTGCTTGTGTGTTTACCGTGTTGTTTGCTTCTTTCCGGTTTGCTTCTCTCGTTAGCTTCGGCTTCGCTCCGGAGTTGTGAGGTTTTGTTCGACTACTTCATGGACTCGTTCTTCTTCCTTGCGGAATCTCAGGCAAGATGGCCATTCCCAGATATCACTACTATCTTTGCCTATGCTAGTTGTCTCGCGCTTTAGATATGCCACGATGCCTATTTCTGTTTGTCAGCCCCCTATTATTGCCATGAAACATCTAACCTTTGACACCTTCCCAGCAAACTGTTGTTTGGCTATGTTACCCGCTTGCTCAGCCCCTCTTATAGCGTTGTTAGTTGCAGGTGAAGATGAAGATTGCTCCATGTGGGAACTTGTTGTTGGAATATCACAATTTCTCTTAAATATATTAAAACACCTATATACTTGGCAATGGGTGGAAGGCTAGGCCTTTTGCTTGGTGTTTTGTTCCACTCATGCCACCTTAGGACCCGATAAACTGGTGTTATGTTCCTTGATTTTGCGTTCCTAACACGGTTGGGGTTTATGGGCCCCCCTTGATAATTCGCTCTGCTTAAAGCTTTTCCAGCAAGGCCCAACTTTGGTTATACATTTGCCTAACAACTAAAACTTGCCGAGGGAGTAATTAACCCGAGGATTTATTAATCAACCCCCTGGGCCAGTGCTCGTTTTGAGTGTTGGTCCAAACTAGAGTCGTGTGCGGTACCCCCCTTGGCAACTTGGATTTTGGTCACTGTACGCTGTGCTCATCCAGTCGTGGCCTGAGACGAGATACGCGCGGCTACTATCACGGTGTCGGCACGCCGGGAGGTCTTGCTGGATTAGCTTTACCTTTGTCGAAATATCTTGAGCACGGGATTCTGAGAATACTCGGGTCTTCCCAACATGGAGTTGCGACTCCGCAGATCGTGAGCTTGTGATGGGCTAAGTTGGGACACCCCTGTAGGGTTATGAACTTTCGAAAGCCGTGCCCGCGGTTATGTGACAGATGGGAATTTGTTAATATCCGGTTGTAGATAACTTGACACCATGTTCATAATACACTACCTGCGTGAGTAACTGATACGTCCAAAACGTATCTATAATTTCTGCTTGCTCCATGCCTCTTTTGTGTGATATTGCTATGATATTTATGCACTTCCATACACTTTTGATCATATTTGGACTAACCTATTAACTCAGTGCACCCCAGTGCCAGTTTCTGTTTTCTGCTGTTTTTCTATTTCAGGTTTTCCCATTACTTAAATTGCCAGAAAAATTCCGGGAAAAATATATAAAAAATCAGCGCTCCAGAAGCTTCCATGCGGCAGAAGTAGGGCTAGAGAGGGGCCAGAGGGGCTCCAGGAGCCCTGGGGGGGCGGTCCCACCCCAGGCCGCGCCGGGGGGGCGCCTGGGCCCCCCTTACCTCCTCTGATGCCCCCCTTTGGCATATATTTACACCGCGTCCCGAAACCCTCGAGGACGGAACCCTTTTTCGCGATCTCATCTCTGTTCCGCCGCCGCCGCGCTTCCAAGGTCGGGAGCACCAAGAGAACTCTTCCCGGCACCCTGCCGGAGGGGAGAACCACCACCGGGAGCCTCTCCACCACCATGGACGCCTCCCGGATGAGTTGTGAGTAGTCCCCCTTGGACCATGGGTCCATGACCAGTAGCTATGTGATGTTCTCCTCCCCTCTTTGTTCTTCATCGATTAGACCTCGTGAGCTGCCCTACATGATCGAGGCACATATGTAATCCTTATGCTGTTGCTATGCTGAGTTTGCTGGGATCCGATGGATTATGAGATTATGTTCAGATTGTGTGTGAGTAATATATTCGATTCACCTCTTTTATATTTATGTTCTTGAGTAATTCTTGCATGTTCTCCGTTGCTGTTTATTGCTTTGGCCAAGTAGTAGGTAGTAACTCCAAGAGGGAATGTTATGCTTGATTGTGGGTTCATGCCCCTCGATGACTAGCTTGAGTGACAGAAACATGAGTCTAGGGGATGTGCTGTTGCCACAAGGGGGAAAACAACGGTGCTTGTACTTGCGGGTGCAAGGATTGTTTACTTTACGCAAAGTTCTTTTAATGCAGTTGTTTGTTGCTTTGATTTTACACTATGGGTGGGACTCGCAACTTAATACCAGCGAGATGTTCTGGATAGATATCTCAAGGTGGATGATTAGTAGTAGATGCAGATGGATTTCGGTCTACTTGCCTTGGCGTACCGCCCATGCTTTTGAGCCTCTACCTTTCTTTGCAGCATAGTTAGCATTGGTTTGCGCACATAATCCTGTCAATTGCCCAACTGTAATTCGTTTACCTCGCTTAGCTGTTTTATCGTCTTTTGGGAGAGAGACATCACTAGTGAACCTCATGGGACCCCGGTCCATATTACCATTACTGATCACACCCTTTATTTACTTTCTATTCTTATTTACTAGTTGCAGTCATACCTATCACTATTATCTCTTGCGCTTGATCCTTTGTAAACGGCAAGGCCGGAGGGATTGACAACCTCTCTGTACTCGTTGGGAGCAAAGTTATTTGTATCTGTGTGCAGGTCCTGTCAAGTAAAAGTCTCTGGCACTATTGACACCTTCTTGTTGACCCTCGGAGTCTCACGGGATTCGATCCTTGGTATCTTTGCCAAGGGAAAACAACCGCTACGCTACATCTCAAACCTTCCACTTGGGGTAACCAACGAGGGGCGAGAAGCCATCAAGCAAAGTTTTCTGGCGCCGTTGCCGGGGGACTCCACTCTTCAAGATAGGGGAGTTGCACGCTATCTTTTATCTTTGCTTTTTAGTCTTGTTAGTTTACCTTTCAGTTTTGCATTAGTTCCCTTTATCAAAAATCAAAAAAATAGTTATCTTGCTTGCTTGCTGCTATGGGTTCCACCGAGAACACCAAGTTGTGTGAATTCACTAGTCATAACAACGATGACTTTATCTGCACGCCTATTACTACACCTGCCACTTCAACACCTTCTTATGAAATTAAACCTGCTTTACTGAACCTAGTTATGAAAGATCAATTCTCCGGTGCTGGAGATGATGCTGCTTTGCACTTAAATAATTTTGTTGAACTCTGTGATATGCAAAAGTACCAAGAAATAGATGGTAATATTGTTAAGCTTGAGCTTTTTCCTTTCTTCTTGAGAGGAGGAGCTAAAATTTGGTTTCAATCCTTGCCTAGAAATAGCATAGATTCTTGGGACAAGTGCAAGGATGCCTTTATTGGGAAGTACTATCCACCTGCTAAAATTATCCAACTAAGGAGTAACATAATGAATTTCAAACAATTAGATAATGAACACGTTGCCCAAGCTTGGGAACGCATGAAATCTCTTGTCAAGAACTGCCCTACTCATGGTTTGACTACTTGGATGGTTATCCAAACTTTTTATGCAGGCTTGAACTTTACCTCGCGGAACTTGTTAGATTCGGCCGCGGGAGGAACCTTTATGTCAACTACACTTGGTGCTGCCACGAAGCTTCTCGATGAGATGATGACCAATTATTCCCAATGGCACACCGAACGCGCTCCAACAGGTAGGAAGGTAAACTCTGTCGAGGAGATTTCCTCCCTAAATGAAAAAGTTGACTTGATCATGTCTCTACTTTCCAAGCAATCATCTATTGATCCTCGTGATGTTCCTTTAAATTCTTTGATTGCTCAAGATCAAGTAGATGTGAACTTTATCTCTAGAAACAATTTCAATAACAATGCTTATAGGAGTAATTTTGGTAGCAACCCTAGACCGTTCCCCTCTAATTCCTATGGGGACAACAATGCTTATCCTAGCACCAAGAACTCCACTTCTAAACTAGAGATTATGCTTAAAGATTTCATCACCACCCAAAAAGCCTTCAACAAGAGTGTAGAAGAAAAACTAAACAAACTAGATAATCTCTCTTCGAAGGTAGACAATTTAGCCCATGAGGTAGAGTTGCTTAAAATTAGAACTTCCCCTCTTGAGGAGAGGAAGACCACTCCTATGAATGCTATTCAAGTGCAAATTAATGAAAACATTAGGATGTTGGCTAAACTTAAAGAGAGATGGGCTAGAGAAAAGGAGGAAGAAGATAGAATTAAGAGCCTTCCTACCCACCATACTGTTGCTACTATCCAAGTTGTTGAGGATATCCAAACTCTTAGCACCCAATGCACTCCTGGTCCCATTGGACCTATTAATGGTGATGCTATGACCTCAACCGTAGAAACTCCTATGACCATAGAAGCTACCAAACAAGTGAGCCTAAGGGACACCACTACCACCTTACTTGATAGTAGTGACCTTTATTTTGATAATTGCACCCTTTCTGAAGTTATTAGTTTTCTTCACAAGATGTCTAAAGATCCCCACACTAGCACACTCAACCTTGCCTTCACGGAGCATATCACTAATGCTCTCACCAAAGCTATGGAGGAGAAACTTAGGGTAGAAGCCTCCATACCTAGAAAGCTAGAAGATGGTTGGGATCCTATGATTAAAATTAAGTTGAATAACTTCTCTTGCTATGCTTTATGTGATGTTGGAGCTAGTACCTCCGTTATGCCCAAAAGAATATATGATATGCTTAAATTGAAACCTTTTGATTCTTGTTCTTTTGGTGTTCGTCTTGTTGATTCTTCCCTAAAGAAACCTTTGGGGAGGATCGACGATGTTCTTATCATTGTCAATGACAATTATGTTCCCGTTGATTTTACTATTATGGATATTGAATGTGAACCTTCTTGTCCAATTATTTTGGGACGTCCTTTTCTTCGCACCGTTGGTGCTATCATTGACATGAAAGAGGGGAATATAAAATTCCAATTTCCTCTCAATAAAGGGATGGAACACTTCCCTAGAAATAAGATTAAGTTACCTTTTGAGTCCGTTATACGGGCTAGCTATTCTTTTACTCTTGATAAAACTTGATCTCTTTACATTATGCCTAGCTTAAAGGCATAAAAGAAAGCGCTTTTGGGAGGCAGCCCACAATGAATAAAATTTTATTTTGCTTTTGTTGTGTCTTGATGTTTGTTACTACAGTAGCATCATCATTGTATCTTTACTTTTCAGCTTTGTGCCAAGTTTAGCCTCTGATTGCAAGAAAGTTCAAAAGTTGTGACGTGCTGTCCAGGAAACAGATTCTGTCCTTGGACAGAAAAAATCGTATAAACTCACCCGATCATCTTTTTGGTCTGCAATTTTTCGACAGCGTGCTCTATACAATTAGCTTTCGGGCGTCTGTTATAAGTTTTTTGATTTGAGTTGCAGAAGTGCCCCGAAAAAATTATTTACTACCTGCTGGTCTGTTTTTCACAGATTCTGTCCTGTTTTGCCTTTTCTTTGTTTTGCAAACCTTGAGCTTGCTTTTTCTTTGCAAAAACCATTTGGCAATCTTGAGAAATAGTAGATCTTCAATATTATCCTTATTTCCAGTAGGGAAAAGTTATTTTATTATGGGTACTAACCTCGCTAATCAGATTATGATGAGTTATGTATGAAGGGAGTTTTCAAGTGTGCGAGGGAAGATGATAAAAAGATTCAGGAGGGTCAAACGCTCAAGCTTGGGGATGCCCCCGTGCACCCCCAAGAAATATTCAAGAAGACTCAAGCGTCTAAGCTTGGGGATGCCCCCGTGCATCCCCTTCTCCATCAACAATTATCAGTTCGTCTTTCATTCCACTATATTTTAATCACTTCATGCGTTATGTGCTATGCTTGGAGCGTCTTGCTTTTAGTTTCCTTTTTAGTTTTCTTTAGCTTTGCTTGCTTTTAATAACGAGTTAGAACCCACCTTTCTTTGTGTGGGAGAGAAACACGCTCCACTTCAACCTAGAACACAACATAGGATTTTCATGTTTATCTTTGCTGTGTATGTTCTTTGTCTTTCAATAGCTACTGTCATGTTTAGCTCTTAGTTTTCATGCTTTTCTTTTTAAAGAGCTTTTGTTTAGTTGGTTGCTGAACTCTCTTGAGTTTTCATGTTTATCTTGTTAAGAGAGTTTGTCTGTTGCACTGGTTGATATATCTATGATAAAAATGCTATGTGCATAATGGTGCTTAGTAGTTCATGTTTTCTTATGGTTACTCTCAAATAGCTGGGGGGTTCTCAATGTGTTATTGAAGTACCAGCATGATTTGTTTGCCTATGATGTGGTATGGTTTAGTGATATCTTCCTCCAAGAGTTTATTTTGATTGACTTGGCATATGCTCACGCATATTTAAGACTGTAAAGAAAGTTTATCAAGCCTTGATGATCTTTAATTTCTGAGTAGCGATATAATTTCCATGCCCGATTCAATGTTGCTTTGTCGCTCTGCATGATTATGGCCGTCATTGCTCTCTTAGTTGGTCGCTCCCAGTCTTTTGCTAGCCTTCTCCTGTACTAAGCGGACTGACTGCTTGTGCATCCAAAATCCTTTAAACCAGTTATGCCATATGGGTCCACCATACCTTCCTATACATGGTATTTACTTGCCATTCCTAACGAAGACTTTCGTGTACCATCTCAAAATTATTCAAAAGCATTTCTCTTTTGTGCCTCTATTTTAGCTCATGAGGAAGTAGTAGTTAATTCATGATCTTTTTAAGTTGGACAAGTTTCACCCCGGGATTGCATGTCTAATCTGCAAATCCCTAATACGAGAAGGAACTGGCATGAGTGCACCCGGCTCATAAAAAATATAACAAACAAACCCTCCTTCACGCTTTGGTCATGAGAAATCAGAAAACTTTTGGCAGTGATAAACAAAGGAGATTAAGGGGATGTGATCGTCCCCGTGCGGGAGCCGTTCCTCGAAACTTGTCCAGCTCGAGAAGTAATTGAGTTATCTACTAGCATTCGTTGACGAAATATGCATATCCCAAAAATAATTTTTACCTCTGTTTTTAAAAACCAAGAGCTCTGGTACATGTTTAGTCTTTCCTTCCAACCACGGGTTTTCAACCTTGCCATCAAAAGCCACGGTTCGAGAGTCTCCACCTTCTTTCTTCAAAGCACCAACTATTGAGAGCATGATTGTCATTCTGAGTGTAATGTGCATTGTCCCAAAGTACCATTGTCTTCTGCATGATTATGATATCGCTTATTCTGAAATCATTGTATCTAGTCGTCACTTAAACTTCGGCGGTGCCCCTGCATTTATGTTTTGCTTCACTAAAGGGGGCAAGCGAGGTATCACTTTGTCATGTTTGCACACCATGCTCACTACAAATCTATTGGGTGTTTCAGTATCATATTGTAAACTTTCAGTTCTTTGTGATATTCTCATGAGGCAACTTAATTACTAAAGATTCATTATCTCAGTAAGCATTTGTCATGTGACTGTGAAAAGTTCTTGTATGGTTAATAGCATGTCACCACAGAAATTATGCTTGTTATCATTTACCTACTCGAGGACGAGCAGGAATTAAGCTTGGGGATGTTGATACGTCCAAAACGTATGTATAATTTCTGCTTGCTCCATGCCTCTTTTGTGTGATATTGCTATGATATTTATGCACTTCCATACACTTTTGATCATATTTGGACTAACCTATTAACTCAGTGCACCCCAGTGTCAGTTTCTGTTTTCTGCTGTTTTTTCTATTTCAGGTTTTCCCATTACTTAAATTGCCAAAAAAATTCCGGGAAAAATATATAAAAAATCAGCGCTCTAGAAGCTTCCATGCAGCAGAAGTAGGGCCAGAGAGGGGCCAGAGGGGCTCCAGGCGCCCTGGGGGGGCGGCCCCACCCCAGGCCGCGCCGGGGGGCGCCTGGGCCCCCCTTACCTCCTCTGATGCCCCCGTTTGGCATATATTTACACCGCGTCCCGAAACACTCGAGGACGGAACCCTTTTTCGCGATCTCATCTCTGTTCCGCCGCCGCCGCGCTTCCAAGATCGGGAGCACCAGGAGAACTCTTCCCGGCACCCTGTCGGAGGGGAGAACCACCACCGGGAGCCTCTCCACCACCATGGACGCCTCCCGGATGAGTTGTGAGTAGTCCCCCTTGGACCATGGGTCCATGACCAGTAGCTATGTGATGTTCTCCTCCCCTCTTTGTTCTTCATCGATTAGACCTCGTGAGCTGCCCTACATGATCGAGGCACATATGTAATCCTTATGCTGTTGCTATGCTGAGTTTGCTGGGATCCGATGGATTATGAGATTATGTTCAGATTGTGTGTGAGTAATATATTTGATTCACCTCTTTTATATTTATGTTCTTGAGTAATTCTTGCATGTTCTCCGTTGCTGTTTACTGCTTTGGCCAAGTAGTAGGTAGTAACTCCAAGACGGAACGTTATGCTTGATTGTGGGTTCATGCCCCTCGATGACTAGCTTGAGTGACAGAAACATGAGTCTAGGGGATGTGCTGTTGCCACAAGGGGGAAAACAACGGTGCTTGTACTTGCGGGTGCAAGGATTGTTTACTTTACGCAAAGTTCTTTTAATGCAGTTGTCTGTTGCTTTGAGTTTACACTATGGGTGGGACTCGCAACTTAATACCAGCGAGATGTTTTGGATAGATATCTCAAGGTGTATGATTAGTAGTAGATGCAGATGGATTTTGGTCTACTTGCCTTGGCGTACCGCCCATGCTTTTGAGCCTCTACCTTTCTTTGCAGCATAGTTAGCATTGGTTTGCGCACATAATCCTGTCAATTGCCAAGCTGTAATTCGTTTACCTCGCTTAGTTGTTTTATCGTCTTTTGGGAGAGAGACATCACTAGTGAACCTCATGGGACCCCGGTCCATATTACCATCACTGATCACACCCTTTATTTACTTTCTGTTCTTATTTAGTAGTTGCAGTCATACCTATCACTATTATCTCTTGCGTTTGATCCTTTGTAAACGACAAGGCCGGAGGGATTGACAACCTCTCTATACTCGTTGGGAGCAAAGTTATTTGTATCTGTGTGCAGGTCCTGTCAAGTAAAAGTCTCTGGCGCTATTGACACCTTCTTGTTGACCCTCGGAGTCTCACGGGATTCGATCCTTGGTATCTTTGCCAAGGGAAAACTACCGCTACGCTACATCTCAAACCTTCCACTTGGGGTAACCAACGAGGGGAGAGAAGCCATCAGTAACCGTGATGGTCTCTTTCTGAAGGGGTTCGGGAAGTGAACATGGTGGGGTTATGTTTGACGTGAGTAGTTAGGATCACTTCGTGATCACTTTGATGATCGTTGGCACTTTCTCTTCTTGCTCTATACACGTAAGCTAGTGCTAGTGCTGCTGCAACCTTGTTTAGGCCTTTTCCACACCTGAGGCTTTGATAGTATTGCTACCCGAGAACGGGATTGCTGAGTCCTCCGTGGCTCACAGATTCTACACAACACCAGATGCAGGTACCGTTGAGAACTACACAGGTGGTGGTTCAAAGCTGTATTGGGAGTTCGATGAAGAGCGTGGATGTTACTACGTGTCTTATCCCGACGATCAGTAGAGGCTCTTACTAGGATGATCCGGGACTTGTGATGTTTTATGGTATCTTTCATTTGGATTTCGTCCGTAGTCGGTCTCTGATGTTTTGGATGATGTATGTTAATGTATTTCATTGTGTGACATGGCGAGTGTAAGCCAACTACTATTTTACACTTTCATCCCTCCTTATACATGAGTTGTGCAAAGATACCATACTTGAGATCATTCTAGTATTTGATTATGTCTTTAAGTCGTGCCTCGACACGTAGGAGATATAGTCACATACTAGGCATTACAAGTTGGTATTCTGAGCCTTCTCCGACCTAGGAGCCCCCTGATTGATCGAATCATTAACGGTTGAGTCTAGGCACACACACAAAAATGTTTTGAGTCCTATATATATCGGAGAGTAGGATTTCTTTTTACTCCTCATCCCCTTCATCGCTCTGGTGACGACTCCTGATGTTGTTCTATCTCCTCTACTCTCAAAAAATCACTAATTTTTTTAGGATCATGCGAGTATTGTTTGGATTGTTCCGGTATCTTTGTGACGAGAACATTGTTCTCGATGCCTCCTGTCATTTAGCGGTTGTGGCACTGTCCCGGGGAGTTGAGCTCCGAGTTGTTGTCATCACAAATGTATCGTAGCGGTTTTATAATACTTAAGACGGCCGACATCGAAAACTCTTCTATGCGGTTAGTGGTGAGATAACCCCGACGTCACCCAGTACTGGTGGGATAGTTCGGGAGTATTGCCACAGCTAGTATAGCGGATGCGTTTCGAAGGTCCGAGGTAAACGGTTTCCGAAGATGACTGGTTATGTGTTCAAGGATGGATACAGCTGGATGTAGGTTTAGAGTTGAGTGCGCGGTGCTTCCCCTGTATCCCCAACACCAGATTGCATAACCGGAAACCTTCCAGAATTAATAGGTGGGTTCTTCACGTAGCTCGTAGGCATTCTTCCAACGAGTGCATGGTATGAGGTTTGGGGTTCAACATCGAGTGAAGAGGTTTCATGGGCGCTGTTCCAATTGGGAGTTGCATCTTAAAGGGTCCTTGGCTATGCTGATTCGGGGATTGCAAGACCCTTTGTAACACGTTCCATGAGCTTTTAGCACGAATATGTGGAACGAAACTTCTATCTTGTATTTGTTCTATCTGCTCCTTGTTGTTTTTTATTTACCTTTTGTTCTCCCAAGTGGCTCCTCGGCAAGTGTTGTACCATTAAGCTATGGAATTCATTCGTTCAATTCTCTGTTCGAATGATATTGTGAAGATTATATTGCAATATATCTATCCGTTGTTCTGATTTGATTGTGGTATTCGAGTTGCTTCAATGTCAAGTGTTGATTCCATACCTTTCCTAATCGGTGTTCTCATATTTCTATGGGAGTGCTAGTCCTTCTTGACCATCGAGATTTTCATGTTAAATTCTTTTTCAACCGGCGTGCTTCTCTTCAAGTTAACCCGACCCTTTCAATATCTGCAAGACCAACTCTTGTTTTTTCTCAATGGTGTCTGTTTCGTTTGGACCAAGTTGTCTTTGTTATTCCCCACCCTCCCACCCCTCTTCTTCACAGAGCCTGAGTTTGTAATCAAGTGTCCTTATATTCTTGTGATGCCTCTTCATCAATCTTCTTTAATGTTCTATCCGGCGAATTCTCAGGAAGATGCTAAGGAAGCTTCAGTTTATCATTCTTCGTTCTCGTTCTTCTCCGGTGAACTTAAATTCAAGCTTCGGTCATGATTATATCCTCCCTCTCGTTTCACATGTTTTCACATGTTAAAAATTTCCTACCCAAGGCTCTCTTATTTATTCAACTCTCTCTATTCATATCCAGAGTGTACAAGGTATCTCAGAAGATTCACGTTTCCATTCTTAATCCATTCAAGCTATATTGAGGATTGTCATCTTATTCAAGTCATTTAATTCAACCGGTGCAATATCTCTTAAGCAATCTTTTTCAACGGTGATTTCTTTTGAGTGGGCCCTAACCCACAGGTCTTTTTCCAGGATCTTACCTGACTCTTCTAATTTCGTTCCGGAGTTATTCTCAAATTCCTTTCAAGTTTGACGTAAGAATGGATCTCTCATCGGTCAAATGTATCCTCCAAGATCGCTTTCAAATTCTTTTCACCTTGGGTTCAACCTTTTAATTCTTCATTCCGGAGTGTCTCAACAATTCTTCATGGTATTTCTCGTCGTTCTTCTCAACATTTGGAGACCGAAGAAGAGTTCCTCTTGAATCCTTACCCGTTCTTCCAAAGATTCATGGTTCTAGCTTCATGTTATCCTCATTATTGTTCTGATTGTGAGGAATTTTTTTTATATCCATCCGAAGCATTTCATAAATTCTTTCCATTGTGATCCTCCCAAGGCCATCATTTCAGAAGATTTCTTCGTTCTCAGTTTTCAACTTCGTCCTCCAACTATTCTTAATTGACGCTTCTTCGTTCGTCTCCATATTCTTGGTGGTTCGTTCAAAAATTCATTTTCCTTTGTCATCATATCAATTCATTCGTTCTTTCTGAAACCCTATCGATGATTCGTTGAATACTCTCTCAAGAGTGTGTGAGATCTCTCTTTAATTCTTGGCAACGAGAATAAGTAGTAGGCCAAATCTGTTGCTTGTCATCAATTTAATTTGGTGAAGGATAAGCATACAATAAATCTTATTCTTATTTCCCCGAAGTGATTAATCTCTTTTTCAGGAGCTTGTTCATCATATCATATTCTCGGTTCTAAGTTGTTCATCTTGTTTTCCGGAGCTTCAAGTTATTTCAATTATATCATTTCAAAGCTCCATCTAATTCATCGCAGGCCTTGAATCTTATTCTTTTCATCTTTCACTTCTCATGCTTTCATTACCGGAGTTCTTTATGGTGGTTCATCATGATTTAATTCATCCTCAAAGTGTTCTTTAAGATTCTTGTTGGAGCTCAAGTATTCTTCTTCTTGCATTCCGAAGTGCAATTCTTTCTACCTTTTTTCTTTTGAGGTGGTGGTATATCATTTTTTTGACAATTTCCCTTCATGTTGCATGATTTACAAGTTGTCAGGAATGAGATATTTAAACCCATCATTTTCTTTGTTCAGGAGATCTTTCCTACCCTTCAATTTATTCGTTGGAGTAATCTTGGGTTGTATTTCACCTAAAAGCTTTACCTAAGGATTGTTGCTAATTATGGTGCTTATTAATGAACCAAATTCTTCATTTATCCTCTCGGTGAAAGAGTTTTCATCTCTTCATTGATCTCTAGCAACAATTGGTTTCCGTTAGTGGCCGGATGTCACCTCATAATTGTGAGATGTTTTCCATAAGCCCACAACAAGCTTATTCTTTTCGTTGTTGAATTTCCAACAACTCCGTTCAACCCTTCTTCGTAAGGATGATTTTCAAATCCATTTGTGGGATAAGTTGTCATTTTCTTCTCCGTTCTTTTCTTTCCAACGACCTAGCATATATTCTTTCATTCCGGAGGCATTGTGATGTTGCTCTCTCCAAACCATCATGTCGTTTTATCGAGATCATGTTCTTTCCTTTCCTTGTCCATTTAACTGGAGTGTTGTGTCCTCGTTTAAGTTCTCTCATCTTATCAAGTTTTGCCTCTCTTTTCAACTGAATGTTGTCTGAAATCTTTCGTACCCCTTGGGCCACTCTTTGATTGTTCCGGAGGCAGTGTGTTGTTAATTTCATCAAGTATCATCACATCTCCTCAGTTCATGTTCAGTTCCTTCCATTTACAGTCGGAATGATGTCCAAATTATTTCGTTCTTATTCCTTCTCCATCTTGTTTTAACTGGAGTGGTTTTGAAATTCTTTCGTCACCCGTGAGCTCTTGTTCATGTCTTTCAACCTACAAGGTTCTCATAATGTTCCTTGTTCCTCCTTTTTACCGAAGTGCTCTTAACTTCGTTCATCTCCGTTGTATTCATTCCTTCAAGATTGTTCAAGCTCTCAAGGTTCATTGATTTCACTCGTTTGTCGAAGAAGCAACTTTGTTTTACCTCTTCCTTTTCCTCTTGTATCCGGTGCCATCTCTAGGATCTCGGGTCGAGATCCTCTGTTAGTGTGGGAGAGTTGTGACGCCCCAAGACCGATGCTCCAGAAGACTTCCAGCTGTTCCGGGTTTTGCCGTGTGTTTCTTTTGCTTGCTTTATTTATTTTGCATTGGATCATATCATCATGCCATCATGTCATAAATCTTTTGCATCTCAACTAAATAAATTGTGTAGATCTTCGATCCATTTAAATCGAGGTAATTCACATGATGATTTCCCTTTAAAACATATCCTCCCAATATTTAGGGAGCTATAATAAAATATTCCATTCTTTTGGAATTAACCATAACACACTTGCAAAATTCCCCATGCATTTTCTACTTCAAGTTTGACCTCCAAACCTTGTGTATAATTCTTATCCATTTTATCGAGGCTCCTCCAAAAATTCGAACATTTTTGGGCACTTGAAAAACCTTGTCCTAGTTCAAAGCATTCGAATTTAAATTCAAATGGATTTGAATTTAAATCTTTCAATTAGGCAACTTTTATTTTCCTGGATGAGACTCATTTTTATGGGTCCGGGAAAATTACCCGCATGCCAAAAATATTTTCTCTAACATTTGTTTCTTCACTCCTTCTCTTTCTTCACATTTTTTTTCTGTAATTGGGAAATAATAAGAAGAGAGAGGGAGAGCAGCTGCCAGCTGGGCCGGCCTCCCAGCCGTCGACCTCCCAGGCCCAACCACCTCCCCCGCGGCCCACTCCCCAACCCTAGCCCGTTTCCATCTCTCCCCAACGCCCGACCCTCTCCCCCATCGTTCTCCCTCGCGCCGCCATTCTGTCCTTCGTCCTCCTTTCTCCAGCGCAGCCCGCACCCCACTCCGTCCTTCGATCGCCATGGACAGCGACTCCAGCGCCGCGCCCCGATCCGCCTCTCTCCTTTAGCCGCTCCTCCCGGCCCCTGCCTCACTTCTCAATCCGCCCCTCCGCATCGACGCCACTGCTCTGCTCTGCACCGGGCCGCGCCTGCGCCGTTCCCCATCGCCCCGCCGACGCTCGTTCTCCATCTCGCGCCCGAGATCCTCCCCTGCCGCCCCGCGCCTCGGGTCCTGCTCCGGCCGCTGCCCGCGTCGTCAACCGCCGCCGCGTCGGCCACTTCCTGCGCCGGCCTCAAGCCCATCGCCGCCGCGCCATGGCGCCACCTTAGCTCCTGCCTCCTCCCCGCCTACGCCTCCGCCGGAGTGCCTGCCTCGGCATGTCCCCTCCAACCTCCTCCTCTCATTGCACTGCCGTCCGCCGCCTACGCGCCAGGCACCCGCGCGTCGGTCATCGGACCACGCCGGCAGGATCCCTTCTCCTCTGCCCAATCCCTTGCTGCGCCGCTCCCCATCGGACCTTGCACTACCGCCGAGCCGGCGAGCAGAGGCCGCCACAGCGTCGCTTGCCTTGCCTCACTGTTTTGCTCCTGCGCCCGCGAACACCACACCTCTGTCCACTCGCCCTGAGCCCCACCTGCTCTTTCCATGGAGCCACGGCCTCTCCAGCACTGTCACAGTAGTCCAACGGCAAGAACACCTCGAGTTCAATCACACGGAACAACAAGTACCTATACGCACGGATATGCCAAGATCCCAAGTTCGACTACAGCACGAAGATATGTACGACTACAGGGATTCGCCAAGTACCACATCGACAAGCGTGTACGCCCGAACGACTACCTTCGCCGAAGACTCGTGAACGACCACACATCCGGAACGTGGCAAGTACCACGACGCCCGGAGCCCTCGGAACCGCCAAGTTCCTCTACGACTCGTGAACGACTACCGCCGCCGTGACATCTACGAAAATGTGTTCCGCTACCATCGTCCCGAGGACGTTCGATTCGTCAAGTACCTCTCCAAAACGATAAGTGAAAACCTACTTCCACTACAAACCGCGAGTACCACTACTTCCCTCGATGACTCGAACCGCCCCGAAACGCACGCTTCGAAGGTATACCGCCGAAACGATGTCCGTGAACGAATGTGGTTGGATGAGATGTATCCCTTGTTGCGCCGTGTCTGTTGTGCCCCTCTTTTTTCGCCGACTCGTGGGAACCGGGAAACCGGGAGCACCCCATCTCTTTTGCATGTCACGCTCTCCGTCATCTTTTGCACCGGACTCTCAACGAGTTACCGGAACCGATATGTTGCGTGGCATCATTTTCGGATTTGCCACCATGGCCCCTTTATTTCCACCACGATGACAAATACTTCATATCTCTTCATGTTAACTTTTACTAAAAAATGCATAAAACTTGCAAATGTCATCCGCATCATGATAACAACATTAAAATGATTAAATTGTTGTTTGCTTCAATAATTGCTAAATGACATGAGGAGTTTCCAGAATTGTTGTTGTTATTCCCGGCCTCATTTAAAATGACTAGATAGTGTAGTTTTGCTCAAGCTTCACCTCTTGCCATGTTTAATGAAAACATTTAATCTTGTGTTGTAAATAAACGGGAGTCAACTAAATAAATAAATGTGGTGTTTTGTCCATATGCAACTCGTTGCATATTGAGCTCCACTTAACTTGTAGTATTGCTTGCACACCTTGCCATGCCATGCATATTTAAACCGGACATGCATCATATTTGTTTGCGTTTTATGCCATGTTTGTGCTTGTGTGTTTACCGTGTTGTTTGCTTCTTTCCGGTTTGCTTCTCTCGTTAGCTTCGGTTTTGCTCCGGAGTTGTGAGGTTTTGTTCGACTACTTCATGGACTCGTTCTTCTTCCTTGCGGAATCTCAGGCAAGATGACCATTCCCAGATATCACTAATATCTTTGCCTATGCTAGTTGTCTCGCTCTTTAGATATGCCTCGATGCCTATTTCTGTTTGTCAGCCCCCTATTGTTGCCATGAAACATCTAACCTTTGACACCTTCCCAGCAAACCGTTGTTTGGCTATGTTACCTGCTTGCTCAGCCCCTCTTATAGCGTTGTTAGTTGCAAGTGAAGATGAAGATTGCTCCATGTGGGAACTTGTTGTTGGAATATCACAATATCTCTTAAATATATTAACACACCTATATACTTGGCAATGGGTGGAAGGCTAGGCCTTTTGCTTGGTGTTTTGTTCCACTCATGCCACCTTAGGACCCGATAAACCGGTGATATGTTCCTTGATTTTGCGTTCCTAACGCGGTTGGGGTTTATGGCCCCCCCCCTTGATAATTCGCTCTGCTTAAAGCTTTTCCAGCAAGGCCCAACTTTGGTTCTACATTTGCCTAACAACTAAAACTTGCTGAGGGAGTAATTAACCCGAGGATTTATTAATCAACCCCCTGGGCCAGTGCTCGTTTTGAGTGTTCGTCCAAACTAGAGTCGTGTGCGGTACCCCCCTTGGCAACTTGGGTTTTGGTCACTGTATTCCGAGAATACTCGGGTCTTCCCAACATGGAGTTACGACTCCGCAGATCGTGAGCTTGTGATGGGCTAAGTTGGGACACCCCTGCAGGGTTATGAACTTTCGAAAGCCGTGCCCGCGGTTATGTGGCAGATGGGAATTTGTTAATATCCGGTTGTAGATAACTTGACACCATGTTCATAATACACTACATGCGTGAGTAACCGTGATGGTCTCTTTCCTAAGGGGTTCGGGAAGTGAACATGGTGGGGTTATGTTTGACGTGAGTAGTTAGGATCACTTAGTGATCACTTTGACGATCGTTGGCACTTTCTCTTCTCGCTCTATACACGTAAGCTAGTGCTAGTGCTGCTGCAACCTTGTTTAGGCCTTTTCCACACCTAAGGCTTTGATAGTATTGCTACCCGGGAACGGGATTGCTGAGTCCTCCATGGCTCACAGATTCTACACAACACCAGATGCAGATACCGTTGAGAACTACACAGGTGGTGGTTCAGATCTGTATTGGGAGTTTGATGAAGAGCGTGGATGTTACTACGTGTCTTATCCCGACGATCAGTAGAGGCTCTTACTAGGATGATCCGGGACTTGTGATGTTTTATGGTATCTTTCATTTGGATTTCGTCCGTAGTCGGTCTCTGATGTTTTGGATGATGTATGTTAATGTATTTCATTGTGTGACGTGGCGAGTGTAAGCCAACTACTATTTTACACTTTCATCCCTCCTTATACATGAGTTGTGCAAAGATACCATACTTGAGATCATTCTAGTATGTGATTATGTCTTTAAGTCGTGCCTCAACACGTGGGGGACATAGTCACATACTGGGCATTACATAGAGCCTCGCCTTGCTTTGCTATACATTCATGCTAAAGGAATTTGTCTGCGCTGCACTGAATCGTCATCGCCCATGTCTTCTTCCGCAACTCCAGCATCGCCACCTCGACCTCTTCCTCAGATGAACCCCCTTCTCCTCCCATGCTTACCGAGCACCACGTTTCTTCCCTAAAGCGCGTGAGATCACAACCGTCCTCGGAGCAAGGCTTTGCGAGCCGTGGCGTCGCCATCGACCTCACGAGCCCACGGCTATCCTCCGTCCATGAAAGGCGCGCGCTGCTGCTGTCACTTGTTGGCCGTGCGCTCGTCTGCATGGTGCGACAGGGTGCAGGCGTAGTCGGGTGTGGTCGCGGCCGTAGGAGGAGCCTCCCATCGATGGTGCATCGTACTGATGTGCTTCCCCTACCTTTTGTATGATCCGCGCACAAGATTTGGCCATCGTAGTCCCTTGCCAACCGAGCCCTGCGGCGTGTGGCACTGTGGAACTCCAAATGAGTTCCGAGTGGTCAGCAGCGAGGGGGAGGTCGCCGTTCACTGGCATGTGTCGCCGCTGCAACGCCTCCGCCTCCTCTATTCTCAGGAGCGAGGTGGCGAGAAGATTCGGGACTGCTCCAGCGGGTGGGCATGACGGCAACAGCACACTGGCGAGGTTGAGTGGCGGCAGGGGCGAGCTTGGGCAGGGCAGCGCCAGCGAGGGTGCGTTGGTGGGAGCGACACGCTGGTGATGGGTTTGCTTGACAAGGGGGTTCATTTGTCAAATACCACTTTGACCTTGTCCATCTCAGCAAACTACCAAAGCAAACCCACTTAAGACCATTTTTGAACTGTATTGGGTAGATCAGGGGTTAAGAGAGCAGAAAAAATGATCAGGGGGTTATGTGAACCACCAAGTTTGTTCAGTGTAGTAAAATGGACTTTTTTCTTACCAAAATGGGGGAGATTGAAAGGACATGCGGTGCCCCCATGTGTGGTTTTGGTAATTGATGACAATCTCTATGGACTAATGGTTGCCTTGAGTTATATTTGAAGGATTTGTCCATAGGCTTTTCTTGGATTCCATTTGTTGGTTTCAAGGAGAGTTTGTGATGACCAAGGTGCTATTCAAGGAATTACCTATAGATTGGTCATGTGAGAGGTTGATCTAGACTAAGTCAAAGAGTGAATCAAGTTGATCAACACACAAAGCATAGAAGATGTACCAAGAGGGATCAAGTGATCCAATGGTATGGTAAGCATTGTCCTTTACGCTTTGAGTACTAACCCATGGTCTACATGAGAGTTCTATGTGGGTTAGGTATGTTTCCATGGGCTTGCGTCAAGAGGAAGATATTATACAACCCATGGAGGATGACATCAAGTGGTGATTGTCATCAAGTTTGCGTTGTGCAAGTTCAAGTGGAGAATCACGAAGAGATCAAGTGCTTGAGGCTTGCCGTCCATTGTTGTGACAATGGACTTGTGAAGATTTGCTGAAGAGTGGCTCACCCATAGTGGAGTATGGGGGAGCAATCTACTAGTCTTCACCGAGCCAACGCAATCAATAAAAGTGGTCCAACTTGAGGGAGTCAAGATCGTCATCATGCAGCTCAAGTGGACTTTGTGCAAGGAAAAGGTTTGCCCTTGATAGGTTTTCTATTTTACCGGTATCATGGTGGTAGTTGGGATACCGGGTTATAGGATCAATTGCCATACTATCAAGGGGGGATCTTGATGAATAGCTTGATCGTATCGTTCGTAGAGAGCTCAAACCATTGCATCCTTGCATCATCTTTATTGGTTCTTGTTTGGTTCTTCTCCTTGTGAGGTTTTAGAGCTTGTGGTTATCTTCGCGACAAGCTCTAGTACCTCGAAAACAGATTTCATATGCTTCTTCTATTGCGTTTTTGGTGCTGGAGGTTTTACCGGTCTCTTTTGAGGAAGGCTTCTCACCATTTTCTTATGGGAATTTTCTAATTTTCTTCTTATTGTTATTTCTATAAATATTGTGTTAGGCCATGTCGTTAGCTTTCCAACAAACTTGGTTTCATTGAATTCGGAGTCCGTTTGCAAAAGTTGTGTCAGTTTTGGTGTCCTCAGAAAGGCTGCATCGGTACTACCGCAAATGGGAGCGGTACTACCGCTTGGAGGGGATGTAATTTTTACTTCCGTGGCTACTTCCGCTCCAGACCAAAAACTGGTCATAAGTCCAGCGCTGGTAGGCACGGATGTAATTTTTTAGTACCGCTCGCAAGCAGTAGTACTGCTACCCTTAGCAGTAGTACCGCTACCCCTAGCGGCAGTACCATGAGGACAAGCGGTAGTACCGCTTGGACGATTCTTCTATCCTTTTCCTCCTCGCTATTGTGTTTCAAAGGGCTACTACCGCCCTAGCGGTAGTACCGCTCCTTGGAGCGATATTACTGCTCGGTGCGGGCTGTGAGCATAACGGTTGGATTTTTCCCCACCTATAAAAGAGGGTCTTCTTCCCCAATGAACCCCATCATTTGAGCTCGTGTTCTTCCCCCATTGTTGACCTTCTTCGAGCTTGCTATCTCTCAATCCCTCCATAGATTCTTGCTTGTTTTGGGGGGGAAAGAGAGAGGAGATCTAGATCCACCTTTCCACCAATCACTTTCTCCTCTATGTGAGGGGAACCCATTGGATCTAGATCTTGGAGTTCTTCGTGTTCTCTTCTCCGTTCTTCCTCTCATTTCCCTCCCTAGCATTACTTGCTTTGGTGGGATTTGAGAGAGAAAGACTTGGGCACTCCGTGTGCCCTTACCATTGCATTTAGTGCATCGGTTTGAGTTCTCCACGGTGATACATGGAAGTTACAAGTTGAGAAGCTTATTACTCTTGGGTGCTTGGTACCCTTGAGCTTGTTCCTCTTGGGTGCTTGGGCACACTAGACGGTTGAGGTCACCTCGGAGCCATATTCCATTGTGGTGAAGCTTCGTGGTATCGTTGGGGAGATAGCCCCAACCTTTGTGGTGTTCAGAGCCCAATCATTGTGGTGTAAAGCTCCGGGCAAGCGTCGGGGTCTCCAATTAGGTTGTGGAGATCGCCTCGAGCAATTTGAGGGGTTCCGGTGACCGCCCCCAAGGGTTGCCAAAGTGTATGGGTTTGGTGACCGCCCCCAAGGGTCGCCATTTGTACGGGTTCGGTGACCGCCCTCAAGGGTCCCTTAGTGGAATCACGGCATCTTGCATTGTACGAGGGCATGAGGAGATTACGGTGGCCCTAGTGGCTTCTTGGGGAGCATTGTGCCTCGACACCGCTCCAAACGGAGATTAGCATCTGCAAGGGTGTGAACTTCGGGATAGATCGCCATCTCCGCGTGACTCAGTTATCTCTTACCCGAGCCCTTTACTTATGCACTATACTTTGTGATAGCCATATTGTTTCTTGTCATATATCTTGCTATCACCTAGTTGTTTATCTTGCTTAGCATAAGTTGTTGGTGCACATAGGTGAGCCTAGTTGTTGTAGGTTTTGTGCTTGACAAATTAACCACTAGGTTTATTCCGCATTTGTTCAAGCCTAAACCGTAATTATTTTAAAGCGCCTATTCACCCCCCTCTTGGCGACATCCACGATCTTTCAGTTGTTACTACGCTCCCGTCTTAAGACTTGGGGGCTACAGGTGATATGCATATAAGTAAGGTACTATCATCAATTATGACCCGGTGCTATCAATATTTACAAACCGGCAATTTTGGTAATCATTACTCAACAAGCTCTATATTTTTAAGCCAGATGAAAATCAGATGCGTATTTCAAGACCAATATTTTTGTCAAGCTAGAGCATTGGAAGCTGAGTCAAATGAATTATTCTTCACAATATTTCTCTATGAGAAACTAACGTCAGCAAATTGATTATGAAGCTGGCCTATTTACTCAGATTTTCTAGAAGAAAGAAATGACAAGGAATTAAAGATGATCAGATACTGGCTTATAGGAATTCTTAACCCGGAGCACAATCTGTTAAATTTGTTCTTGTGTTTGTTTTACATGACCCGTTTAACATGGATAAATCCAAATTAAACTGGGGGCTAATGTCGGGGATATACCCCGTGATATGACCTGGCTAGGACTTGGTGTTTCATTGGTAAACCGCCTGAGCCTGGCGACTCATTGGTGACCCGGCACATTATAAGCCAGATTGTAAGCCGGCGGAGAGTTATAAGCCGGCAGAGTAAGCCAGCAAACAGTTATAAGCCGACAGATTGTAAGCCGGCGGATAGTTAGATTGTAAGCTGGCGGATAGTTATAAGCCGGATTGTAAGCCAGATTGTAACCCAGCAAGTACTTAGCCATGAAAATGAGTCATCTGGAGTTAAGAAGCCCAAGACGTTAAGAAGCCCATGGTGAGAAGCCCGTGATGAGAAGCCCATGGTGAGACGTCAGAATAGGTTAAGTCCTAATCCGGGTTGGACTCTACATGTAACCCGCACCTTCAACTTATATAAGGAGAGGCGGGGCACCCCAAGAGGTACAAGAAATAATCTCTAGGGCTAGACACAACTAGAGGAGAGCCGGCTGATACGACGACTCCCTGATGATCATGATGAGACCTAGCCACACACAGCATGTAGGGTTATTACCGGATGATGTTTCTCGAGGCCCGAAGTTGTCTAAATCCTTGTCTTGTGTTGCATCTCTCGATTCCGATCAATCCCTCTCAAACTACTACGTAGATGCGTTGGCCTCACGACTAAGTCCTCACACTAGGACATCTGTCGTAACAAATCCATGACAGAGATCGTGCCCGCTTATTACGGGATACTTATCAATGTCACGTGAGCATCCAAACCGTGCCTTACGCACGACCACGTTGGGAACCGGTGAGTTTTACGGCTGGAGTGGGGGGCGTTTAGCATTCACCGCTTATGAAAGGACTCAAATCTTTCACATTAACCCCACTCTCTCCACAAGCCCTAACTCTCCAATCTCCCTAGCCCCAGCGCCCACATCTCTTGCACCCACAACTTTAGACTCCTCAACCACCGCCTCCCTTCCTAGCCATGGCCGGATTCGGTTCCCAGGGCAAGTGGGAGGCTTTCACGATCACAAAGAAGACCGTGAAGAATCTCTGGAGTGCGGGCTATCTCGCTGACGATATTGCGCATCGGGTCCCCGAAAAGGACCAAGTGATCCCCGTCCCTAAGGCGGGTGAGAGGGTTGTCTTCCTCTCCCACTTTATCCGGGGGCTGGGATTTCCTTTCCACCCCTTTGTACGGGGTCTCTTATTTTTCTATGGGCTAGATTTCCATGATCTAGCCCCGAACTCAATTCTACACATATACGCTTTCATAGTGGTATGTGAGGCATTCCTCCGCGCCCCCCCACACACACACTTTGGCCTATGGCTCAAAACCTTCAATTTGAAGCCGCAGGTGGTCGACGGGTAGCACGCGGAGTGCGGAGGAGCCATGGTGAGCAAGCTCCCCAATGCCACCTAGCCAAAGGGGGACTTTGTGGAGACAAACAAGGTCTGGAAGCAGGAGTGGTTTTTATATCACTGAGCCCTACGAGGCCAAGTGGGCGGCAGTGCCCACATTCAGATCTGGACCCTCGGAGAGCCTAACCTCTTGGACCGGCAAGAGTCGAGATTGGGGGTCTCAGCCGGAGGTGCTAGCCCTCCAAAATCGCATCTCTGGCATGATTGCCAAGGGCACCCTCCTCACAAATGTGATCCAGGTAATGCTCGTCCGCCTCGTCCTTCCCTGCCAACGCTGGGACTCCCGTTTATGGGAGTTCAATCTGGAAGGGCCCGGGCTCTTGAAGCATCTCTTCTGCACCACGCACGAAGATATCTGGAAGCATCTCTTCAAGGCCCGGAAGGGGTGGCTGACGGAGAACAAGGACAAGGGCTTCAGTAGTTTTTTCACTGCTTCAGAGGTAATCAAAATTTTTTTCCGACTACATACTCCGTCCATACTTTAGTTATAACAGGAGCTAGATTTTTTGCATTCTATCCAGGCCTGGACGAAAAAGGCAGAGCGAATCAAGTGTCCGACTCCCTTGCTAGAAGACCCAGAGATGCCTTAGCTGATGGAGATGTTGGTTCCGACGCCGTACAAGGCACCGGAGAAGAAGGCCCAGAAGAAGGGCAAGGAGGTCAAGAGCGACCCCTGCCCTACAAGTCCCGCAGACATAAGGTCCGGGAAAACTGGCTCCCATCTCTCCCCCGAAGAAGAGGAGGAGGAGGAGGAGGAGGAGGAGGAAGAAGAAGAAGATGACGACTCCCCCGTCCAGGTAAGGGGGGAAAGAGCGGCCCCCGCTAACGCAGGCAAGGCCGCGACCAGGAAGACCTAATCTTCTGGATAGTTCAGACTCAACGTCCAAACATAGCTTCCAAATTCAACCCAGGATTAAGCCCCTAGCCGAATCGTAAGTACTTAGATGATAACTGCTTATGTTCGGATAATTTTTCCTTCCAGCATCTAATGTTATTTGCCTTTATATAGTCCTCCACATGACATCCCCGTGGTTTCACTATCATCGGGGAATCTCTATCGCCGGGGATGGTGGAGAGTGATACACCTCCGTGGGGCTCGTCGCCTGTCTTAGGGGACGCCGAGGTGTCCTCTCTACAAACTCCCCCTGCTCCAGCAGGTGGTAGTGGGGCGAACGAGAAGGGGCCCGAGGTCAATCCCTCGGCAGCTGTCAACCAATGGGGTGCAATCCCCATGGTGACCAAAGACGGGGGGCCCAAACAATTCGGGGCCCCGCCGAACAGCGTTCTGGAGCCCAGTGCGGCTCCAGAATCGAGAAGTCAGCCCTGTAGTGGGGGACAGAGAAATTGCTCCACCGGCGCACACCATCAATCTGGAGGCACCGAATACTCTAGAGGAAGAACTACAAGGTGCTTCCATCATAGAGGAACACCACACTCTGATGAGTGCGGTCATGGAGAAGATTCAGTCCGTTAAAGGCGGACTGAACGAAGCCTTCAACAGCCTACTGACAGGCTTTGAGGTATGCGATGTGATGTTCTAAAATAACTTTTTCATTTTGTATATATATATATATATATAGTAGCCACTCATGCTTTGTTTGATTCTGGACAGAATCAGACTAAGGATCCATGTTATAGCATATAATCAGAGTTGAACTATGAACCATGTTTTTAAACAGGCTTCGCTAGTAGCGGCATCTGTCCAAGCCGCAGAGGGTTCCGAGCTAAATCGGAAGCTTAAACTAGCTGACGAAGAGCTCAACCATGTCAACAAGCATTTTGATGAAGCACAAGGTATGCGGATTTTGAAAAAAATTGAAATTTTAACACACTATATGTGTGAGCGTGAGCTTATTTGTGTTATATGTTTTGTGAAACAGTTGACGCAACTACGGTCGAGGCCCTTAAGGGTGAGCTTGCAAAGGCCAAGGAAGAGGCCAGGCCGAGCAAGGCAGCCTCTGACAAAGTGACTGCTGACCTGAAGGCCGAAAAGGCTGTGCTTCAGCAGCACGAGTCTCAGGTGGCCGAAGTTGAGGACGAGATGTGAGATGCCATTCACAAATGTGAGGCATTGGAGCAGACGACTTCAGAACAAGCATTTGAACTCATCGCGGCAGTTAATGCTGCTAAGGAGGCGCAGAGTGAGTCACGCAGTACTCACGAGGAGATCAAGCAAGCATGGCACATTGCAGCTGGTAAGACTTTTCTCTTGCAGAGCATCTTCGGAGGTTGGAGGTACCTTGGACTGACATGATTATGGAGTTCTCTAGGCATGTTTGCCGATCCTCCGAGGAGCATCGCCGCCGCCGCCGAATACTACCGAGCCCAGGAGGGGAACAACACAGAGAAGTTGTTCTGGTCGCAGTTTCTTGCACCAAATCATCCGGTGCCCCTCAATGACCAAATGAAGCAGCTGGTCGAGCTGCACAATATGGCGGGTACGTCCATGAAGGACTTGATAGTCCGGCTATGGCCCTCTGATCCAATGCCAAGTAGCTACTTTGGGTTGGTGAAGCGACTCGTGGACGCGAGTCCATGGGTCGGCGTTGTAAAGCGTTTGGCCTGGATAGAAGGTGCTCGAATGGCCTTCGCCGGCGTCAAGGTGCATTGGGTGAAGATGAAGGCCACGGAGATAGCAACTGCTGGCCCGCCCGAGGGCAAGGATCACCGGAAACCGGAAAGGTATTTTGGTGATGTCCTAGAAGGAGCCCATATTATAGAGGGTCGGTGCTCAAAGGATGTAATCTTTGAATGATTGTATTTGGATTGTAAGGACTATGCATGTGTGCCGATATATATAAGTTTTGCAGTGTTCTATTATAAGCGACTTTTTCCTCCTTTGTGGTTGTTTATTTAAATTTGAAAGTTTGCAGTCGTCGGCTTCAGCCCCCATGTAAATATTACAGGGGTGTTTGGTTATGTGCGTGAACACTCTTTATCAAACGTCTTGGTCCATAGAGGAGGTGCCTGCGGAGCGAACCAGGCAATCAAACTCTGTGGCTTTATTGCTATCACTTAGCCATAGGAGCTTGACTAGTGGGGCTAAGTACTAGCCCCTGGTGCGTGTAGGGCTATCCGAACGATGGTGATCGTTTTATGCGGCTGGGCGAAGACCAGCCCCTCGTATAACACGGAGTAGATTGCCATCGATCGTAGTATAACAGTAGGTCACCGAATCACTTGACAGGCTCTCGCTTTATCATGGCAATCAGTTTTCGGCTTTCTCTACTGATGTAGTTGACCGGACGAATCAGAAGTACAATTGCAGTAGTTCTCCCTTTACTACCTTAGCCGAACAATGCGGAATGTAAGGTGGCAAGCACAGGAGTCGGGCAACCCAACTATAGACCAAAGACATGATTTGGAGCCGATGCATATAATGCAATATCCGGGACGCCGAACAGTTCCCTATAGGTGTTTGGACTTTTTGGAGGTGTGCCAGGCCGAATACAACACGTGGTATTAAGTCCGCGTATTAAGGCACATGCGGCGATCTGGCTTGGGGAGAGAACACAGGTGGTAAATAAAATAAACTCCAAGCAAATTGGAACCCAACTGCTTCTTTTATATCCCATTTAATACGGCAAGCCGTGTGGTTACAGATAATCTCAATAACATCCTTGGGAATTTTACATGCCAAAAAGTAAAAAAATAAAAGAGAGAAAGAAGGTTTACACAGAGCCTGAATCTAAAAAGAAGTCTCAACACGTGGCCCTGCTGCACGTCTGCGCCCTTTTCTCCTTGGTAATATGTCCTTGAAGCGGAGAATTATAATGGCCACCTGTAAAAAAGAAAACAGGATTCTGGAAAAGAGTGTCCTGCGCAGCCGTAAACAATGTAGGTTCATGAAAATGAACCTGAAAAAGAAAATGTATTTTAGAGTCCGAATAGGGTCAATCCGAACTATGGACTATTTGTATGCAGTATGGACTATTTGTATGCAGTGTGCCCCTAGCGCAGCCCAAGGTATTTTAAGGGCATAATTATGTACACGAGGTACGTGTGCTACCGCCTTAATTATGGAGCCGTCGACAGGGGCGTAACTGCTAATCGATCGCAAGTTCCTCTGAGTCGTTGCATTGTAGTGCGGACCGGACACGTTTAGCCGTGTCTGTGGTCTTGACGACCGATGAACTGTTCGGCTTAAATAAGCCACTTTGGACCTCGGCTGCTAGGGCCGTAGTGTCTTCCTCGGTAAGGAGGGAGCGCTCCATGTTTCCGTTAACTATGATAACGCCGCGTGATCCAAGCATTTTGAGCTTTAAGTAAGCATAATGCGGGACCGCTGATGACGCCGTAGACCTAGGGTAGGGTCATGGGCCTGACCTAGATACCCCACCCAAGGTCACTGCCCTAGAAGCTCAAAAGGAAACTCGAAGACAATAGAAACAGTCGACTGATATGGCCCAAGAGGAAATTTCACTTGACTGCATACCTCCACTCAGACGACTCAACTCCACTCGGAAGGATGAGGACACTCGACCGTACAAAAAACACTCGACCCCCAAAGGTTAAAAGTCCCGTAAGGCCAACAACGGTCGTGCATTCATTCCATAGTAATGAATGCCTTTATCACCCTTTATTGCAGGTGTTATTAGTAACGTCCTGCCTTTATGTACATTGAACCATTTGCAACGTGGGGATGGCTGGGGTCCTGGCGCACTCTATATAAGCCACCCCCTCCTCCGATACAAGGGTTCGCACGCCCTGTAACTTACACACGCATATACATTCCAGTCGACCGCCTCCGGGCACCGAGATGTAGGGCTTTTCCTTCCTACGAGAAGGGCCCGAACTCATAAACATCTTGTGTACAATCTCACCGTAGCTAGGATCTTGCCTCCTCCTACGTACCCCCCTACTCTTACTGTCAGACTTAGAACCACGACAGTTGGCGCCCACCATGGGGCAGGTGTCTTAGCGACTTCCGGTGAGGTTGCAAGCTTTTTTCTCTGACCTCCATCATCATGGTTTCCGGCGGTGGTTTGGCGCTGGGCCGCGAGATCCGACTCAGCGCGCTCGTCTTCGTCGCCGACGACTCCGCTTGGCTCCAGGAGGCCCCCTTGACGTCGAGGCGCTACCCATCAGTGGGGCCTCGCACTTCTGTGCTAGCGCCTGCGGCGTCCTTCTCCGACAGCCGTCGACTCGGTATAGGCCGGCTCCTTCGTCGTCTGTCATCCCCGCTGGGCGCCGCCGCAAGCGATCCGGTCAGTCGCGAATCCAGCGGTGGGTGAAGCATGTGGTGGCTCGCCAAATGGCCACCCCTCAAGTACTGGCCATCGAACCCGACGAATACCACTACGAGCCGGTCGATCCGTCGACTGTGTTAGTAGATACGCTTTCCGAGTGCAGGAGCAGCGACCCCGCGGCTGAAGTACGCATGGTCGACTCATGGCGCAGTAGGCCGGGGTACCCTCGCGGCGGAAACGGCGGCAACAACAACGGCCAATCGTATGACCACGACGGGTACATACCCCAGCCCCTCACCACCGAGCAAAGGGAAGAGCTCTGCCGCCGCAATGAAGATGCACTTTACACCCCTATCATGGGGGACTCTCCAGAGGCTCGGGCTCTGGAAGCCATGCGCCTAGCCACCGTGGCTGACCGCACACGACTGGAAAATCTCCAGCGTTCACTCGACGATCAGGCCCGCCGACTGATTCCTGAATCCAGTCGACGACCGCGAAAATCGTTCCCGCGCGAACCTCAGGTATTCCGAACGCCGATCCAGAACCTCGAAGCTGCAGCCCGCATCGCAGATTCTATCCAGCTGTCTCAGTCGGAGGCTGGGAGAGGCTTGCAGTAATTCCGGGCGCTGCTCCGGATAGCAGGAGAGCAAAACGCGGCCGTCTCTCAGTCGCATAACAGAATTCATAGTAGATCAGTGATGACGGGCACTGGCTGGTCGGCTCACAGCCCAAGGTCGCCTCCGAGGCGCGAGGGTCGTGGACCCCGTCAAGAACAACATCTGGGTCGGAATGATGAACAGTATGATCGTCGACCCGGTCACAACGATCACCATCGAGTGCCTACGCCTCCTTCGGGAAGCAAATCGTACTTGCCCAGGCGACACGACGGCAGGCATCTGCGCGACGACGAGGCGAGGATCCCCCCAGATCCCAGAAGGCCCGTTTTTGACGCGAGATCGATTCTTGTGCAAGGCTTGGTCGATAGGAACCGAGCATATAGAGAAGAACAAGGCGGAGATCGTCCGAGTGGCAGCCGAGCGTCTGTCTCTGGGCCCGAATGTTTTAGCAGTGCTATCAGGGCCGCTGAGATTCCCCCCAATTTCAGATTGACGGTGGGAGTGAGTAAGTTCACCGGTGAGTCAAAGCCGGACACTTGGATAGAGGATTACTGTGTAGCTATGCACATCGGTGGTGGCAATGATGATGTGGCTATGAAGCATCTCCCCCTGATGTTAGGTGGCTCGGCCCGGGCGTGGCTAAATCAGTTGGCCCCTGGGAGCATTTACAGTTGGGAAGAGCTGGTCCGAGTGTTTGTCAGGACCTTCGAGGGCACCTGCAAACGACCTGCAGGGCTGGCGGAGTTACATCATTGCGTTCAGAAGCCGAATGAAACCCTGCGAGATTACATCCAAAGGTGGATGACCTTGCACCACACGGTGGAAAACGTGTCCGAGCATCAAGCAGTCTGCACCTTCAAGGAGGGCGTGCGGTACATAGAGCTGAACCTGAAGTTCGGTCGGACAGGCGATATGTCCCTGAATCGGATGATGGACATAGCCAGTCGGTATGCCAATAGAGAAGAGGCCAATCGACTCCATAGCGGCAAGAAACCAGTCGGCCAAGATGACCAGAATTCCAATCGGAAGCCGAAGCGCAAAGCAGAACCAGCAGTTCCAGGTGAAGCTGCAGCCGTTACCCAAGGGAAAGGCAAAGGAAAGCCTAAAGGCCCTTGGATCCCCAAGAAAGTGAAAGATCAAGCAGGGAATGACATGCTCGACCTACCGTGTCCTATTCAGACGAAGAAAGATGAAGAGGGAACTTGGTTTACACCAAGCATACCACTCGACAGTGTCGGCTCCTGATTCAGAATTTCCAAAAAGATCAACCCGCTGAGAAAGAGAAGGAATCGGAGGAGACTAAGGACAACAAAGGGGATGGAGGTTACCCCCAGATCAACTCCACCTTGATGATTTTTGCTGACGTCGAAAGCAAGAGTTGATCGAAAGTTATCAACAGAGAAGTCAACATGGTTGCTCCGGCAACAATGACGTACCTAAAATGGTCCAAGACTCCCATTACATTCAACCAGTCTGACCACCCCGTGCACATTGCAACCCCTGGGCGGTAGGCGTTGGTGGTCGACCCAGTTGTCGATGGTACTCGATTGACCAAAGTTCTGATGGATGGCGGCAGTGGCCTGAATATACTATACGCTGAAACCCTCTGAGGGATGGTCATTCCGATGTCCAAGCTAAGTGAGAGCAACATGAGATTTCATGGGGTCATCCCCGGAAAGAAAGCCGACTCACTTGGTCAGATTTCCCTCGACGTGGTTTTTGGCGATTCGAAACACTTCCGCAAAGAGAAGCTGACGTTTGAGGTGATGGACTTCCACAGCGCCTATCATGCCATTCTGGGCAGGCCCGCCTACGCCCGCTTTATGGCTCGACCGTGTTATGTGTACCTCAAACTGAAGATGCCGGGGCCTAAGGGCATGATAACCGTCACAAGGAACCAGCAGAAGCCAGAAGAGTGCTTCCAGAAAGGCTCGAAAATTGCTGACGAGCAGATGGCAGCAGTGGAGATGGAGGAGTACCAAAAGAATGTGGATCCGAGTGATTTGTTGCGTGCTAAGAAGCCAGCTTCCGAGTCAGCGTTCCAGTCAGCGGGAGAGACAAATCATGTGCACATTCACCCCACCAACCCCAACGCAGCTCCGACCCACATCTCAACTACACTCGATAGAAAATAGGAAGAAGCGCTCATCCAGTTCGTCCGTGAGAACTGGGACATCTTCGCATGGAAACCATCCGACATGCCAGGTGTACCTAGGGGACTGGCTGAGCACCATTTGTGAGTCGACCCGAAAGTGAAACCCGTGAAGGAACATCTCCGTCGGTCCACCGCGGAGAAGAGGAAATCCATTGGCAAAGAAGTGGCTCGGCTTCTGGCAGCTGAGTTCATCCGCGAGATTTACCACTCTGAGTGGCTCGCCAATGTGGTCATGGTCCCCAAGAAGGACAAATCCCTCCGCATGTGCATTGATTTCAAGCATATCAATCAGGCCTGCCCGAAGGATCATTTCCCTCTCCCCCACATCGATCAGATAGTCGAATCGACTGCGGGATGCAAGCATTTGTCTTTTCTGGACGCACATTCCGAGTACCATCAGATCCGACTGTTTGGGCCCGATGAAATCAAGACAGCCTTCATCACCCCATTCGGGTATTTTTGTTATGTCACCATACCTTTCAGTCTCAAGAATGCCGGCGCTACCTCCATGCGCATGATTCAAAAGTGTCTATTCAAGCAAATCAGTCGGAACGTGGAAGCGTACATGGATGACATCATGGTCAAGTATTGTAAAGGTTCCGACCTACTGACTGACCTCGCTGAGACATTCGCAAACCTAAGAAGCTATGATATCAAACTTAACCCGTCGAAATGTACATTCGGAGTTCTAGGTGGCAAGTTACTCAGTTTCCTTGTTTCTAAACGAGGAATCGACGCCAACCCAGAGAAAGTCAGTGCCATCCTCCGAATGAAGCGCCCCATGCATGTACACGACGTCCAGAAGCTAACTGGTTGCTTGGCCGCATTGAGTCGATTCATCTCTCGTCTCGGTGAGAAGGCATTACCTCTCCACCTATTGATGAAGAAGTCTGAAAAGTTCGAGTGGAATTCTGAAGCTGAAGCAACATTTGAGGAGCTCAAAGCCCTGCTTTCCACCCAGCCGGTGCTTGCTGCCCCGGTCAGCAAAGAGCCTCTTTTACTGTACATTGCAGCCACCGGACAAGTTGTCAGCACTGTACTCACGGTCGAGCGGGAAGAAGAAGGCAAAGCCTACAAAGTCCAACGCCCAATCTATTACATTTCCGAAGTATTGACTCCCTCCAAGCAAGGATACCGCATTACCGGAAGCTTGTGTACGGGATTTACTTGACCGCAAAGAAAGTTGCTCATTACTTCTCGGATCATTCGATTTCAGTCGTCAGCGACGCCCCATTATCATAAATTCTGAACAATCGAGATGCAACCGGTCGAGTGGCCAAATGGGCGACTAGATATCAAGTTTGAGGCGAAGAAAGCTATCAAGTCTCATGCAATACCAGATTTTGTGGCCGAATGGATCGAGCAGGAGCAACCGACTCAGATCCAGTCGGATCACTGGACCATGTTCTTCGATGGATCCAAGATGTTGAACGGATCTGGTACAGGTGTGGTTTTGGTGTCCCCCAGAGGCGACAAACTCAGTTATGTCCTTCAAATCCACTTCGATTATCCAAACAACGAAGCTGAATACGAGGCGCTTTTATACAAGTTGCGTATGGCCATCTCACTCGGCGTCCGTCGCCTGATGGAATACGGCGACTCCGACTTAGTGGTCAATCAGGTGATGAAGGAGTGGGACATCAAAAGCCCATCAATGACCACTTACTGCAGTGCGGTGCGGAAGCTGGAAAAGAAATTTGAAGGTTTAGAGCTCCACCACGTGACCAGAATCAAGAACCAGCTTGCTGATGATCTCGCGAAGATAGGGTCCACTCGGAAACCTATACCCAAGAATGTGTTCTTAGAGCATTTGCACTCCCCATCGGTCAAAGAGGACCCCTTCACAGAGGAGCCCCTGCAGCCGATAAGTGCATCCGATCAAACTGAAGTCGAAGTTCCTGCGGTGGTCGACTTAATCATGGAGATCCTGGTGATCACGCCCGACTGGACTGTACCGTACATAGCGTACTTGCTCAGGCAAGAACCCCCACAGGATCAAGAGAAGGTGCGTCAGATCGTTCGTCGATCCAAAGCCTTTACTGTCATACAGGGTAAGCTCTATAGGGAGAGCGTCACGGGAGTCGCTCAGCGCTACATCACCCCTAAAGAAGGTCGAATGATTCTAAATAAGATACACTCGGGAACTTGTGGCCACCATGCTTCCTCTCGGACTATCGTGGCCAAGGCATACCGACCAAGATTCTACTGGCCTCGTGCGAGTGAGATGGCAAAGGATATCATAGACAAGTGTGAAGGCTGCCAGTTCTACTCCAACATGTCTCACAAACCTGCGTCTGCCTTGAAGACCATCCCGTTGGTTTGGCCATTTGCCGTTTGGGGGTTGGGCATGGTCGGTCCCTTCAAGGTCGGCAGGAGCAGATTCACTCACTTGCTCGTGGTAGTCGACAAGTTTACCAAATGGATCGAGGCCAAGCCCATCAAGAACCTCGACTCGAGCACCGCCATCAGCTTCATCAGATAATTGATATCCAGATATGGAGTACCCCAAAGTATCATGATACGTCTCCACCGTATCTATAACTTTTGATTGTTCCATGCTATTATTTATGAAGTCTTGGATGTTTAATGGGCTTTATCATACACTTTTATATCATTTTTGGGACTAACCTACTAACCCAAAGGCCCAGTCCAGATTGCTGTTTTTACCTGTTTCAGGGTTTTGCAGAAAAAGAATATCAAACGGAGTCCAAACGGAATGAAACCTTCGCGAGAGATATTTTTGGAGAAAATCACGCACAGGGGACTTGAGAACCACGTCAGGGGAGCCTCGGGGTGTCCACGAGGGTGGGGGCGCGCCCCCTGCCTCGTGTGCCCCTCGAGCGTCCCGCGGTGTAAGTATTTCCCTCAGTTGGAATACAACGCAAGCTCGAGAAGTAGCAAGAAGAATTTCCCTTGGAATACATTTATTTGCCTCTGGTTTTCCTCTCCCCCACTTCACCCTTGCCGTTTTATTTGCCCTTCTTCCACCGTGTGTTTATCGTTCGCTTGCTTCTTCACTTGGAATACAACGCAAGCTCGAGAAGTAGCAAGAAGAATTTCTGGCGCCGTTGCCGGGGAGGCTTACGCAAAAGTCATATACCAAGTACCTATCACAAACCCTTATCCTTCGCATTACATTTATTTGCCTCCCGTTTTCCTCTCCCCACTTCACCCTTGCCGTTTTATTTTCCCTTCTTCCACCGTGTGTTTATCGTTCGCTTGCTTCTTGTTTGCTTGTGTGTGTTGGATTGCTTGCTTGTCACTATGGCTCAGAACAATGAAGGAAATATGCCCTAGAGGCAATAATAAAGTTGTTATTTATATTTCCTTATATCATGATAAATGTTTATTATTCATGCTAGAATTGTATTAACCGGAAACTTAGTACATGTGTGAATACATAGACAAAACAGAGTGTCCCTAGTATGCCTCTACTAGACTGGCTCATTGATCAAAGATGGTTATGTTTCCTAACCATAGACATGAGTTGTCATTTGATCAACGGGATCACATCATTAGGAGAATGATGTGATGGACAAGACCCATCCGTTAGCATAGCACTATGATCGTTTAGTTTTACTGTTATTGCTTTCTTCATGACTTATACATGTTCCTATGACTATGAGATTATGCAACTCCCGAATACCGTAGGATCACCTTGTGTGCTATCAAACGTCACAACGTAACTGGGTGATCATAAAGATGCTCTACAGGTGTCTCCGAAAGTATTCGTGGTGTTGGCATAGATCAAGATTAGGATTTGTCACTCCGAGTGTCGGAGAGGTATCTCTGGGCCCTCTCGGTAACACACATCACAATAAGCCTTGCAAGCAAAAGACTATTGAGTTAGTCACGAGATGATGTGATACGGAACGAGTAAAGAGACTTGCCGGTAACGAGATTGAACTAGGTATAGAGATACCGACGATCGAATCTCGGGCAAGTAACATACCGTTGACAAAAGGAACAACGTATGTTGTTATGCGGTTTGACCGATAAAAGATCTTCGTAGAATATGTAGGAGCCAATATGAACATCCAGGTTCCGCTATTGGTTATTGACCGGAGATGAGTCTCGGTCATGTCTACATAGTTCTCGAACCCGTAGGGTCCGCACGCTTAACGTTTGATGACAATCGGTATTATGAGTTTATGGGTATTGATGTACCGAAGGTAGTTCGGAGTCCCGGATGAGATCACGGACATGACGAGGAGTCTCGGAATGTCCGAGACATAAAGATTGATATATTGGACGACTATATTCGGACGCGGGAAGTGTTCCAGAAAAGTTTCGGATTTATCGGGATTGCCGGAGGGGGTTACCGGAACCCGCTATGAGAGGGGATGGTCCATAGTGGGCCTAAAGGGAAAGAGAGAGGCAGCCCATTGGGCTGGCCGGCGCCCCCACCTAGGGTTCCTAGTTGGACTAGGATTGGGGGGGGGGCGCCACCTCTCCTATTCCTTTCCCTCTTCTTTCTTTTGGTGAATCCTACTAGGAATAGGATTGCAATCCTATTCCTAGTAGGACTCCTTCCCTAGCCGCACCAGGAGGAGTTGGCCGGCCTCCCTCCTTTGCTCCTTTATATACGGGGGCAGGGGGGCACCCAAAGACACACAAGTTGAATTGTTTTAGCCGTGTGCGGTGCCCCCCTCCACAGAATCACACCTCGGTCATACCGTCGCGGAGCTTAGGCGAAGCCCTGCGCCGGTGAACACATCATATCCGTCACCACGCCGTCGTGCTGACGAAAATCTCCCGTGAAGCTCAACTGGATCAAGAGCTCGTGGGACGTCATCAAGCTGAACGTGTGCTGAACGCGGAGGTGTCGTACGTTCGGTGCTTGATCGGTTGGATCGCGAAGAAGTTCGACAACATCAACCGCGTCACTTGACGCTTCCGCTCCCGGTCTACGAGGGTACGTAGACACACTCTTCCCTCTCGTTGCTATACATCTGGTAGATAGATCTTGCGTGATCGTAGGAAAATTTTAAAATACTACGTTCCCCAACAGTGGCATCATGAGCCAGGTCTATGCGTAGATGATATGCACGAGTAGAACACAATGAGTTGTGGGCGATACTAGTCATACTGCTTACCAGCATGTCATACTTTGCTTCGGCGGTATTGTGAGATGAAGCGGCCCGGACCGACATTACGCGTACGCTTACGCGAGACTGGTTTCACCGTTACGAGCACTCGTTGCTTAAAGGTGACTGGCGGGTGTCTGTCTCTCTCACTTTAGCTGAATCAAGAGTGGCTACGCCCGGTCCTTGTGAAGGTTAAAACAGCACATACTTGACGAAACATCGTTGTGGTTTTGTATGCGTAGGTAAGAACGGTTCTTGCTAAGCCCGTAGCAGCCACGTAAAACTTGCAACAACAAAGTAGAGGACGTCTAACTTGTTTTTGCAGGGCATGTTGTGATGTGATATGGTCAAGACATGATGAGTTATACGGTTTTGTATGAGATGATCATGTTTTGTAATGTTATCGGCAACTGGCAGGAGCCATATGGTTGTCGCTTAATTGTATGAAATACAATCGCCATGTAATTGCTTTACTTTATCACTAAGCGGTAGCGATAGTCGTAGAAGCAATAGTTGGCGAGACGACAACGATGCTACGATGGAGATCAAGGTGTCGCGCCGGTGACGAAGGTGATCATGAAGGTGCTTTGGAGATGGAGATCAAAAGCACAAGATGATGATGGCCATATCATGTCACATATTTTGATTACATGTGATGTTTATCTTATTATGCTTCTTATTTTGCTTAGAACGACGGTAGCATTATAAGATGATCCCTTACTAAATTTCAAGGTATAAGTGTTCTCCCTGAGTATGCACCGTTGCGAAAGTTCGTCGTGCCGAGACACCACGTGATGATCGGGTGTGATAAGCTCTACGTTCAAATACAACGGGTGTAAGCCAGTTTTGCACATGCAGAATACTCGGGTTAAACTTGACGAGCCTAGCATATGCAGATATGGCCTCGGAACACTGGAGACCGAAAGGTCGAGCATGAATCATATAGTAGATATGATCAACATAAGATGTTCACCATTGATACTACTCCATCTCACGTGATGATCGGACATGGTTTAGTTGATTTGGATCACGTGATCATTTAGATGACCAGAGGGATGTCTATCTAAGTGGGAGTTCTTAAGTAATATTATTAAATTGAACTTTAATTTATCATGAACTTAGTCTTGGTAGTATTAGAATATCTATGTTGTAGATCAATAGCTCGCGATGTTGCTCCCCGTTTATTTTTCATATGTTCCTAGAGAAAACCAAGTTGAAAGATGTTAGTAGCAATGATGCGGAATTGTTCCGTGATCTGAGGATGATCCTCATTGCTGCACAGAAGAATTATGTCATTGATGCACCGCTAGGTGACAGACCTATTGCAGGAGCAGATGTAGACGTTATGAACGTTTTGACAAAATCTCGATATGATGACTACTTGATAGTTTAGTGCACCATGCTTTACGGCTTATAACCGGGACTTCAAAAACGTTTTGAAACGCCACGGAGCATATGAGATGTTCCAAGAGTTGAAATTAGTATTTCATACTCATGCCCGTGTCGAGAGGTATAAGACCTCTGACAGTACTTTGCCTACAAGATGGAGGAGAATAGCTCAGCCACTGAGCATGTGCTCAGATTGTCTGGGTAGTACAATTGCTTGAATCAAGTGGGAGTTAATCTTCCAGATAAGATAGTAATTGACAAAGTTCTCTAGACACTATCACCAAGTTAGTAGAACTTCTTAATGAACTATAATATGCAAGGGATGACGAAAGTAATTCCCGAGCTCTTCACGATGCTGAAATCGGCGAAGGTAGAAATCAAGAAAGAGCATCAAGTGTTGATGGTTAACCAGACCACTTGCTTCAAGTAAAGGGCAAAGGGATAGAAGGGGAACTTCAAGAAGAATGACAAGCAAGTTGTCACTCCCGTGAAGAAACCCAAAGCTAAACTCAAGCCTGAAACAAGTGCTTCTACTGCAAAGGAAATGGTCACTAGAAGTGGAACTACCCTAGATATTTGGCGAATAAGAAGGATGGCAAAGTGAACAAAGGTATATTTGATATACAGATTATTGATGTGTATTTTACTAGTGTTCATAGCAACCCCTCGGTATTTGATATTGGTTCAGTTGCTAAAGAGTAGTAACTCGAAATGGGAGTTGCATAATGAACAGAAACTAGTTAAAGGATGAAGTGACGATGAGTATTGGAAGTAGTTCCAAGATTGATATGATCATCATCGCACACTCCCTATACTTTCGGGATTAGTGTTGAACCTAAATAAAGTGTTATTTGGTGTTTGTGTTGAGCATGAATATGATTTGATCATGTTTATTGCAATACGGTTATTCATGTAAGTTAGAGAATAATTGTTGTTCTCTTTACATGAATAAAACCTTCTATGGTCATACACCCAATGAAAATGGTTTGTTGGATCTCGATCGTGTGATACACATATTCATAATATTGAAGCCAAAAGATGCAAGGTTAATAATGATAGTGCAACTTATTTGTGGCACTGCCGTTTAGGTCATATTGGTGTAAAGCGCATAAAGAAACTCCATAGTGATGGACTTTTGGAATCACTTGATTATGAATCACTTGGTGCTTGCGAACCATGCCTCATGGGCAAGATGACTAAAATTCCGTTCTCCGGAACCGTGGAGCGAGCAACAGAGTTGTTGGAAATCATACATACTGATGTATGCGGACCAATGAGTGTTGAAGCTCGCGGCAGATATCGTTATTTTCTGACCTTCACTGATGATTTGTGCAGATATGGGTATATCAACTTAATGAAGCACAAGTCTGAAACATTTGAAAAGTTCAAAGAATTTCAGAGTAAAGTGGAGAATCATCGTAACAAGAAAATAAGAGTTTCTACGATATGATCGTAGAGGTAAAATATTTGAGTTAGCGAGTTTGGCCTTCAATAAAACAATGTGAAATAGTTTCACTACTCACGCCACCTGGAACACCACAGTGTAATGGTGTGTCCGAACGTCATAACCGTACTTTATTAGATATGGTGCGATCGATGATGTCTCTTACCGATCTACCACTATCGCTTTTGGGGTTATGCATTAGAGACAGCTACATTCACGTTAAATAGGGCACCATCTAAATCCATGGAGATGACACCGTATGAACTGTGGTTTGGCGAAAAACCTAAGCTGTCATTTCTTTAAGTTTGGGACTGCGATGCTTATGTGAAAAAGTTTCAACATGATAAGATCGAACCCAAATCGGAGAAGTAAATCTTCATAGGATACCCAAAAAGAAACTGTTGGGTACACCTTCTAACACAGATCCAAAGGCAAGATATTCGTTGCTAAGAATGGATCCTTTCTAGAGAAGGAGTTTCTCTCGAAAGAAGTGAGTGGGAGGAAAGTAGAACTTGATGAGGTAATTGTACCTTCTCCCGGATTGGAAAGTAGTACATCACAGAAAATTGTTCCAGTGATTCCTACACCAATCAGTGAGGAAGTTAATGATGATGATCATGAAACTTCGGATCAAATTTCTGCTGAACATCGTAGATCAACCAGAGTACGTTCCGCACCAGAGTGGTACGGCAACCCAGTTCTGGAAATCATGTTACTAGACCATGATGAACCTACAAACTATGAGGAAGCGATGATGAGCCCAGATTCCGCAAAATGGCTTGAAGCCATGAAATCTGAGATGGGATCCATGTATGAGAACAAAGTATGGACTTTGGTTGACTTGCCCGATGATCGGCAGGCCATCGAAAATAAATGGATCTTCAAGAGGAAGACCGACGCAGACGGTAATGTTACTGTCTACAAAGCTCGACTTGTTGCGAAAGGGTTTCGACAAGTTCAAGGAGTTGACTACAATGAGACTTTCTCACCCGTAGCGATGCTTAAGTCTGTCCGAATCATGTTAGCAATTGCCACATTTTATGAAATCTGGCAAATGGATAACAAAACTGCGTTCTTTAATGGATTTATTAAAGAAAAAATTGTATATGATGCAACCAGAAGATTTTTTCAATCTTAAATGTGCTAGCAAATTGTGCAAGCTCCAGTGATCCATCTATGGACTGGTGCAAGCATCTCGGAGTTGGAATATACGCTTTGATAAGTTGATCAAAGCATATAGATTTATACAGACTTGCGGTGAAGCCTGTATTTACAAGAAAGTGAGTGGGAGCACTACAACCTTTCTGATAAGTATATGTGAATGACATATTGTTGATCAGAAATGATGTAGAATTTTCTGGAAAGCATAAAGGAGTGTTTGAAAGGAGTTTTTCAAAGAAAGACCTTGGTGAAGCTGCTTACATACTGGGCATCAAGATCTATAGAGATAGATCAAGACGCTTCATAAGACTTTCGATGAGTACATACCTTGATAAGATTTTGAAGTAGTTCAAAATGGATCAGTCAAAGAAGGAGTTCTTGCCTGACTTGTAAGGTGTGAAGTTGAGTAAGACTCAAAGCCAGACCACGGCAGAAAAATATAGAGAGAATAAAAGTCATTCCCTATGCCTCAGCCATAGGTTCTATAAAGTATGCCATGCTGTGTACAAAACACGTTGTGTACCTTGCCATGAATTTGACAGGGAAGTACAATAGTGATCCAGGAGTAGATCACTGTACAGCGGTCAAAATTATCCTTAGTAATTGGATGACTAAGGAAATGTTTCTCGATTATGGAGGTGATAAAGAGTTCGTCGTAAAGGGTTACGCCGATGCAAGCTTTGACACTAAATCCAGATGACTCTAAGTATCAATCTGGATGCGTATTGAAAGTGGGAGCAATTAGCTAGAGTAGCTCTATGCAGAGCATTGTAGACATTGAAATTTGCAAAATACATACGGATCTGAATGTGACAGACCCGTTGACTAAACTTCTCTCACAAGCAAAACATGATCACACCTTATTACTCTTGGGTATTAATCACATAGCGATGTGAACTAGATTATTGACTCTAGTAAACCCTTTGGGTGTTGGTCACATGGCGATGTGAACTATGGGTGTTATTCACATAACGATGTGAACTATCGGTATTAAATCACATGGCGATGTGAGCTAGATTATTGACTCTAGTGCAAGTGGGAGACTGAAGGAAATATGCCCTAGAGGCAATAATAAAGTTTTTATTTATATTTCCTTATATCATGATAAATGTTTATTATTCATGCTAGAATTGTATTAACCGGAAACTTAGTACATGTGTGAATACATAGACAAAACAGAGTGTCCCTAGTATGCCTCTACTAGACTGGCTCATTGATCAAAGATGGTTATGTTTCCTAACCATAGACATGAGTTGTCATTTGATCAACGGGATCACATCATTAGGAGAATGATGTGATGGACAAGACCCATCCGTTAGCATAGCACTATGATCGTTTAGTTTTACTGCTATTGCTTTCTTCATGACTTATACATGTTCCTATGACTATGACATTATGCAACTCCCGAATACCGTAGGATCACCTTGTGTGCTATCAAATGTCACAACGTAACTGGGTGATCATAAAGATGCTCTACAGGTGTCTCCGAAAGTATTCGTGGTGTTGGCATAGATCAAGATTAGGATTTGTCACTCCGAGTGTCGGAGAGGTATCTCTGGGCCCTCTCGGTAACACACATCACAATAAGCCTTGCAAGCAAAAGACTAATGAGTTAGTCACGAGATGATGTGATACGGAACGAGTAAAGAGACTTGCCGGTAACGAGATTGAACTAGGTATAGAGATACCGACGATCGAATCTCGGGCAAGTAACATACCGTTGACAAAAGGAACAACGTATGTTGTTATGCGGTTTGACCGATAAAAGATCTTCGTAGAATATGTAGGAGCCAATATGAACATCCAGGTTCCGCTATTGGTTATTGACCGGAGATGAGTCTCAGTCATGTCTACATAGTTCTCGAACCCGTAGGGTCCGCACGCTTAACGTTTGATGACAATCGGTATTATGAGTTTATGGGTATTGATGTACCGAAGGTAGTTCGGAGTCCCGGATGAGATCACGGACATGACGAGGAGTCTCGGAATGTCCGAGACATAAAGATTGATATATTGGACGACTATATTCGGATGCCGGAAGTGTTCCGGAAAAGTTTCGGATTTATCGGGATTGCCGGAGGGGGTTACCGGAACCCCCTACGAGAGGGGATGGTCCATAGTGGGCCTAAAGGGAAAGAGAGAGGCAGCCCATAGGGCTGGCCGGCGCCCCCACCTAGGGTTCCTAGGTTGAGTAGGATTGGCGGGGGGGCGCCACCTCTCCTATTCCTTTCCCTCTTCTTTCTTTTGGTGAATCCTACTAGGAATATGATTGCAATCCTATTCCTAGTAGGACTCCTTCCCTAGCCGCACCAGGAGGAGTTGGCCGGCCTCCCTCCTTTGCTCCTTTATATACGGGGGCAGGGGGGCACCCAAAGACACACAAGTTGAATTGTTTTAGCCGTGTGCGGTGCCCCCCTCCACAGAATCACACCTCGGTCATACCGTCGCGGAGCTTAGGCGAAGCCCTGCGCCGGTGAACACATCATATCCGTCACCACGCCGTCGTGCTGACGAAACTCTCCCGTGAAGCTCAACTGGATCAAGAGCTCGTGGGACGTCATCAAGCTGAACGTGTGCTGAACGCGGAGGTGCCGTACGTTTGGTGCTTGATCGGTTGGATCGCGAAGAAGTTCGACAACATCAACCGCGTCACTTGACGCTTCCGCTCCCGGTCTACGAGGGTACGTAGACACACTCTTCCCTCTCGTTGCTATACATCTGGTAGATAGATCTTGCATGATCGTAGGAAAATTTTAAAATACTACGTTCCCCAACAAACAATACCAAATTGTGTGACTTCTCCAATACCAACAACAATGATTTTATTAGCACTCCGATTGCTCCTATTACCGATGCTGAATCTTGTGAGATTAATGCTGCTTTGTTGAATCTTGTCATGAAAGATCAATTCTCCGGCCTTCCTAGTGAAGATGTCGCTACTCATCTAAACAACTTTGTTGATTTGTGTGATATGCAAAAGAAAAGGGATACGGATAACGATATTGTTAAATTGAAGTTATTTCTGTTTTCACTTAGAGATCATGCTAAAACTTGGTTTTCCTCTTTTCCTAGAAATAGTATTGATTCGTGGAATAAGTGCAAAGATGCTTTTATCTCTAAGTATTTCGCTCCTGCTAAGATCATCTCTCTTAGAAATGATATTATGAATTTTAAGCAACTAGATCATGAGCATGTTGCACAAGATTGGGAGAGAATGAAATTGATGATACGTAATTGCCCTACACATGGTATGAATCTATGGATGATTATTCAGAACTTTTATGCTGGCTTGAATTTTGCTTCAAGAAATATTTTAGATTCAGCCGTAGGAGGCACTTTCATGGAAACTACCTTAGGAGAAGCTACCAAACTCCTAGATAATATTATGGTTAATTATTCTCAATGGCACACCGAAAGATCTACTAGAAAAAAAGTGCATGCTATCGAAGAAATTAGTGTTTTGAGTGGAAAGATGGATGAACTTATGAAATTGTTTGCTGCTAAGAGTGCTTTTTCTGATCCTAATGATATGCCTTTGTCCACTTTGATTGAAAATAACAATGAATCTTTCGATGTGAATTTTGTTGGTAGGAATAATTTTGGTAACAATGCTTATAGAGGTAATTTTAATCCTAGGCCTTTTCCTAGTAATTCCTCTAATAACTATGGTAATTCCTACAACAACTCTTATGGAAAGATGCCTTCTGAATTTGAAACTAGTGTTAAGGAGTTTATCATCTCGCAAAAGTATTTCAATGCTATGCTTGAAGAGAAATTGCTTAAGGTTGATGAATTGGCTAGAAGTGTGGATAGAATTACTCTTGATGTTGATTATTTGAAACTTAGATCTATCCCACCTAAGCATGATATCAATGAGTCTCTCAAAGCCATGAGAATTTCCATTGATGAATGCAAAGAAAGAACCGCTAGGATGCGTGCTAAAAGAGCGGATTATATTAAAGTGTGTTCTTCTACTTATCATGGAAATAAAGATGAAGATCTGAAAGTTATTGATGTGTCTCCTATTAGATCCTTGTTTTCTAGTATAAATTTTGATGAAGATAGGATTGGAGATGATTCTGCTTTAAGGTGTCCCAATGATTCAGAGTTTTTAGATCTTGATGCTAAAATTGCTAAAAGTGGGAGTGAAGAGATTAAAACTTTGCATAGTGATGAACCCACTACTTTGGATTTCAAGGGATTCAATTATGATAATTGCTCTTTGACTGATTGTATTTCCTAGTTGCAATCCGTACTAAATTCTCCGCATGTTTATAGTCAAAATAAAGCTTTGCATAGTGATGAACCCACTACTTTGCATAGTGATGAACCCACTACTTTGGATTTCAAGGGATTCAATTATGATAATTGCTCTTTGACTGATTGTATTTCCTAGTTGCAATCCGTACTAAATTCTCCGCATGTTTATAGTCAAAATAAAGCTTTCACCAAACACATAGTTGATGCTTTGATGCAATCTTATGAAGAAAAACTCGAGTTAGAAGTTTCTATCCCTAGAAAGCTTTATGATGAGTGGGAACCTACTATCAAAATAAAAATAAAAGATCATGAATGCTATGCTTTGCGTGATTTGGATGCAAGTGTCTCCACTATCCCAAAAACTTTGTGTGATTTGCTAGGGTTCCATGAACTTGATGATTGTTCTTTAAATTTGCATCTTGCGGATTCCACTAATTACATTAAGAAACCTATGGGAAGGATTAATGATGTCATTATTGTTGCCAATAGGAATTATGTGCCCGTAGATTTCATTGTTCTTGATATAGATTGCAATCCTTCATGTCCTATTATTCTTGGTAGACCTTTCCTTAGAACGATTGGTGCAATTATTGATATGAAGGAAGGAAATATTAGATTCCAATTTCCGTTAAGGAAAGGCATGGAACACTTTCCTAGAAAGAAAATAAAATTACCATATGAATCTATCATGAGAGCCACTTATGGATTGCCTTCCAAGGATGGCAATACCTAGATTTATCTTGTATCGTGCCTAGCTAGGGGCGTAAAACGATAGCGCTTGTTGGGAGGCAACCCAATTTTATAATTTTTTGTTTTTGTTGCTGTTAGGGAATAAATATTGCATCTAGCCTCTTTTTAGATGTGGTTTCATGTTTTGTTTAGTGTTTGTGCCAAGTAATACCTTTGGGAAGATGTGTGTGTGAAGTTTATGTGATCTTGCTATGAAAAACAGAATCGTTAGCGCTTACTAGAATGGTCGTCAGATTTTACTGGAGCGTGCTGTTTAGTTGAGTATTTTTGCAGATGATTAATAGACAAATTTCTCACATTTACCAATTTAGTGTGAATTTTTTGGACTTACAGAAGTATGCGAAACCAGCAGATTACTACGGACTGTTCTGTTTTTGACAGATTCTGTTTTTCGTGTGTTGTTTGCTTATTTCAATGCATCTATGAGTAATATTTGGAGGTATGAACCATAGAGAAGTTGGAATACATTAGGTTTAACACCAATATAAACAAATAACGAATTCATTGCAGTACCTTTGAGTGGTGATTTTCTTTCTTATACTAACGGAGCTCATGAGAATTTTTGTCTAAGTTTTGTGTTGTGAAGTTTTCAAGTTTTGAGTATTGCTTTGATGGACTATGGAACAAAGAGTAGCAAAGGCCTAAGCTTGGGGATGCCCATGGCACCCCAAGTAAAATTCAAGGATAATCAAAAGCCTAAGCTTGGGGATGACCCGGGAAGGCATCCCCTCTTTCGTCTTCATCCATCGGTAACAGACTTGGAGCTATATTTTTATTCACCACATGATATGTGTTTTGCTTGGAGCGTCTTGTATAATTTGAGTCTTTGCTTTTTAGTTTGTCACAATCATCCTTGCTGGACATACCTATTTGAGAGAGTTAAATATGGCCTAGGAGTTGTTAGAACACTCTATGTGCTTCACTTATATCTTTTGAGTTGAATAGTTTTTGCTCTAGTGCTTCACTTATATCTTTTAGAGCACGGTGGTGGTTATATTTTGTAGAAATTGTTGAACTCTCATGCTTCACTTATATCTATTTGAGAGTCTATTAAAACAGCATGGTAATGTGTTTAGGCTAAAAAAACTAGCCTTCACATGATAGACATCCAATGTCAATGTAGTAAAAAAAAATCACACTAAGTGCATTGAATATAATGAGATGTTGGATGCTTGATAATTGTTTTGAGATATGAGGATAGTGATATTAGAGTCATGCTAGTGGAGTTATTATGAAATTGAGAAATACTTGTGTTAAGGTTAGTGATTCTCGTAGCATGCACGTATGGTGAACCGTTATGTGACGAAGTTAGAGCATGAGGTATTTGTAGAGTGTCAACCTTTGTGTGGAGGTCGGGGGCGCGCGATGGTTAACTCCTACCAACCTCCCCCCTAGGAGCATGCGTTGATTGCTTTGTTTTGATGAATCACAGATTTTTGCAATAAGTATATGAGTTCTTATGAGTTATGACTAATGTTGAGTCCATGGATTATACGCACTCTCACCCTTCCACCATTGCTAGCCTCTCTTGTACCGCACAACTTTCGCCGGTACCGTAAACCCACTATATATCCTTCCTCAAAACAGCCACCATATTATTCCTCAAAACAGCCACCATACCTACCTACCATGGCATTTCCATAGCCATTCCGAGATATATTGCCAAGAAACTTTCCACCGTTCCATTCATATTGCACGCTTCATATTGTCATATTGCCATGCATGGTCATGTAGTTGACATCGTATTTGTGGCAAAGCCACCATGCATAACTTTTCATACATGTAACTCTTGTTTCATTGCACACACCGGTACACCGCCAGAGGCATTCATATAGAGTCATACTTTGTTGTAGTATCGAATTGTAATGAAAGTGTGATGATCATCATTATTAGAGCATTGTCCCATGGGAGGAAATGCTAAATCAATAAAGCCCCTCCGCAAAAAAAGGCCAAAGAAAAAAAAGAAATGCCAAAGAAAAAAAGAAAAAGAAAAAGAAAAAAAGGGACAATTGCTACTATCTTTTTTTCCACACTTGTGCTTCAAAGTAGCACCATGTTCTTCATTGTAGGGAGTCTCATGCTTAGTCACTTTCATATACTAGTGAAAATTTTCATTATAGAACTTGGCTTGTATATTCCAACGATGGGCTTCCTCAAATGCCCTAGGTCTTCGTGAGCAAGCAAGTTGGATGCACACCCACTAGTTTATTTTGTTGAGCTTTCATACATATTTAGCTCTAGTGCATCAGTTGCATGGCAATCCCGACTCACTCACATTGATATCTATTGATGGGCATCTCCATAGCCCGTTGATACGCCTAGTTGATGTGAGACTGTCTTCCTCGATTTGTCTTCTCCACAACCACCTCTATTCCACCCATAGTGCTATGTCCATGGCTCACGCTCATGTATTGCGTGAAAGTTGAAAGGTTTGAAATAATAGAGTATGAAAACAAGTGCTTGGCTGAAATCGGGGTTCTGCATGATATGAATATTTTGTGTGATGAAGAGGGAGCATAGCTAGACTATATGATTTTGTAGGGATAACTTTCTTTAGCCATAGTATTTTGAGAAGACATGATTGCTTTGTTAGTATGCTTGAAGTATTATGATTTCTTATGTCAATATAGACTTTTGTCTTGAATCTTTCAGATCTGAACATTCATGCCACAATTAAGAGAATTACATTGAAAAACTATGTTGGTTAGCATTCCACATAAAAAATTCTTTCTTTATCATTTACCTACTCGAGGACGAGCAGGAATTAAGCTTGGGCATGCTTGATACGTCTCCAACGTATCTATAATTTTTTATTGTTCCATGCTATTATTTATGAAGTCTTGGATGCTTAATGGGCTTTATCATACACTTATATATCATTTTTGGGACTAACCAACTAACCCAAAGGCCCAGTCCAGATTGCTGTTTTTTGCTTATTTCAGGGTTTTGCAGAAAAAGAATATCAAATGGAGTCCAAACGGAATGAAACCTTCACGAGAGATACTTTTGGAGAAAATGACGCACAGGGGACTTGAGAACCACGTCAGGGGAGCCTCGGGGTGTCCACGAGGGTGGGGGGCGCCCCCCCCCCTTCCCAGGGCGTGCCCCCTGCCTCATGGGCCCCTCGAGCATCCCCCGGTGTCCTCCTTCCTTATAAGTCTACGTACCCCGAAACCATCACCAACAGAGAGAAAAACCCTAATTCTACCGCCGTAACCTTCTGTTCCTGTGAGATCCCATCTTGGAGCCTGTTTTGGAGCTCCACCGGAGGGGGATCCATCATGGAGTTGTTCATCATCATCATCATCATCGCCCTCACCATGAGTTGTGAGTAGTTTACCACAGACCTTCGGGTCCATAGCTAGTATCTAGATGGCTTCTTCTCTCTCTGGATCTCAATACAAAGTTCTCCTCGGTTTTCGAGGAGATCTATTCGATGTAATCTCTTTTTGCGGTGTGTTTGTCGAGATCCAATGAATTGTGAGTTTATGATCAAGACTATCTATGAGAAATATTTGGTTCTTCTCTGAACTTTTTATGTGTGCTCATAATATCCTTGCAAGTCTCTTCGAATTATTGGTTTGGTTTGGCCTACTAGATCTATAGTTCTTGCAATGGGAGAAGTGCTTGGCTTTGGGTTCAATCTTGCGGTGTCCTTTCCCAGTGACAGTAGGGGCAGCAAGGCACGTATTGTATTGTTGCCATCGAGGATAAAAAGATGGGGTTTATATCATATTGCTTGAGTTTATCCCTCTACATCATGTCATCTTGCTTAAGGTGTTACTCTGTTCTTATGAACTCAATACACTAGATGCATGCCGGATAGCGGTCGATGTGTGGAGTAATAGTGGTAGATGCAGGGCAGGAGTCGGTCTACTTGTCTCGGACGTGATGCCTATATACAATGATCATGCCTAGATAGTCTCATAATTATTTGCTTTTCTATCAATTGCTCGACAGTAATTTGTTTACCCGACGTAGAATATCGCTATCATGATAGAAGCCACTAGAGAAAACTATGGCCCCCGGGTCTATTCTCAACATATCAATCTACATCTACTTTACTTTTATCGCTTTTATTTTCTGTTCTTATAAAAAAATACCAAAAATATAAACTATCATCTCTATCAGATCTCACTTTCGTAAGTGACCGTAAAGGAAATTGACAACCCCTTATCGCGTTGGCTGCGAAGTTCTTATTTGTTTGTGCAGGTGCGAGGGACTCGCGCGTGGTCTCCTAATGGATTGATACCTTGGTTCTCAAAAACTGAGGGAAATAATTACGCTACTGTGCTGCATCTCCCTTTCCTCTTCGAGGGAATACAATGCAAGCTCGAGAAGTAGCACATCATCATGGATAACGACTTGAACTTTGACTCGGACGAATTCAGAGTGTTTTGTTCCTCCCAAGGTACTTGGGTCGACTACGCATTCGTAGCGCATCCGCAGTCGAATGGACGAGCAGAAAGAGCAAATGGTTTGATCCTTCAAGGGCTGAAACCATGATTAATGCGCGACCTCAAGCTCACTGCTGGAGCTTGGGTGACTGAACTACCGTTTGTCTTATGGGTGCTGAGGACAACTCTGGGCCGGTCAACTGACCGTACCCCCTTCTTCATGGTCTAAGGTGCTGAGGCTGTGTTGCTGAGTGATTTTTTGCACAACGCCCCTCGAGTGGAACATCGCTCCGAAGCAGAAGTAGAGCAGGCCCGTCAAGATGCAGTCGACCTCCTGGAGGAAGAACGCGAGATGGCCTTGATCTGCTCGACCATTTACCAACAAGACCTACGTTGATTCCATGCCCGCAATGTTCGAAGCCGGACATTCCAGGAAGGAGACCTGGCTCTCCGGGTACGTCAGTAGCGATCGTATATGCTTGCCCCGGCCTGGGAAGGCCCCTTCATCGTCACCAAGGTACTACACAATGGGGTGTACCACATCTACAACGTAGCCAAGAAGAAAGATGAGCCTCGTTCATGGAACGCGGATCTGCTCCGCCGCTTCTACACTTGAAGCACTCGACCAGTCGAGTTGTAATAAGAACCTTCCAGTTTGTTTTTTCAAAGAGAAGTTCGCGACAATTCCTTAATGATTGCTATTACAAAGATGCATGCACTCAAATACCCCAGTGTGTGCTTAGCCGCGAATCCGATTCGCCTAAGTTACAAAAACCACTCCGAGTGAAGAGCAACCCTCTCACTCGGGGGCTTAGCTGCGACCCCGTAATCGCCTAAGTTACAAAAACCACTCCGAGTGAAGGGCAACCCTCTCACTCGGGGGCTTAGCTGCAACCCCGTAATCGCCTAAGTTACGAAAACACTCTGAGTGAAGAGCAACCCTCTCACTCGGGGGCTTAGCTGGGACCCCATAATCGCCTAAGTTACGAAAACACTCC
>LR738715.1:725479894-725536120 GCA_902687465.1 Secale cereale
GTTACAAAAACCACTCTGAGTGAAGAGCAACCCTCTCACTCGGAGGCTTAGCCGCGACACCGTAATCACCTAAGTTACAAAAACCACTCCGAATAAAGAGCAACCCTCTCACTCGGAGGCTTAGCCGCGCCCCGTAATCGCCTAACTTACAAAAACTATTCCGAGTGAAGAGCAACCATCTCACTCAGAGACTTAGCTGCGACCCCATAATCGCCTAAGTAACAAAAACACTTCGAGTGAAGAGCAACCCTCTCACTCGGGGGCTTAGCTGTGAATCTGATTCGCCTAAGTTTCAAAAACCACTCCGAGCGAAGAGCGAGCCTCTCATTCGACGGCTTAGCTGTGACCCTGTAATCGTCTAAGTTACAATGTGGCCTAGTCCTCCGAGCTACGCCACAAGTATAATGTGGCTCAGTCCTCCGAGCTACGCCACAAATACAATGTGGCTTGGTCCTCCGAGCTACGCCACAAATACAACATGGCTCGGTCCTCCGGGCTACGCCATAGATACAACATGACTCGGCCCTCCGAGCTACGCCACAAGTATAATGTGGCTCAGTCCTCCGAGCTGCACCACAAATACAATGTGGCTCGACCCTCGGAGCTGCGCCACAAACACGATGCCAACTCAAAATTCAAAAGAGATCGAAGGAAATCAGAAGCAAAACAAGCACGTCCTAAAAGGGAATCAAGTGCAGATAAAGCCCCGCAAGATTCGGGCAGAAGTACTCAGGCATCAAACCCGTGAGAGTTTTAGCAGTTACAAAATCACTCGGCATTCCGAGGCAAATTTAATCGGAGTATCAAAGTTTGTTCACTCCTCAGGGGGAAGAGGACTTGCAGGCGCGACGTACTCGTCCAAGTCGATCCCGTCAGCAATACGGGTAGCAGCCTCCAGGAAAGTATCAATGAACGACTGGAACTGGAGCTTCTTCCTGTTGGCAACCTTGAGCGCGGACAGCCTCTCCTCCTTCACGTCCTTGTAGTGGACACGGACCAGAGACAATGCAACACCATCACCACGCTGGGCAGATGATTTCTTCCACTCCTGCACTCGACTGGGGATCTCATTAAGTTGAGTCATCAGGGACTCGATGTCGTTCTCTTGCACCGTTCCCCTCTAGAGTGCAGCGTTGATCTGAGACATCACCGCCTTCAGTCGAGCAAGGTAACTAGTGGCACTGGTGAGGCGAGACTCCAGTCGCAAGACGTTCATCGCCACTTCATCCTTGACAAGAGAATTGGAGGGTTCCAGACCCGGCTTGACCCGCCAAGTCTCGTCCTCGAAGTTTCGATAGAATTCTACATAGGCGAAAACACATTGAGTTAGCGAGCGGGATATGAGTAGACTGCTTTGATTCAGTCGGACAAAGGAACATACCTTCGAGCATGAGGAACCACTTCTTTGTGAGGTCACCCAGATAAGTCTCCGACCCGTTCTTCCTCTACAAAAGGCCCCCTAACTTCTTGTCCAGAGCGAGATTGCCCCTCTTTAGCCGCGTTACCTCCTTGTTGGCCTCACCAAGAGATTCCTTCAGTTCCGCGAGTTTAGTTTTCTCCTACGCCCTCTGCTGAGCTGTTGCCAGGTCAAGGTCCTTCTGCTCCAGAGCTGCCCTCATTTGATCTACAAGGGACATTACTAGACAGATGAACATAAGGATGCACATGGCACACTCACTGGAATTCAGTCGAAGAGCTATGCACTTTTATTACCAGACGTTTCGTCCTTGGTTTTCTTCAAATGCTCCCTGCTACCTCTTGAGCTTGCGTTGTATTCCCTCGAAGAGGAAAGGGAGATGCAGCACAGTAGCGTAAGTATTTCCCTCAGTTTTTGAGAACCAAGGTATCAATCTAGTAGGAGACCACGCGAGTCCCTCGCACCTGCACAAACAAATAAGAACTTCGCAGCCAATGCGATAAGGGGTTGTCAATCCCTTTACGGTCACATATGAGAGTGAGATCTGATAGAGATGATAACATAATATTTTTGGTTTAATAAAATAAAAAATAAAAGCGGTAAAAGTAAAGTAGATGTAGATTGATATGTTGAGAATAGACCCGGGGGGCATAGTTTTCTCTAGTGACTTCTCGCATGATAGTGATATTCTACGGTTGGTAAACAAACTACTGTTGAGCAATTGATAGAAAAGCGAATAATTATGAGACTATCTAGGCATGATCATTGTATATAGGCATCACATCCGAGACAAGTAGACCGAAACTGTTGGAAATATGCCCTAGAGGCAATAATAAAAGAGTTATTATTATATTTCCTTGTTCATGATAATCGTTTATTATCCATGCTATAACTGTATTGATTGGAAACTCAAATACATGTGTGGATGAATAGACAGACTTTGTGTCCCTAGTGAGCCTCTACAGGACTAGCTCGTTGATCAAAGATGACCGCGGTTTCCAGGTCATAGACATGAGTTGTCATTTGATAACGGGATCACATCATTAGGAGAATGATGTGATGGACGAGACCCAAACGTTAAACATAGCTTTTGATCGTGTCAGTTATCGCTATAGTTTTCTGCATGTCAAGTATAAGTTCCTATGACCATGAGATCATGTAACTCACTGACACCGTAGGAGTGCTTTGTGTGTGCCAAACGTCACAACGTAACTGGGTGACTATAAAGGTACTCTACAGGTATCTCCGAGGGTGTCTGTTGAGTTGACATGGATCGAGACTGGGTTTTGTCACTCCGTGTGACGGAGAGGTATCTCCGGGCCCACTCGGTAATACGTCATCTCAATGAGCTCAAAGTGACTAAGTAGTTGGTCACGGGATTATGTATTACAGTAACGAGTAAAGAGACTTGCCGGTAACGAGATTGAACTAGGTATAGGGATACCGACGATCGAATCTCGGGCAAGTAACATACCGACGAGACAAAGGGAACTGTATACGGGATTGCCTGAATCCTTGACATCGTGGTTCATCCGATGAGATCATCGAGAAACGTGTGGGAACCAATATGGGTATCCAGATCCCGCTATTGGTTATTGACCTGGGAGTGTCTCGGTCATGTCCACATGGTTTCCGAACCCGCAGGGTCTACACACTTAAGGTTCGGTGACGCTAGGGTTGTTAGTGAGAACAGTGCATGGTTACCGAAGGTTGTTCGGAGTCCCGGATGAGATCCCGGACGTGACGAGGGTCTCCGGAATGGTCCGGAGACGAAGATTGATATATAGGATGAAAGGTTTCGGAGTCCGGAAGTGTTCCGGGGAGCATCGGGAAATCGGCGGATTACCGAAAAGGGTTTCGGGGGTCCCGGAAGTGGTTCTGGGCCTAATGGGCCACAAAGGGGGGACACCACAGCCCTCATAGGGCTGTGCGCCCCCCCCTGGGCCCTCTCCTATGGCGCATGGGGGGCTGGCCCCTCCTAGGGCAGCCGCACCCCCTGGCTTGGGGGGCAAGGCACCTAGGGGGGGGGGAAACCCTAGGGCCTGGCGCAGCCCTTGGCCGCCGCCCCCCCTCTGCCCTGGCCGCCGGCCCCCCTAGGGGAAACCCTAGGGCGCCCCCTCTCCTCCTTCCCCCTATATATAGAGAGGTAGAGGGAGGGCAGCCGACACACGTTTGTGCCTCGGTGCTGCCCTCCCTCTCCCACAACATATTCATCTTCCCGTGGTGCTTAGGCGAAGCCCTGCTGGAATCCTCCTCCACCATCACCACCACGCCGTCGTGCTGCCGGTCTCTCCATCAACCTCTCCTCCACCCCTTGCTGGATCAAGAAGGAGGAGACGTCCCCGAGCCGTACGTGTGAAGAACGCGGAGGCACCGTTGCTTCGGTGCTAGGATCTTCGGCGATCTGAATCGCGGCGAGTACGACTCCATCAACCGCGTTCTTAACGCTTCCGCTTAGCGATCTACAAGGGTACGTGGATCCAACTCTCCTCTCGTAGTAGCATCTCCTAGATTGATCTTGGTGAACGTAGGAAAAGTTTTTGTTTCCCATGCAACGTTCCCCAAAAGTGGCATCATGAGCTAGGATCTTGCGTAGATGCTTTCTCGAGTAGAACACAAAAGGGTTTGTGGGCGTTGATGTTTAAATTGCTGCCCTCCTTAGTCTTTCTTGATTCAGCGGTATTATGGGATGAAGCGGCCCGGACCAACTTTACATGTCCACGTACATGAGACCGGTTCCATCGACAGACATGTGACTTTTGTTGCATAAGATGGCTGGCGGGTGTCCGTCTCTCCTATCTTAGTTGAATCGGAATAGAACAAGGCGGTCCTTGTAGAAGGTTAAATAGCAACTTGAATATCACCGTTGTGGCTTTGCGTAGGTAAGAAGCGTTCTTGCTAGATACCCATAGCAGCCACGTAAAACATGCAACAACAAATTAGAGGACGTCTAACTTGTTTTTGCAGGGTATGTATGTGATATGATATGGCCAATGACATGATGAGATATATTTGATGTATGAGATGATCATGTTGTAATAGTTAATATCGACTTGCATGTCGATGCATACGGCAACCGGCAGGAGCCATAGGGTTGTCTTTAATTTTTGTATGACCTGCGTGTCAATCATTAAGCGCTTTGTAATGCTTTACTTTATCGCTAAACGGTAGCAATAGTAGTAAGAGCATGGTGGGCGCGCGACAACCCCGATGGCGACACGATGATGGAGATCATGATGATGGAGATCATGGTGTGGCGCCGGTGACGATGGAGATCATGCCAGTGCTTTGGAGATGGAGATCAAAAGCACGAGTTGATGGCCATATCATGTCACTTATGATTTGCATGTGATGTTAATCCTTTTATGCATCTTATTTTGCTTAGGACGACGGTAGCATTATAAGATGATCCCTCACTAAAATTTCAAGATAAAATTGTGTTCCCCCCGAGTGTGCGCCGTTGCGAAGGTTCGTCGTTTCGAAGCACCACGTGATGATCGGGTGTGATAGACTCTACGTTCGCATACAACGGGTGCAAGCCAGTTTTGCACATGCAGAACACTCGGGTTAGACTTGACGAGCCTAGCATGTACAGACATGGCCTCGGAACACGGAAGACCGAAAGGTCGAGCATGAGTCATATAGTAGATATGATCAACATGAAGATGTTCACCATTAACACCACCTCATCTCACGTGATGATCGGACTTGGGTTGGTGGATTTGGATCATGTCACGCTCAGATGACCAGAGGGATGTCAATTTGAGTGGGAGTTATAAGTAATTGTTGGAAATATGCCCTAGAGGCAATAATAAAAGAGTTATTATTATATTTCCTTGTTCATGATAATCGTTTATTATCCATGCTATAATTGTATTGATTGGAAACTCAGATACACGTGTGGATGAATAGACAGACTTTGTGTCCCTAGTGAGCCTCTACAGGACTAGCTCGTTGATCAAAGATGACCGCAGTTTCCAGGTCATAGACATGAGTTGTCATTTGATAACGGGATCACATCATTAGGAGAATGATGTGATGGACGAGACCCAAACGTTAACATAGCTTTTGATCGTGTCAGTTATCGCTATAGTTTTCTGCATGTCAAGTATAAGTTCCTATGACCATGAGATCATGTAACTCACTGACACCGTAGGAGTGCTTTGTGTGTACCAAACGTCACAACGTAACTGGGTGACTATAAAGGTACTCTACAGGTATCTCTGAGGATGTCTGTTGAGTTGACATGGATCAAGACTGGGATTTGTCACTCCGTGTGACGGAGAGGTATCTCCGGGCCCACTCGGTAATACGTCATCTCAATGAGCTCAAAGTGACTAAGTAGTTGGTCACGGGATTATGTATTACAGTAACGAGTAAAGAGACTTGCCGGTAACGAGATTGAACTAGGTATAGAGATACCGACGATCGAATCTCGGGCAAGTAACATACCGACGAGACAAAGGGAACTGTATACGGGATTGCCTGAATCCTTGACATCGTGGTTCATCCGATGAGATCATCGAGAAACATGTGGGAACCAATATGGGTATCCAGATCCCGCTATTGGTTATTGACCTGGGAGTGTCTCGGTCATGTCTACATGGTTTCCGAACCCGCAGGGTCTACACACTTAACGTTCGGTGACGCTAGGGTTGTTAGTGAGAAAAGTGTATGGTTACCGAAGGTTGTTCGGAGTCCCGGATGAGATCCCGGACATGACGAGGGTCTCCGGAATGGTCCGGAGACGAAGATTGATATATAGGATGAAAGGTTTCGGAGTCCGGAAGTGTTCCGGGGAGCATCGGGAAATCGGCGGACGACCGAAAGGGGTTTCGGGGGTTCCGGAAGTAGTTCTGGGCCTAATGGGCCACAAGGGGGGACACCACAGCCCTCAGGGGGCTGTGCGCCCCCCTGGGCCCTCTCCTTGTGCGCCAAGGGGGGTGGACCCCTCTAGGGTGGCCGCACCCCCTTAGCCTTGGGGGGCAAGGCACCTAGGGGGGGAAACCCTAGGGCCTGCCTTGGCCGCCGCCCCCCCATGCCCTGGCCGCCGGCCCCCTAGGGGAAACCCTAGGGCGCCCCCCTCTCCTCCTTCCCCCTATATATAGAGAGGTAGAGGGAGGGCAGACAACACAAGTTCGTGCCTCGGTGCTGCCCTCCCTCTCCCATAACATCTTCTTCTCCCGCGGTGCTTAGGCGAAGCCCTGCCGGAGTTCTTCTCCACCATCACCACCACGCCGTCGTGCTGCCGGTTCTCCATCAACCTCTCCTCCACCCCTTGCTGGATCAAGAAGGAGGAGACGTCCCCGAGCCGTACGTGTGAAGAACGCGGAGGCACCGTTGCTTCGGTGCTTGGATCTTCAGCGATCTGAATCGCGGCGAGTACGACTCCATCAACCGCGTTCTTAACGCTTCCGCTTAGCGATCTACAAGGGTATGTGGATCCTACTCTCCCCTCGTAGTTGCATCTCCTAGATTGATCTTGGTGAACGTAGAGAAAATTTTTTGTTTTCCATGCAACGTTCCCCAACAGTGGCATCATGAGCTAGGATCTTGCGTAGATGCTTTCTCGAGTAGAACACAAAAGGGTTTGTGGCGTTGATGTTTAAATTGCTGCCCTCCTTAGTCTTTCTTGATTCAGCGGTATTATGGGATGAAGCGGCCCGGACCAACTTTACATGTCCACGTACATGAGACCGGTTCCATCGACAGACATGTGACTTTTGTTGCATAAGATGGCTGGCGGGTGTCTGTCTCTCCTATCTTAGTTGAATCGGAATAGAACAAGGCGGTCCTTGTAGAAGGTTAAATAGCAACTTGAATATCACCGTTGTGGCTTTGCGTAGGTAAGAAGCGTTCTTGCTAGATACCCGTAGCAGCCACGTAAAACATGCAACAACAAATTAGAGGACGTCTAACTTGTTTTTGCAGGGTATGTATGTGATATGATATGGCCAATGACATGATGAGATATATTTGATGTATGAGATGATCATGTTGTAATAGTTAATATCTACTTGCATGTCGATGCATACGGCAACCGGCAGGAGCCATAGGGTTGTCTTTAATTTTTGTATGACCTGCGTGTCAATCATTAAGCGCTTTGTAATGCTTTACTTTATCGCTAAACGGTAGCAATAGTAGTAAGAGCATGGTGGGCGCCGACAACCCCGATGGCGACACGATGATGGAGATCATGATGATGGGGATCATGGTGTGGCGCCGGTGACGATGGAGATCATGCCGGTGCTTTGGAGATGGAGATCAAAAGCACGAGTTGATGGCCATATCATGTCACTTATGATTTGCATGTGATGTTAATCCTTTTATGCATCTTATTTTGCTTAGGACGACGGTAGCATTATAAGATGATCCTTCACTAAAATTTCAAGATAAAATTGTGTTCCCCCCGAGTGTGCGCCGTTGCGAAGGTTCGTCGTTTCGAAGCACCACGTGATGATCGGGTGTGATAGACTCTACGTTCGCATACAACGGGTGCAAGCCAGTTTTGCACATGCAGAACACTCGGGTTAGACTTGACGAGCCTAGCATGTACAGACATGGCCTCGAAACACGGAGGACCGAAAGGTCGAGCATGAGTCATATAGTAGATATGATCAACATGTTGATGTTCACCATTGACACCACCTCATCTCACGTGATGATCGGACTTGGGTTGGTGAATTTGGATCATGTCACGCTCGAATGACCAGAGGGATGTCAATTTGAGTGGGAGTTATAAATAATTTGATTAGGTAGTAACTCACTTATCATGAACAATAGTCTAAATGTCTTTGCAAATCTTTTGTTGTAGATGGCTCGCGCAGTAGCTCCCCTGAATTTTAATGCGTTCCTAGAGAAAGCTAAACTGAAAGATGATGGGAGCAACTTTGTGGACTGGCTCCGCAATCTGAGGATCATCCTCACAGCTGCCCAAAAGGTTTATGTCCTAAATGCACCACTAGGTGACCCCCCCGCTCCTACAGCCCCTGCAGACGTTTTGAACGTCTGGCAGACACGTTCGGATGACTATTCGATAGTGCAGTGTGCCATGTTGTACGGCTTGGAAGGAGGACTTCAAAGGCGTTTTGAACGTCATGGTTCATATGAGATGTACCAGGAGTTGAAGTTCATCTTTGAAAAGAATGCTAAGATCGAGAGGTATGAGACCACCGATAAATTCTTTGCTTGCAAGATGGAGGAGAATTCGTCTGTCAGTGAGCACTTGCTGAAGATGTCTGGGTACTATACCCGCATAGCTGATCTGGGACTTGTGTTCCCGGATGAGGCTATCATTGACAGAATTCTCCAGTCACTCCCTCCTAGCTACAAGAGCTTCGTGCAGCAGTATAACATGCAAGGGATGAACAAAACCATCGCCGAGCTGTTTTCGATGCTGAAAGTCGCTGAGGCAGACATCCAGAAGGAGTATCAAGTGTTGATGGTCAATAAAACCACCAGTTTCAAGAAGAATGGCAAGGGCAAGAAGGGTAACTCTAAGAAGGGTGGCAAGGCAGTTGCTCATCCAGTGAAGAAACCCAAGGCTGGGCCCAAACCAGAGACTGAGTGTTTCTATTGCAAGGGGAACGGCCACTGGAAGCGGAACTGCCCCAAGTATCTGGCAGACAAGAAGGGGGCCAACAACAACAACAAAGGTATATGTGATATACATGTTATTGATGTGTACCTTACCAACTCTCGTTGTAGTGCCTGGGTATTTGATACCGGTTCGGTTGCTCACATTTGCAACTCTAAACAGGAACTGTGGAATAAACGGAGGCTGGCGAAGGACGAAGTGACGATGCGCGTGGGAAATGGTTCCAAGGTTGATGTGATCGCCGTTGGCACGCTCGCTCTTCGATTACCATCGGGATTAGTTATGAACCTGAATAATTGTTATTTAGTGCCTGCGTTAAGCATGAACATTATATCTGGATCTTGTTTATTGCGAGACGGTTACTCATTTAAATCAGAGAATAATGGTTGTTCTATTTATATGAGTAATATCTTTTATGGTCATGCACCCGAAGTTAGGGGTTTATTCTTATTGAATCTCGATAGTGATGATACACATGTTCATAACATTGATGCCAAGAGATGTAGAGTTGATAATGATAATACCACTTTCTTGTGGCACTGCCGTCTGGGTCATATCGGCGTGAAACGCATGAGGAAGCTCCATGCTGATGGACTTTTGGAGTCTCTTGATTTTGAATCACTTGACACGTGCGAGCCGTGCCTCATGGGCAAGATGACAAGGACCCCGTTTTCAGGGACAATGGAACGGGCAAGTGACTTATTGGAAATCATACATACTGATGTGTGCGGTCCGATGAGTGTAACGGCGCGCGGTGGATATCGTTATTTTCTCACCTTCACTGACGACTTAAGTAGATATGGGTATATTTACTTGATGAAGCATAAGTCTGAAACTTTTGAAAAGTTCAAGCAATTTCAGAGTGAAGTTGAAAATCATCGTAACAAGAAGATCAAGTTCCTACGATCTGATCGAGGGGGAGAATATCTGAGTTATGAGTTTGGCGATCACTTAAGAAAATGTGGAATTGTATCACAGTTGACGCCACCTGGAACACCACAGCGTAATGGTGTGTCCGAACGTCGTAATCGAACCCTATTAGATATGGTACGTTCTATGATGTCTCTTGCCGATTTGCCACTATCGTTTTGGGGATATGCGTTAGAGACAGCTGCATTCACTTTAAATAGGGCTCCATCTAAGTCCGTTGAGACAACACCGTATGAACTGTGGTTTGGTAAGAAACCTAAGTTGTCTTTTCTCAAGGTTTGGGGTTGCGATGCTTATGTCAAAAGGCTTCAGCCAGAAAAGCTCGAACCCAAAGCGGACAAATGTGTCTTCATAGGATACCCAAAAGAAACAGTTGGGTACACCTTCTATCTCAGATCCGAGGGCAAAGTGTTTGTCGCTAAGAACGGGTCCTTTCTCGAGAAAGAGTTTCTCTCGAAAGAATTGAGTGGGAGGAAGGTAGAACTTGATGAGGTTATTGAACCTCTGCCTCAACGAGAGAGTAGCGCAGCACAGAAAGATGTTTTTGTGGAGCCTGCAGAGGTTGAAGAGGAAGCCAATGATGATGATCAAGGAGCTTCTGATCAAGTTACTACCGAACCTCGTAGGTCGACAAGGGTACGCACTGCACCTGAGTGGTATGGTAACCCTGTCTTGGAGGTCATGTTGTTAGACAACGGTGAACCTACGAGCTATGGAGAAGCGATGGTGGGCCCGGATTCCGACAAATGGTTAGAGGCCATGAAATCCGAGATGGGATCCATGTATGAAAACAAAGTATGGACTTTGGAAGTATTACCTGAAGGGCGGAAGGCCATTCAGAATAAATGGATTTTTAAGAGGAAGACGGACGCTGACGGTAATGTCACCGTGTATAAAGCTCGACTTGTGGCAAAGGGTTTTTCACAAGTTCAAGGGATTGACTACGATGAGACTTTCTCACCCGTAGCGATGCTTAAATCCGTCCGAATCATGTTAGCAATAGCTGCTTTTTTCGATTATGAAATTTGGCAGATGGATGTCAAAACAGCGTTCCTTAACGGTTTTCTTAAGGAAGAGTTGTATATGATGCAACCAGAAGGTTTTGTCGATCCAGAGAATGCTGACAAAGTATGCAAGCTCCAGCGTTCCATTTATGGGCTGGTGCAAGCATCTCGGAGTTGGAATCTTCGCTTTGATGAGGTGATCAAAGCGTTTGGGTTTATACAAGTTTACAATGAAGCTTGTATCTACAAGAAAGTGAGTGGGAGCTCTATAGCGTTTCTAATATTATATGTGGATGACATATTGCTGATTGGAAACAATATAGAATTTTTGGATAGCGTGAAGGGGTATTTGAACAAGAGTTTTTCGATGAAAGATCTCGGTGAAGCTGCTTTCATATTGGGCATCAAGATCTATAGAGATAGATCAAGACGCTTGATAGGACTTTCACAAAGTACATACCTTGATAAAGTTTTGAAGAAGTTCAAAATGGATCAATCCAAGAAGGGGTTCTTGCCGGTATTGCAAGGTACAAAGTTGAGTAAGACTCAATGCCCAGTGACTGCGGAAGATAGAGAAAAGATGAGTGCCGTCCCCTATGCTTCAGCCATAGGCTCTATCATGTATGCAATGCTGTGCACAAGACCAGATGTCAGCCTTGCCATAAGTATGGCCGGAAGGTTTCAAAGTAATCCTGGTATGGATCACTGGACAGCGGTCAAGAATATCCTAAAGTACCTGAAAAGGACTAAGGAGATGTTTCTCGTTTATGGAGGTGATCAAGAGCTCATCGTAAAGGGTTACGTCGATGCAAGCTTTGACACTGATCCGGATGACTCTAAGTCTCAAACCGGATACGTATATATTCTCAACGGGGGAGCGGTAAGCTGGTGCAGTTCCAAGCAGAGCGTGGTAGCTGATTCTACATGTGAAGCGGAGTATATAGCTGCCTCGGAGGCGGCAAAGGAAGGTGTCTGGATGAAGGAGTTCATGACAGATCTTGGAGTTGTGCCTATTGCACTGAACCCAATGACTCTGTTCTGTGACAACACTGGTGCCATTGCTCTAGCCAAGGAACCAAGGTTTCACAAGAGGACCAGACACATAAAGCGACGCTTCAATTCCATCCGCGATTCAGTCAAGGAGGAGGACATAAACATTTGCAAAGTACACACGGATTTGAATGTTGCAGATCCGTTGACTAAGCCTCTTCCACGGGCTAAGCACGATCAACACCAAGACTCTATGGGTGTTAGATTCATTACCTTGTAATGCTAGATTATTGACTCTAGTGCAAGTGGGAGACTATTGGAAATATGCCCTAGAGGCAATAATAAAAGAGTTATTATTATATTTCCTTGTTCATGATAATCGTTTATTATCCATGCTATAACTGTATTGATTGGAAACTCAAATACATGTGTGGATGAATAGACAGACTTTGTGTCCCTAGTGAGCCTCTACAGGACTAGCTCGTTGATCAAAGATGACCGCGGTTTCCAGGTCATAGACATGAGTTGTCATTTGATAACGGGATCACATCATTAGGAGAATGATGTGATGGACGAGACCCAAACGTTAAACATAGCTTTTGATCGTGTCAGTTGTCGCTATAGTTTTCTGCATGTCAAGTATAAGTTCCTATGACCATGAGATCATGTAACTCACTGACACCGTAGGAGTGCTTTGTGTGTGCCAAACGTCACAACGTAACTGGGTGACTATAAAGGTACTCTACAGGTATCTCCGAGGGTGTCTGTTGAGTTGACATGGATTGAGACTGGGATTTGTCACTCCGTGTGACGGAGAGGTATCTCCGGGCCCACTCGGTAATACGTCATCTCAATGAGCTCAAAGTGACTAAGTAGTTGGTCACGGGATTATGTATTACGGTAACGAGTAAAGAGACTTGCCGGTAACGAGATTGAACTAGGTATAGAGATACCGACGATCGAATCTCGGGCAAGTAACATACCGACGAGACAAAGGGAACTGTATACGGGATTGCCTGAATCCTTGACATCGTGGTTCATCCGATGAGATCATCGAGAAACGTGTGGGAACCAATATGGGTATCCAGATCCCGCTATTGGTTATTGACCTGGGAGTGTCTCGGTCATGTCTACATGGTTTCCGAACCCGCAGGGTCTACACACTTAAGGTTCGGTGACGCTAGGGTTGTTAGTGAGAACAGTGCATGGTTACCGAAGGTTGTTCGGAGTCCCGGATGAGATCCCGGACGTGACAAGGGTCTCCGGAATGGTCCGGAGACGAAGATTGATATATAGGATGAAAGGTTTCGGAGTCCGGAAGTGTTCCGGGGAGCATCGGGAAATCGGCGGATTACCGAAAAGGGTTTCGGGGGTCCCGGAAGTGGTTCTGGGCCTAATGGGCCACAAAGGGGGGACACCACAGCCCTCATAGGGCTGTGCGCCCCCCCCTGGGCCCTCTCCTATGGCGCATGGGGGGCTGGCCCCTCCTAGGGCAGCCGCACCCCCTGGCTTGGGGGGCAAGGCACCTAGGGGGGTGGAAACCCTAGGGCCTGGCGCAGCCCTTGGCCGCCGCCCCCCCTCTGCCCTGGCCGCCGGCCCCCCTAGGGGAAACCCTAGGGCGCCCCCCTCTCCTCCTTCCCCCTATATATAGAGAGGTAGAGGGAGGGCAGCCGACACACGTTTGTGCCTCGGTGCTGCCCTCCCTCTCCCACAACATATTCATCTTCCCGCGGTGCTTAGGCGAAGCCCTGCTGGAATCCTCCTCCACCATCACCACCACGCCATCGTGCTACCGGTCTCTCCATCAACCTCTCCTCCACCCCTTGCTGGATCAAGAAGGAGGAGACGTCCCCGAGCCGTACGTGTGAAGAACGCGGAGGCACCGTTGCTTCGGTGCTAGGATCTTCGGCGATCTGAATCGCGGCGAGTACGACTCCATCAACCGCGTTCTTAACGCTTCCGCTTAGCGATCTACAAGGGTACGTGGATCCAACTCTCCTCTCGTAGTAGCATCTCCTAGATTGATCTTGGTGAACGTAGGAAAATTTTTTGTTTCCCATGCAACGTTCCCCAACAGAAACGATTCTGCATCTACTACTATTACTCCACACATCGACCGATATTCAGCATGCATCTAGTGTATTGAGTTCATACGAGCAGAGTAACGCCTTAAGCAAGATGACATGATGTAGAGGGATAAACTCAAGCAATATGATGTAAACCCCATATTTTTATCCTCGAAGGCAACAATACAATACGTGCCTTGCTGCCCCAAATGTCACTGTGAAAGGACACCGCAAGATTGAACCCAAAGCCAAGCACTTCTCCCATTGCAAGAACTATAGATCTAGTAGGCCAAACCAAACCGATAATTCGAAGAGACTTGCAAGGATATTATGAGCACGCATAAAAAGTTCAGAGAAGAACCAAATATCTTTCATAGATAACCTTGATCATAAACTCACAATTCATCGCATCTCGACAAACACACCGCAAAAAGAGATTACATCAAATATATCTCCTCGAAGACTGATGAGAACTTTGTATTGATATCCAGAGAGAGAGAAGAAGCCATCTAGATACTAGCTATGGACCCGAAGGTCTGTGGTAAACTACTCACAACTCATGTTGAGGGCGATGATGGTGATGATGAAGGCCTCCATGGTGGATCCCCCTCCGGTGGAGCTCCGAAACAGGCTCCAAGATGGGACCTCCACGGGAACAGAAGCTACGGCGGTGGAATTAGGGTTTTCTCTCTGCGTATGGAGTTTCTGGGGTACGTGGATATATATAGGAAGAAGGAGGGCACCGGGGGCCACACGAGGGAGCCTGGGAAGGGGGGCGCGCCCCCCACCCTCGTGGACACCCCGAGGCTCCCCTGACGTGGTTCTCAAGTCCCCTGTGCGTCATTTTATCCAAAAATATATATCGCGAAGGTTTCATTCCGTTTGGACTCCATTTGATATTCTTTTTCTGCAAAACCCTAAAATAGACAAAAAATAGCAATCTGGACCGGGCCTTTAGGTTAGTAGGTTAGTCTAAAAAATGATATAAAAGTGAATGATAAAGCCCATTAAGCATCCAAGACTTCGTAAATAATAGCATGGAACAATAAAAAATTATAGATACGTTGGAGACGTATCAAGCATCCCCAAGCTTAATTCCTGCTCGTCCTCGAGTAGGTAAATGATAAAGAAAGAATTTTTGATGTGGAATGCTAACCAATATAGTTTTTCAATGTAATTCTCTTAATTGTGGCATGAATGTTCAGATCTGAAAGATTCAAGATAAAAGTCTATATTGACATAAGAAATAACAATACTTCAAGCAATACTAACAAAGCAATCATGTCTTCTCAAAATACTATGCCTAAAGAAAGTTATCCCTACAAAATCATATAGTCTGGCTATGCTCCCTCTTCATCACACAAAATATTCATATCATGCACAACCCCGATTTCAGCCAAGCATTTGTTTTCATACTCTATCTTTTCAAACCTTTCAACTTTCACGAAATACATGAGCGTGAGCCATGGGTATAGCACTATGGGTGGAATAGAGGTGGTTGTGGAGAAGACAAAAAGGAGGGAGATAGTCTCACATGGACTAGGCGTATCAACAGGCTATGGAGATGCCCATCTATAGATATCAATGTGAGTGAGTAGGGATTGCCATGCAACGGATGCACTAGAGCTAAATATGAATGAAAGCTCAACAAAAGAAACTAGTGGGTGTGCATCCAACTTGCTTGCTCACGAAGACCTAGGGCATTTGAGGAAGCCCATCGTTGGAATATACAAGCTAAGTTCTATAATGAAAATTCCCACTAGTATATGAAAGTGACTAAACATGAGACTATCTACAATAAAGAACATGGTGCTACTTTGAAGCACAAGTGTTGAAAAAGATAGTAGCAATTGTCCCTTTTTCTTTCTCTTTTTTTTGGGCCTTTTTTTTTCTTTGGCCTTTCTTTTTTTTTCTTTTTTTTGCAGAGGGGCTTTATAGATTCAGCCTTTCCTCCCATGGGAGAATGATATAATAATGATGATCATCACACTTTCATTACAACACGAAATTACAACTCGATACTACAACAACAAAGTATGACTCTATATGAATGCCTCCGTCGGTGTACTGTTATGTGCAATGAAACAAGAGAGACATGTATGAAAAGTTATGCATTGTGGCTTTGCCACAAATACGATGTCAACTACAAGATCATGCAATAGCAATATGACAATATGATGCGTCTCATATGAACGGAACGGTGGAAAGTTGCATGGCAATATATCTCGGAATGGCTTTGGAAATGACATGATAGGTAGGTATTGTCATGGAATTAGCACGGTAGATGTCCGGTTTAACGGACTTGATGATGGAACCATCGCACGGGTTAGCTTGAAGGGGTTCATAGCACACAAAGGACACAGAGGGTTTATACTAGTTCGGCCCCTTCGATGAAGGTAAAAGCCTACGTCTAGTTGGTATGGTATTGCTTGGGCGTCGGATTACAGGGAGCGGATCGCTTGCCTGTAGTCTCGACGGGTTGATTCTTGCTTGTCCCTGAACCGTCACCGGGTCGTCCCTTTATATAGAGGTGACGCCCGGTCCGGTTTACAGAGTCCCGAGGCTGGCTCATACTCGTGTCCGCCTCGGTCTCTGTCCTTTCTTCCTTATCTCTCAAGTTACATCACTTGGCGGTTTACAAACCATAATTCTATACATGGGCCCTAAGATCTTATGGGCCGTAGCCTTTACTAAATATTACAACCAAGCATATTATAATTAAGCCGGTTTACACTAGCCAGTTCATACCTGCTAGTCGTATCCCTGACATTAGGCCCCAGAATGATTTGAACTTGTTCATATCAATCTCCCTTGTCTTGTATAATTTTCTTCTGTGCCTTCTCATTTTTGTAAACCGGCTCTGACGTCATCCTCGAGAATCACTGAATCTGACCATGACATCATCTCCGCATTTAATGCTGCGAGCTGTACTGTAACTTTGTTTTAATGGTTATCCCAAAAATCGAGGCGTCAAAGGATCTTTATCCAATCTTTTCTCGAATCCCGTAGCTGTCGCTTCGTATCTGTTTTTCCCATATAAATACCGCCATCCTCATTCGTTATCCTCTTCTCGCATCTTCTTCCTCGTCTGTCGCCCGAGCTTCAAGACGCCATTGACGCCCGAGCTTCGAACCGCCGCCGTCGACCGCCAAAACCAAGTCCGCGCCGGCCGCTGCATTGCCCTGAGTTTGACCAGAGAACTCCGCCGCCGATCTCCACTGTTCCAGGTATGTCTTTCCTCCTCATTGTAGATCCGCATCCTCTAGGGTTCTTCCCTGTGCCTCCACCATTAGAGCTTTAACGAAAGCTTCGCCTTGTTCATCTTGAACGCCCGTTTCACAGAATTTTTTGACCTTTATATCTAGCTCTTAGATTTTTACCTTTGTTCTGCTAGTATATGCTTTAGATCTCGTCACCTATACTCATCCTGTAGATTCATCTGCTCCGCATAAGATCCTTGTATTTTTCTTTTCTTTGTGCATTCAGATCTGTTCCACCTTTAGCTGTTTGCAAAAACCTGTTTCTCCTCCTTTGTAGATCTATTAGGTATACTCCGGTTTATGCTGTCATGCCCTATTCCATGATTTTTTTTAAAATTGAACGTGACGGTTTAGCTGTTCCTCTTTTGCTGTCATGAACCGGCAGTAACCTAGCTCCTTGTTATTGCCGGGTTAACCATATCATTAGTCCCTTGTCTAAACTGTTGCGTAATCTTCGTAGATATCTTCCGGTTTATACTGTTGTATCCGCATAATCCGTTTTTGCACTTTATCTTTTCAGCACTCGCTCTTCTGCCATTATGGCCAAACAATTTGTGCCTTGTGACTGGGTTCCTTCCATCATCACGGAAGAAAACTTGGTTAAAAATCGCTGCCATTGGTACTTTAGGCCCTCGATCCGTTTTGAAGTGGCGGGCTCCAGGAAACGAATGCCCTCCTACTCCCAGAGAAGGGGAGGTTATTGTTTTCTTCGGCCACATAGCTCGAGGCTTCACACCTCCCGGTTCAAAATTCTTCCGAGATGTGCTTGCTGCCTTCCAAATCCATCCTCAGGACATTGGGCCCAGCTCCATTTCAAATATTTGTGACTTCCAAGTTTTCTCAGAGGTATACCTACAAGAAGAACCGTCTGTTGACCTGTTCCGGGATTTCTTTCACCTGAACCGGCGTACGGAATTCACCGATGGACCGCATCAGGAACTTGGCGGGGTTAGCATCCAAAAAAGGAGAGATGTAGTCTTTCCCCATGCCGCTCTCCACACACACCCAAAGGAGTGGAACAAATCTTGGTTTTACTGTGTTGATACTTCTCCTGAAGGGGAAAACCCACTGCCGGGTTATCGCGAGCACCGTCTTCCGGAGGATCACCCTCTGCCACAACGACTCAGCTCCACCGAACGGCCCCGGTTTGCGTCTCAGCTTTCCAGACTGAAAGCTTTTATGGCCAACGGTTTAATAGGAACCGATTTTATGCGCTGTTGGCTCTCTTGGAGTATTCTTCCCTTGAGTCGGCGATCGCAGTTGATGTGCCAATATTCTGGTAAACCGTACGACCCTCAACGGTTTACCAAGGATAAACTTTCTGAATCGGAGGTTATTGAATCGGCTAAGAAGATGCTCAATGTCTCCTTAGCAGACTGCAGCAAAGTCGGATTAGCTCCGTATTACAAGAAGAACAAGCTGCCTGCGGTAAGCTTTGCTTTGTCATGTATTTGTAATCCGTTCTTTTAAACCGTTCTTTCAATTATCTTTCCTTCCTTCAAATAGGCTGAGGATCCTTTCTGGAAGAGAAAACCTCAGGAGAAACCCGGCAAACAAGCACGCCGGAAGACCTTTGCTAATAAGAAAAGAAAAGCAGCTGTTGACTCTAGTTCTCACGCTGAGGATGACGATCCGGATTCCGAGGTATGAATTATTCCGGCTTTAATTTGATTGCTTGTACTCACATCTGTGTCTAATGATAACTTTCCACAGGAGTTGGCTGAAGATGATAATCCGGCCGAAGTTGAGGAAACTATCCTTTCTTCCGATTCAGAACCACTCCCACAAAAAAGTCGTCGGACAGTCCGGAAATATCAATTTTCTCATCCTTATGCTCAATTGGATCCTAATTTTCTTTTGAAGAAACAACAACATGAAGCTCTTCGCCGGACCACTCGCCATAGCGGCCTGGCAGTGGAGTCATCCGGAATCTCTCTTACTCCGGCTCGGAGGCGCCGCTCTGAGGTTATACTCTCTCCAACTCTCCTTCATCCCAAGGCCGGGCTTATCTGCAAACCTCTTAAACCGTCTGACCCTGATTATCAGGAGACTCCATTATCCTCCTCTGGTGAATCGTCTGCCACGCAACTTCCCCCACTGAAAATTGTTCCAGGGTAAGTCTTCTTAACTTTTCCGGTTTATGATTATCTTTTGCTTCATAATCTTAACTCATTTTCCAAATTTCTTCCAGCAAGCCAAATCCTAGCAAGAAACCCAAGGCTAACAAACCCACTGCGGAAATTACTGCCGATGATCCGGCGGTTGATCCGGCATCAACCGTCCCCCCAGAGGGCGAGCCCACAACTCCTCTTGAAAATCCTGTGCCTACGGATCATATCTCAGTGCCCGAGAAACCTACTACTGATGATATCCACAATCCTCCAAGTCCTCCCCGGGCCAATTCTCCTCAAGTCAATCCGGCATCTCCCAGTCCGATTCATAATACAGTTCCACCAATAGCACCTTCTTCTCCCGAAGTTGAAGTGACTGGTACTGCTTTTGTTGCTCCAGCTGAGCCCACTGTTTTAGCCAAACATACGGCTAAAGCGGAGAAGCTGCATAAAGAGAAGGGTAAATGGAGTACTGAGCTATCCAGCCTTGCTGACATGAGTGCCCAGGAACTCTATTCCGGGTACTTGAACCGACTCCACTCCAGCCGAGATTTTGAAGCGGGCTTGGTCAACATGATGAAAGAAAAATATGAGGTAATCCTTTCCTTCTGTCTTTGTGCTTTTGATATGCTTCTAACTATCTCATAGCAGCCCCCAAGTTCCGGTTTAGCTGCGTGTTGAAGGTGAACCGAAACTTATAACTTGCACAATTTGATCTTACATTAGCCCCCAAGTATCAAGTAGATAACTTGGTTATGTATTTGATACTTGTGAGAATTTCTTCTGATACTTCAATTACCCATTAGCCCCCAAGTGTCAAGTAGACAACTTGTTTGTGTGCTTGAGACTTTTGACTTTGAATTGCTGTTGTTTATTGCTTCAACTGCCCATTAGCCCCCAAGTGTCAAGTAGACAACTTGTTTGTGTGCTTGAGACTTGTCTGATTTTTGCTTCTTATCACTTGATTGTACTTGCAGGCTGACTTAAACCGGAATGCAGATGAGATCAATGAGCTTCGGAGCCGTCTTGCTGAGACAGAGTCTGCTGCTTCGAAAGCCAAGAAAGATCTTCAGGTGAGTTTAAAGACTGCTGAAGATCTGAAAAAATTCTTTGAAGAAGAGCGGACCACTTTTGAGGTTCAGAAGAAAGAGCTAGAGAAAAGGGTTCAGGATGCTGAGGGGGCGCTTAATCCGGTAACTGAAGAATTAACCGGTTTAAAGCGGCAAATTGAGTTAATGACTTCTGCAATCTTCGGTAAGTATGATCTGAATTCCTGCTTTATCCTTGTAATCTTCCATCTATGCTGGTTTAATTGTGATATTCATATGCAGGGCGCCGTGTCACCCATCTTGGGGATGACCTACGGAAAAAACTTAAGGCCTGTTACACTTTGGTCGAGCAGCTGTATTCCGGCACTCAGAGGATCATCAGTGCAACATCTTTTGGTAAACCGGCCCCCACCACCATCCAAGGCACGTTGGAAAAGTTGTCTATCTTGCCGGGGAGGTTAGAAGAAGTGAAGAAATCTGCTGCTCGGGCCGGTTCTCTCAATGCACTGACCAGAGCTAAGGCGTGGGTCCCTGATTTTGATCCGGAGGAAGCTTTGAGTGGGTTTCCTGACACTAAAGAAGAAGGATCAGCTTTTATTGAAAGGGATCTCCATGCCTTGACAAAGGAGATGCGCCCTCTTGCCAGCAAGCTTGCGGCCGAATCAGACTTATCAAGGTATCATCCGGGATATAACTTGCAGAACGAGCGGGTGGAACGGCCGGTTTACGATACTGTCAATCTAATCCCACCAGTACGCCCTCATACCTTCGCTCCAGATATTGAACCGTCTGAGCTTTTCAATGAAGAAATGTACTTCCGGGCTTTGATGAAAATCGACTGGCGCGTCCTGGACTTCCAGCCGCTTCAAGAAGAAGAGGAGACTCCGAATCAAGTCGATGCCCAGCCGTCGCAGCAGGAGGGAGCATAACTCACAACTTGTTGTTGTAATTGCAGCTCCGCCTTATCAAACAATCTTTTTAATCCGTCAGGCTTGCTATGCCTTGTAATAGGATAGCTGAAACATTATCCGCTTTGATCCGGATATTCTGACCTTTTGTTTTAATGTTTGCCAATTTAAATTTTTCCTGATGTCGCTTATCTTGCGTATCATCTGTTCCTGCATAAGTAATACTGAAAACATGTCCTGGTGGTTTACCACTGGACAGATTAAATTGTTCTCACAATATATCAAACATGTATATACTTATATCGGAAATAATTTTATACCTGAGACCAAGTACGCTCAATACTCTTAATCCGGTAGAACATAAAATTTCTTGATGACGACCTCCATGGATCCAATAACAAACCCGGGCTTGATAACAGACACCGGTTTATATCATTCTGAAACTTTGTCCAGAAGCTTGTAGCTTGTTGCCTGATGGATGGTCCGGATTATGATGAACACCGGTTTATTCATGCTGGTATTCATGACCCAGACTTTTAACTTTATAGATATGTGGTCAACTTCTGTAGCTGTTCCACTCCGGTTTAAAGAGTTATAAAACATAAACACCAAAGATGCAAATTTGCAAATAAAACCATGTAGTCGAGGCTTTTTAAGAGCTGCCAGGCTCAAAGCAAGGTTCAGCCAATCACTGGATGCGGGAATCCCGTCTGTCCAGAGGGCCGGTGGATGCGGATTATCCGTCTGTCCATATGAACCAGAGAAAAAAAATTAGCCAATCACTAGATGCGGGTAAACCCGTCTGTCCAGAGGGCCGGTCGATGGATGCGGGTAAACCCGTCTGTCTATAAGAATTTTAGCCAATCACTGGATGAGGGTAAACCCGTCTGTCCAGAGGGCCGGTCGATGGATGCGGGTAAACCCGTCTGTCCATAAGAATTTTAGCCAATCACTGGATGCGGGTAAACCCGTCTGTCCAGAGGGCTGGTCGATGGATGCGGGTAAACCCGTCTGTCCATATAGTCTTCCATGGCTCCATGAAGTCATGGGTAGGTCTTGAACCAATCACTGGATGGATTACCATCCAGAGGGTTTCCTTGAAGCGTCCTCTTTTGAACCGGATGTGACCTCATACTCTTCAGGGAGTTTTTTCGCTTCTGCAAAAATTAGTTTTAAACCGATCGACATGTTTGAAATATAACATATGATAATACATATATGGTTGTCCTCACAAGATACTTGCATTGGAAAAGAGGCTGAGCCCCCGGTTTACCGAGGGTGCCGGTTTATTCATTAATCATAATATATACATAGGATACAGTGGAGCTCATAGCTCAAGTATAGTAAGGCCGTAAGTGGGCGATGTTCCATGGCCTCTTCGTCTCCTCCTCTGATGTCCGTGAGTCCTTGTGTTCTCGAACGTCCACCAGGTAATATGAACCGTTGTGTAGATTCTTACTGACCACAAAGGGCCCTTCCCAAGGTGGGGATAGCTTGTGCATATCTGTTTGGTCTTGGATGAGCCGGAGTACTAAGTCACCCTCCTGGAATGTTCTGCTCTTGATCCGGTGGCTGTGATATCTGCGCAAGTCTTGTTGATAGATTGCAGACCGTGTTGCTGCTATATCACGCTCTTCATCCAACCGGTCCAAGCTGTCTTGTCTTGCCTGCTCATTGGTTGCTTCAACATATGCTGTCACCCTTGGTGAATCGTGATGGATAACACTTGGAAGGACTGCTTCAGCACCATATACCATGAAGAAAGGTGTGTAACCTGTGGACTGGTTTGGTGTAGTGTTGATACTCCAAAGAACAGATGGTAACTCCTCAACCCAGCAACCTGGGGTTCTTTGCAAAGGAGTCATAAGCCGGGGCTTGATACCTCGCAAAATCTCCTGATTTGCTCTTTCAGCTTGACCATTGGATTGGGGGTGAGCCACAGAAGATACATCTAGGCGAATATGCTCTCGTTGACAAAACTCTTCCATCTCGCCCTGAGATAAGTTGGTGCCATTGTCTGTGATGATGCTATGTGGAAAACCAAACCAGTAAATTACCTTTTTGATGAACCTGACTGCTGTGGCTGCATCACACTTGCTCACAGGCTCTGCCTCGATCCACTTTGTAAACTTATCCACCGCCACCAGTAGATGAGTTTTCTGATCTTGAGATCGCTTAAAAGGTCCAACCATATCAAGCCCCCAAGTCGCAAACGGCCAAGTTATTGGTATCATCCGGAGCTCCTGCGCCGGAACAAGGGCACGTCTTGAAAACTTCTGACAAGCATCACACTTCCGGACCAAATCTGCCGCATCAGCATGAGCTGTTAACCAATAGAACCCATGTCAAAAAGCCTTAGCCACCAAGGATTTTGAACCGGCATGATGACCACAATCCCCTTCATGGATCTCGCGAAGAATCTCACAACCTTCCTCAGCTGATACACACCGCTGAAATACTCCAGAAGTACTGCGATGATGAAGCTCTCCGTTTGCAATTGTCATGGACTTAGACCGCCGGACTATCTGCCTTGCTTCTATTTCATCGTCCGGTAGCTCTCCTCGGCTTAGATATGCCAAATAAGGGAGCGTCCAATCCGGAATAACATGAAGTGCTGCAACTAACTGTGCCTCCGGATCAGGAACAACTAGATCTTCCTCCGATGGTACTTGAATCGAAGGACCGTGCAATTCATCCAAAAAAGTATTTGGCGGCACCGGTTTACGTTGGGAGCCCAGCCGGCTTAGAGCATTGGCCGCTTTGTTCCGTCGCCGGTCTATATGATCCACCTGATACCCTTTGAAATATCCTGCGACTGCTTCAACTTCTCGCCTATAAGCTGCCATGAGGGGATCTCTTGAATCCCACTTGCCTGAAACTTGCTGTGCCACCAAATCTGAGTCGCCAAAACACTTAACCCGGCTCAAGTTCATCTCCTTTGCCATCCACAAGCCATGAAGTAATGCTTCATATTCTGCTGCATTGTTAGTACAAGGAAACAATAGGCGGAGGACGTAACAAAATTTATCACCTCGGGGGGAAGTTAAGACAACTCCAGCCCCCGAGCCTTCTAACTGTCTTGAACTGTCAAAGTGAATCGTCCAGTACGTAAGATCCGGCTTCTCCTCAGGGGTTTGCAACTCTGTCCAATCATTGATGAAATCCACCAATGCCTGAGATTTTATAGCGGTGCGTGGCACATACTTCAACTCATGTGGGCTGAGCTCAATGGCCCACTTCGCTACTCTACCTGTAGCTTCCCTGTTCTGGATTATGTCCCCCAATGGTGCTGAACTAACCACAGTTATTGGATGACCTTGGAAATAGTGCTTCAGTTTCCGGTTTGCCATGAGCACACCATACACCAACTTCTGCCAATGGGGGTACCTCTGCTTGGATTCAATGAGTACTTCACTCACGTAATAAACCGGACGCTGAACCGGGTACTCCTTCCCTGCTTCCTTGCGCTCAACCACAATTGCGACGCTGACTGCCCGTGCATTGGCAGCGACGTACAACAGCAACGACTCTTTCTCAATAGGGGCAGCCAGGACCAGCGGTTTTGCCAGTTGCCGCTTCAGATCCTCAAACGCCGCGTTCGCCTCATCACTCCATATAAACCGATCTGTTTTCCTCAGCATCTGGTAAAGCGGGATCGCCTTCTCTCCCAAACGGCCGATGAACCGGCTTAATGTTGTGATCCGGCCAGCGATACGCTGAACATCGTTGATGCAAACCGGTTTAGTCAAAGACGTGATGGCCTTGATCTTCTCCGGATTAGCTTCTATTCCTCTGTTTGAGACCAAGAATCCCAGTAGTTTACCTGCCGGAACTTCAAAGGCACACTTCTCTGGATTAAGCATCATCTTATAAGCTGGAAGATTATCAAAAGTCTCTTTAAGATCCTCTATCATTGTCTCCTCTTTCTTTGATTTAACCACAATGTCATCCACATAAGCATGAACATTCCTCCCTATCTGCCCTTTAAGACAATTCTGAACGCAACGCTGATAAGTAGCTTGGGCACTCTTAAGCCCAAAAGGCATAGATACATAGCAAAAAGCACCAAAAGGGGTTATGAAAGCTGTCTTCTCTTGGTCTTTAACTGCCATCTTGATCTGGTGATATCCTGAATATGCATCTAAAAAGCTTAGCCGCTCACATCCCGCCGTGGCATCGATAATCTGATCAATGCGAGGGAGAGCAAAAGGATCAGTTGGGCAAGCTTTGTTGAGGTCTGTGTAGTCCACACACATTCTCCACTTCCCATTTTTCTTTAATACTAGCACCGGATTAGCCAACCACTCTGGGTGAAAGACTTCCACTATGAACCCTGCGGCCAAAAGCCTGGCCACTTCCCCTCCTATAGCCTTGCGCCTCTCTTCGTTGAAGCGGCGCAAATATTGTTTAACCGGTTTATATTTCGGATCAATGTTAAGGCTGTGCTCAGCGAGTTCCCTCGGTATACCTGGCATGTCAGAAGGCTTCCACGCAAAGATATCCCGGTTCTCACGGATGAACTCGATGAGCGCGCTTTCCTATTTGGGATCAAGGTTAGCGCTGATAGTGAACTGTTTGGACGAATCACCTGGCACAAAATCAACTTGCTTGGTCTCCTCTGCCGATTTAAACTTCAACGCCGGATCATGCTCCGTAGTTGGCTTCTTCAGCGGAGTCATATCTGCCGGATCAACATTATCTTTATAAAACTTCAACTCCTCTGTGGCACATACTGCCTCCGCGTAGGCTGCATCTCCCTCTTCACACTCCACTGCTATCTTGCGACTTCCATGAACCGTGATCGTGCCCTTGTGACCCGGCATTTTGAGTTGCAGATAAACATAACATGGTCTAGCCATAAACTTGGCATAAACCGTTCTCCCGAATAAAGCGTGATAGGGACTCCGGATCTTGACAACTTCGAAAGTTATCATCTCTGACCTGGAATCATGCTCATCTCCAAAGGTAACTTCCAAGTCAATCTTTCCAACTGGATAAGCCGACTTACCTGGAACCACCCCGTGGAATACCGTGTTTGATTGTCTTAACTTCTTATCCGTCAGGCCCATATGACGGAAAGTCTCATAGTACAAGATGTTGATGCTGCTACCACCGTCCATGAGAACTTTAGTGAATTTATAACCTCCCACCTGGGGTGCCACCACCAAGGCTAAGTGGCCCGGATTATCCACCCGCATCGGGTGGTCTTCCCTACTCCATACAATGGGCTGCTCTGACCAGCGCAGAAATTGCGGTGTTGCCGGTTCAACCGCGTTAACTGCCCGTTTCAAAACCTTCTGATCTCGTTTACACAGACTTGTGGTGAATACATGGTATTGCCCACTACTCAACTCCTTCTGATTACTCTGATATCCGGACTGTGGTTGCTGTTGCTGACGCTGCTGATTACCCTGATTATTATAGTTACCTTGGCCCTGCTGTTGACTGCCTTGGTTATTGTAACCACCCTGATTACGTGGCTGATTGCCCTGGTGGTTATAACTTCCTTGACCATTTTGATTACCGGCCCGGTTTTGATAACCATTGTTGTTGCCCCTATATCCTGATCCGGAGTTGTTCCCCTGATGACCCGGACCATAGAACCCTGGGCCTGAACCACCATTTGGAGGCCTGTCATTAGGATTAAAGCGGGCCATCATTGCTTCCATAAAGGGCCTGCACTCTCTTATAGTGTGTTTTGCCGGTCGTTGTTTCGAGCCATGCTTCGGACAAGGCTGATCTAACTCTTGGTCCCAACTAACAGCACCCTTGCCGGTTTGTGGAGGTGGGTTGCCCATACTGCGCTGAAAACCCCCTTGAACTTGGGTATTGGCTACGAAATCAGAGCCACCTTCTGCCTTTCTCTTGCCCAAGAAACTTGCCGCAGCTGGGTTAACTTGCGCCGGTTTACCAGGTTTGTTAACCTTCCCTGCCTTGTCTCCTTCAACTTCTGGATACTTGGTATTATCAGAGTCCCCATATTTTACCAGAGCACTCATGAGAGTTCCCATATCATTGCAATCCCTTTTAAGCCGTCCTAGCTTTAACTTTAAAGATTCAAACCGGCAATTGTTTTCCAAAGTTACTATCGCCGTACTAGGATTGATACCGTTAGAAGAGTGCAAGATCTCTGCTACTCTCCGCACCCAAGCACCTGTAGACTCCTGCTCTCCTTGCACACAGGCTGCTAGATCCACCACTGACATCGGCTGTTTGCATGTATCCTTCAAGTTTTTGATAAACTGGCTACGTAGCTCCCCCCATGATCCGATGGAATTCGGGGGTAAACCCTTCAGCCAGGTCCGGGCTGTACCCTCAAGCATCATAGTAAAGTACTTTGCACAAGCCACTTCATCCACGTCCAGCATCTCCATGGCCATCTCATAACTTTCAACCCAAGCTTCTGGAGCCAAATCCACTGTGTAGTTAGGTACTTTTCGCGGACCCTTGAAGTCCTTGGGCAATTTCACACTCCGTAAAACGGGGATAAGACACTGCACCCCGAAGGAACTCGTCGTGACTCCTGTTTCTGCTGTGGCTGTGTGAACCGGCGTCGTTTGACGGACCTCCTCCCGGGCTCCTGACCTAACCCGGTTTGCATCTTGAGCTTGAGCATCCGCGCCTGCCGGATTATCCTGTCTGCGCCGATGTCGCCTGCGCTCACTGCTAGACACTTCCGGCTCCTCCCAATGCCTAGTGTAACTCCGGCTGGGACGTGGTGTTGAATGTATCCTTTCCTTGCTATGAGAGTATGCTTGCTGCTGTATTAGCGCCGTATTAAGCAGATCCTTGACCCTGCGTGCCTCCAAAGCTACCGGAGATGTCCCCTCAACGGGTAAAGCGGCCAAAAGTGCAGCAGCAGCAACGATGTTATCCAAAGGATTCGAATAATGACCTGAAGGGGTAGGAACGTGAGGTGCAGACATGATCCGCCGGTCTTGCTCTGCGGTGGGCTGCTGAACCGGCTCCTCCCTGGCCGGGGGTGCCCTCCGGTTTAAAGCCGGATCATTGCTAGTCCTAGCCCCAGGTGTCCTGAACAGATCCGTCGCTTCATAAACCGACGGTAGACGGGATTGATATTTGCGACCCCTTACTCCCTGTATAGAGGCCAGCTCCATCCTTAAATGAAAAGCCTGATCATTCAGCTCCGCTTGTCTTACCGCTATCATTGCCTTCTCTGCCTTCAGATCCTCCTTTAGTTGATCAATCCGGCCTTTTAACTGAAGGAGCTCTGCATCATGCTACGCCTTGTCTGCTGGAGTTATTGTCGCCACCGCTTTAGCTGTGAACTCCTCGATCAAGGTGGATAGAACGTCAGTAGGTGAGAGGGCCGGGCCGCTCCCCCCTACACCAGCTTCTGCTGTCGCCCCATTCACCGTGGGCTGTGAACCGGCCATAAAGACAGCCACCCGGTTTGGCGGGTCGAAGGGGTCCGGAATACTGTTTCCGTCGGACTCGCCCTCAGACCGGCCGTCCCGCAACTGATACAAAGACTCAGTTTCTCCGGATGAAGATTCGTCATCGGAGTAGACAACTGTTGCACCATCGGATTCCGATCCGTCCTCGGTTCGAATCCCATGGACCGCTCCAACGAAAACGTGCTTCATAGCGGGCTGAATCCGGTTTGATCTCGCACGCTGAGCCGGCTCGACGATGTTGGAGAAGATGTCCGGCTCAGGTCCCGGTTCGCCGATCTTGCCGATGAAGACGTGGATGCCGCCGAAGGGAACCCGGTACCCGTATTCGATTGAATGGGCCTCCGGTCCCCAGCCTGCATCGTCGACGTAGATCCGGCCGCGGCGACTCTTGGTCATCCGGCCGACCGCGTAACCCTTGAGCCCTTCATAGCTGCCCTTCAAGAACTCGAAACCATCGTGCGGAGGCCCCACGGTGGGCGCCAACTGTCGTGGAATTAGCACGGCAGATGTCCGGTTTAACGGACTTGATGATGGAACCATCGCACGGGTTAGCTTGAAGGGGTTCATAGAACACAAAGGACACAGAGGGTTTATACTAGTTCGGCCCCTTCGATGAAGGTAAAATCCTACGTCTAGTTGGTTTGGTATTGCTTGGGCGTCGAATTACAGGGAGCGGATCGCTTGCCTGTAGTCTCGACGGGTTGATTCTTGCTTGTCCCTGAACCGTCGCCGGGTCGTCCCTTTATATAGAGGTGACGCCCGGTCCGGTTTACAGAGTCCCGAGGCCGGCTCATACTCGTGTCCGCCTCGGTCTCTGTCCTTTCTTCCTTATCTCTCAAGTTACATCACTTGGCGGTTTACAAACCATAATTCTATACATGGGCCCTAAGATCTTATGGGCCGTAGCCTTTACTAAATATTACAACCAAGCATATTATAATTAAGCCGGTTTACACTAGCCGGTTCATACCTGCTAGTCATATCCCTGACAGGTATGGTGGCTGTTTTGAGGAACAATATGGTGGCTGTTTTGAGGAAGGATATATAGTGGGTTTATGGCACCGGCGAAAGTTGTGTGGTACAAGAGAGGCTAGCAATGGTGGAAGGGTGAGAGTGCGTATAATCCATGGACTCAACATTAGTCATAAGAACTCATATACTTATTGCAAAAAATTACGAGTCATAAAAACAAAGCAATCAACGCATGCTCCTAGGGGGGAGGTTGGTAGGAGTTAACCATCGCGCGCCCCCGACCTCCACACAAAGGTTGACACTCTACAAATACCTCATGCTCTAACTTAGTCACACAACGGTTCACCATACGTGCATGCTACGGGAATCACTAACCTTAACACAAGTACTTCTCAATTTCATAATAACTCCACTAGCATGACTCTAATATCATTATCCTCATGTCTCAAAACAATTATCAAGCATCCAACATCTCATTCTATTCAATGCACTTGGTGTGAAAAATCTTACTACATTGACATTGGATGTTTATCATGTGAAGACTAGTTTATTTAGCCTAAACACATTACCATGCTGTTCTAATAGACTCTCAAATAGATATAAGTGAAGCATGAGAGTTCAACAATTTCTACAAAATATTACCACCACCATGCTCTAAAAGATATAAGTAAAGTGCTAGAGCAAAAACTATTAAACTCAAAAGATATAAGTGAAGCACTTAGAGTGTTCTAATAATTTCTAGACCATATTTAACTCTCTCAAATAGGTGTGTCCAGCAAGGACTATGGTGGAAAACTAACAATCAAAGACTCAAATTATACAAGATGCTCCAAACAAAACACATAGCATGTTTCGAATAAAAATATAGCTCCAAGTATAGTTACCGATGGATGAAGACGAAAGAGGGGATGCCTTCCCGGGGCATCCCCAAGATTAGGCTTTTGATTATCTTGAATTTACTTGGGGTTCCTTGGGAATCCCCAAGCTTACTTTGCTACTCCTTGTTCCATAGTCCATCAAAGCAATACTCAAAACTTGAAAACTTCACAACAAAAAACTTAGACAAAAATTCTCGTGAGCTTCGTTAGTATGAGAAAGCAAACCACTACTCAAAGGTACAGCAATGAATTCATTCTTTGTTTATATTGGTGTTAAACCTACTGTAATCCAACTCCTCTATGGTTCATATCCTCCAATATTACTCATAGATGCATCGGAATAAGCAAACAACACACGAAAAATAGAATCTATCAAAGACAGAATAGTCTGTAGTAATCTGCAAGGTTCGCCTACTTATGGAACTCCAAAAAATTCAAACTAAATTGGTAAATTTGTACAATTTGTCTAACAATCAGCAGCGGAAAGAATCAACTAAAAAGCACGCTCTAGTAAAATCCCACGACTACTTTAGCGAGCGCTAACGATTCTGTTTTTCACAGCAAGATCATATAAACTTCACACAAGTCTTACCAAAGGTTCTACTTGGCACAAACACTAAACAAAACATGAAACCACATCTAATCAGAGGCTAGATGAAATATTTATTCCCTAACAGAAACAAAAACAAAAAACATAAAATTGGGTTGCCTCCCAACAAGCTCTTTCTTTATAGCCATTAAGATAGGCTTAAGAATTCAATGATGCTCACATGAAAGATAAGAATTGAAGCACAAAGAGAGCATCATAAAACATGTGAAAAATACATATAAGTCTAGCATACTTCCTATGCATAGGCATTTTATAAGCAAACAAATTATCATAGCAAGCAAGATCTAGCGTATGCAAGGAAGAAGAAAGAAACAAGATCAATCACATCATGAAGAGAGGTAATTTAGTAACATGAAGATTTCTATGACCATATTTTCCTCACTCATAATAATTGCATGTAGGATCATAAGAAAATTCAACAATATAGCTATCACATAACATATTCTCAACACGATCTACATGCATGCTGATACGTCCAAAACGTATCTATAATTTCTGCTTGCTCCATGCTTCTTTTGTGTGATATTGCTATGATATTGATGCACTTCCATACACTTTTGATCATATTTGGACTAACCTATTAACTCAGTGCACCACAGTGCCAGTTCCTATTTTCTGCTATTTTTCTATTTCAGGTTTCCCCCATATTGAAAGTGCTCCAAAAATTACAGGAAAAATATAGGAAAAATCAGCGTACAGGAAGCTTCGCGAAGAACCAAAGATGGGCCAGAGGGGAGCCAGGGGAGGCCCAGGCGGCCACCTGGCACGGCCCACCCCTGGCCACGCCAGGGGGGCACCTGGGGCCCCTGCTCCGCCTCTGGCTGCCCCCCTTCGCATATATATCCCTCTCGTCCCGAAACCCTCGAGGACAGAACCCTTTTTCGCGATCTCGCCTCTGTTCCGCCGCCGCAGCGCTTCCAAGATCGGGAGCGTCAGGAGAACTCTTCCCGGCACCCTGCCGGAGGGGAGAACCAGCACCGGGAGCTTCTCCACCACCATGGACGCTTCCCGGATGAGTCGTGAGTAGTCCACCTTGGACCATGGGTCCATGATCAGTAGCTATGTGATGTTCTCCTCCCCTCTTTGCTCTTCATGGTTTAGACCTCGTGAGCTGCCCTACATGATCGAGGCACATATGTAATCTTTCTGCTGTTGCTTTGCTGAGTTTGCTGGGATCTGATGGATTATGAGACTATGTTCAGATTGTGTTTGAGTAATATATTGGATTCACCTCTTTTATATCTTTGTTCTTGAGTAATTCTTGCATGTTCTCCGTTGCAGTTTATTGCTTTGGCCTAGTAGTAGGTAGTAACTCCAAGAGGGAGCGTTATGCTTGATTGTGGGTTCATGCCCCCTAATGACTAGCTTGAGTGACAGAAACATGAGTCTAGGGGATGTGTTGTTTCCACAAGGGAGAAAACAACGGTGCTTGTACTTGCGGGTGCAAGGACTGTTTACTTTACGCAAAGTTCTTTTAATGCAGTTGTCTATTGCTTTGAGTTTACACTTTGGGTGGGATTCGCAACTTAATACCAGCGAGATGTTCTGGATAGATATCTCAAGGTGGATGATTAGTAGTAGATGCAGATGGATTTCGGTCTACTTGCCTTGGCGTACCGCCCATGCTTTTGAGACTCTACCTTTCTTTGCAGCATAGTTAGCATTGGTTTGCGTGCATAATCCTATCAATTGCCCAGCTGTAATTTGTTTACCTCGCTTTGCTGTTTTATCGTCTTTTGGGAGAGAGACATCACTAGTGAACATCATGGGACCCCGGTCCATATTACCACCGCTGATCACACCTTCTATTTACTTTCTGTTTTTATTTCCTAGTTGCTGTCATAGCTATCATTATTATCTCTTGTGTTTGATCCTTTGTAAACAACAAGGCCGGAGGGATTGACAACCTCTCTGTACTCGTTGGGAGCAAAGTTATCTGTATGTGTGTGCAGGTCCCGTCAACCGCTAAGTTTCTGGCGCCGTTGACACCTACTTGTCGACCCTCGGAGTCTCACGGGATTCGATCCTTGGTATCTTTGCCAAGGGAAATTTGCCGCTACGCTACATCTCAACCTTCCACTTGGGGTAACCAACGAGGGGCGAGAAGCCATCAAGCAAGTTTCTGGCGCCGTTGCCGGGGACTCCACTCTTCAAGATAGGGGAGTTGCACGCTATCTTTTATCTTTGCTTTTTAGTCTTGTTAGTTTACCTTTCAGTTTTTGCTTTAGTGTCCCTTACCAAAAATCATTAGTTATCTTGCTTGCTGCTGCTATGGGTTCCACCGAGAACACCAAGTTGTGTGACTTCACTAGTCATAACAACAATGACTTTATCTGCACGCCTATTGCTACACCTGCCACTTCAGCACCTTCTTATGAGATTAAACCTGCTTTACTGAACCTAGTTATGAAAGATCAATTCTCCGGTGCTGGAGATGGTGCTGCTTTGCACTTAAATAATTTTGTTGAGCTCTGTGATATGCAAAACTACAAAGAAGTAGATGGTGATATTGTTAAGCTTAAGCTTTTTTCCTTTCTCCTTGAGAGGAGGAGCTAAAATCTGGTTTCAATCCTTGCCTAGGAATAGTATAGATTCTTGGGACAAGTGCAAGGATGCCTTTATTGGGAAGTACTATCCCCCTGCTAAAATTATCCAATTAAGGAGTAACATAATGAATTTTAAACAATTGGATAATGAACACGTTGCCCAAGCTTGGGAACGCATGAAATCTCTTGTCAAGAACTTCCCTACTCATGGTTTGACTACTTGGATGGTTATCCAAACTTTTTATGCAGGCTTGAACTTTACCTCGTGGAACTTGTTAGATTCGGCCGCGGGTGGAACCTTTATGTCAACTACACTTGGTGATGCCACGAAGCTTCTCGACGAGATGATGACCAATTATTCCCAATGGCACACCGAACGCGCTCCAACGGGTAGGAAGGTAAACTCTGACGAGGAGATTTCCTCCCTAAATGAAAAAGTTGACTTGATCATGTCTCTACTTTCCAAGCAATCTTCTATTGATCCTCATGATGTTCCTTTAAATTCTTTGATTGCTCAAGATCAAGTAGATGTGAACTTTATCTCTAGAAACAATTTCAATAACAATGCTTATAGGAGTAATTTTGGTAGCAACCCTAGACCGTTCCCCTCTAATTCCTATGGGAACAACAATAATTATCCTAGCACCAAGAACTCCACCCCTAGAGATAGAGACATGCCTAGTTATGAGAAACTTCTAGAAATAGAGAAGGCCACTAAGATCTACATGTGCACCCAATATGAACAAGACAAGACCTTCTCGAGGCAATTAGATGAGCATACTGCTATCTTGCAAGACATTGGTAGACAACTGGAGAGCCTAAATATTGAGATTTCTAACCTCCAGACTAGGCTCACCATCACTGAGACCCAAGTTTCCAATATGTCCCACACACAAGCCACTTTGATAAACCAAATGGCAGCTAAACCTGAAGTGGTTGCACCCCTGAAGGAGGAAGAAGATAGAATTAAGAGCCTTCCTACCCACCACACTGTTGCTACTATTCAAGTTGTTGAGGATATCCAAACTCTTAGCACCCAATGCACTCCTAGTCCCATTGGACCTATTAATGGTGATGCTATGACCTCAACCGTAGAAGAAGAAACTCATATGACCATAGAAGCTACCAAACAAGTGAGCCTAAAGGACACCACTACCACTTTACTTGATAGTAGTGACCTTGATTTTGATAATTGCACCCTTTCTGAAGTTATTGGTTTTCTTCACAAGATGTCTAGAGATCCCCACACTAGCACACTTAATCTTGCCTTCACGGAGCATATCACCAATGCTCTTACCAAAGCTAGGGAAGAAAAGCTCAAGCTTGAGACTTCCATCCCTAGGAAGCTAGAAGATGGTTGGGATCCCATAGTCAAAATTAAATTGAACAACTTCTCTTGCTATGCTTTATGTGATGTTGGAGCTAGTACCTCCGTTATACCCAAAAGAATGTATGATATGTTTGAATTGAAACCTTTTGATCCTTGTTCTTTTGGTGTTCGTCTTGTTGACTCTTCCGTAAAGAAACCTTTGGGGAAGATCGATGATGTTCTTATCATTGTCAATGACAATTATGTTCCCGTTGATTTTACTATTATGGATATTGAATGTGAACCTTCATGTCCAATTATTTTGGGACGTCCTTTTCTTCGCACCGTTGGTGCTATCATTGACATGAAAGAGGGGAATATAAAATTCCAATTCCCTCTCAAGAAAGGGATGGAACACTTCCCTAGAAAGAAGATTAAGTTGCCTTTTGAGTCCGTTACACGGGCAAGCTATTCTCTTACTCTTGATAAAACTTGATCTTCTCTTTTTGCATCATGCCTAGCTTAAAAGCATAAAAGAAAGCGCTTTTGGGAGGCAGCCCACAACGAATTTGGTCTTATTTTGCTTTTGTTGTGTCTTGATGTTTGTTACTACAGTAGCATCATCATTGTATCTTTTCTTTTCAAGCTTTGTGCCAAGTTTAGCCTCCGATTGCAAGAAAGTTCAAAAGTTGTGACGTGCTGTCCAGAAAATAGATTCTGTCCTTGGAGAGAAAAATTCGAATTAAATCACCAGATCATCTTTTTGATCTGAATTTTTTGACAGCATGCTCTATACAATTGGATTTCAAGCGTCTGTTCTGAGTTTTTTGATTTGAGTTGCAGAAGTGCCCCGAAAAAATTATTTACTACCTGCTGGTCTGTTTTTCACAGATTCTGTCCTGTTTTGCCTTTCCTTCGTTTTGCAAACCTTGAGCTTGCTTTTTCTTTGCAAAAACTTTTTGGCAATCTTGAGAAACAGTAGCTCTTCAAGATTATCTTTATTTCCAATAGGGAAAATTATTTTATTGTGGGTACTAACCTCGCTAATCAGATTATGATGAGTTATGTATGAAGGGAGTTTTCAAGTGTGCGAGGGAAGATGATAAAAGAAGATTCAGGAGGGTCAAACGCTCAAGCTTGGGGATGCCCCCGTGCACCCCCAAGAAATATTCAAGAAGACTCAAGCGTCTAAGCTTGGGGATGCCCCCATGCATCCCCTTCCCCATCAACAATTATCAGTTCGTCTTTCGTTCCACTATATTTTTATCACTTCATGCGTTATGTGCTATGCTTGGAGCGTCTTGCTCTTAGTTTCCTTTTTTGAGTTTTCTTTAGCTTTGCTTGCTGTTCATAACAAGTTAGAACTCAGCTTTCTTTGTGTGGGAGAGAAACACGCTCCACTTCAACCTAGAACACAACATAGGATTTTCATGCTTATCTTTGCTGTGTGTGTTCTTTGTCTTTCCTTAGCTGCTATCATGTTTAGCTCTTAGTTTTCATGCTTTTCTTTTTAAAGAGCTTTTGTTTAGTTGGTTGCTGAACTCTCTTGAGTTTTCATGTTTATCTTGTTAAGAGAATTTGCCTGTTGCACTGAGTTGTGTGTCTTAACTTAAAGTAGGTAATTGAGGTTGCTATTTAATTTTAGTAGTAACTTGCAATAGTTTTGAGGTATTGCCATGAGTAATGTCTGTACTTTTGGTGTCAAGAGATTTAGACTATTAGGGATAGATGTCGTATTTTGGGCAATCCGTGTTTATTTTGGAATCCTACAAAATAGTTGAGAACTTTAGCTACTAGATGGATCACTAATCTTTGGAGGGATCGAATATTAGAGTACACTCACGTACCATGAGTCGAGGATGCGCAAGGATAACCAAACCCCCATACACTCCTCCTCGGGGTACTTATCTCTTTGTGAACCTCGTAATTAGATTGAGAGTTACCGATAATAAGTGCATGAGTTCTTCAGACTATTGTGAGTATTCGAAAGCTGACACTTCCACCTAGCCATATTTTTCTAGCCTCTTCGGTACCGTGCATTGCCCTTTCTCACCTTGAGAGTTGGCGCATACTTCGCCGGTGCATCCAAATCCTTGGCACGATACGCTCTGTCATCATAAGCCTCATTATATCCTTCCTCAAAATAGCCACCATACCTACCTATCAAGGCATTTCCATAGCCTTTTCGAGATACATTGCCATGCAACATCCATCTTCTCATGACTTGATCTTCATGTCATACATGCTTTTTGCTTGATCGATGAGCCGCATGCTAGTTGGGCCTTGCCCTAATCATTGCTACATGATGTGCTAGTATCATTGCATATCCTGCTACACCGGCAGAGGCATACATTTGCATACATCATGATAGTTTCATTTTCTTTATGTTGAGTACTTTTGTAAAGTGTGAAAGATCTTCTATACTTCTTGTAATACATAGAGTGTTGCCCCTAAAGTGAGGAAAGATCCCAAAGAGGACAAAATCAAAAGATCCCAAAGAGGACAAATGAGAGTTAAATAGAAAGAGCCATTGAGGCCACAAAAAAATAAAAAAAATAGAAAAAAGAGAAAAAGAAATAAAAAGAGAGAAGGGGGCACACTACTATTCCTTTTGAGAGATCCACACTCGTACTTCATCTTATACCTTGTACTCCATAGAGATTATCATTCATGCATATAGCTATGTGGGGACCTTCACACTATAGAACTTGGCTTGTAAATTCCAATGATGAGCCTCCTCAAAAGAGCTCTAGGTCTTCTTGAGCGAGCAAGTTGGATGCACCCCCACTAGTTCCATTGGAGAGCTTACCTTAGCTCATATGTGCATCCATTGCATGGCAATCCCTACTCCTCACATCATATCTATCATTTGGCTTTCTCTCGCCTATGATTGTCCTCATTGATGTGAGCCTTTCACACCTTTTTTGTCTTCCCCCATCATCATTTTTCTCTCTTTGCCATCCTAAGTGTCAACTTTCTTGCTTACGCTCATCCATTGCATGAGTGCTCAAAATATCGAAAGGGAGTGGATCATTTTGACTTGTACCTGGCTAGTGGTCTGGGGATGAGTCAAGATAAGATTCCAAAGAAGACCAAGTGTGAAACTTTAGTAGATTAAGTTCTCAACAATACAAAAACTATGTTTTACTCTCTCGTATATCCCTATCCCCTTTCTTGCACGCAAACACCACTTGGAGACATTCGAGTCATGGATAGCGAGAGCTCTTGCACCTTTATGTTCTTATGTTGCTTGTTACAATGCTAATATAGACTCTTGCTTGTTATGACTTGAATTGAATTACATGCCTTGATTGCTTTACTTAAAAAGTTCTTATATGGTTGATAGCATGTCACCACAGAAATTATGCTTGTTATCATTTACCTACTCGAGGACGAGCAGGAATTAAGCTTGGGGATGTTGATACGTCCAAAACGTATCTATAATTTATGCTTGCTCCATGCTTCTTTTGTGTGATATTGCTATGATATTCATGCACTTCCATACACTTTTGATCATATTTGGACTAACCTATTAACTCAGTGCACCACAGTGCCAGTTCCTGTTTTCTGCTGTTTTTCTATTTCAGGTTTCCCCCATATTAAAAGTGCTCCAAAAATTCCAGGAAAAATATAGGAAAAATCAGCGTACAGGAAGCTTCGCGAAGAACCAAAGATGGGCCAGAGGGGGGCGCCTGGGGCCCCTGCTCCACCTCTGGCTGCCCCCCTTCGCATATATATCCCTCTCGTCCCGAAACCCTCGAGGACAGAACCCTTTTTCGCGATCTCGCCTCTATTCCACCGCCGCAGCGCTTCCAAGATCGGGAGCTTCAGGAGAACTCTTCCCGGCACCCTGCCGGAGGAGTGAACCACCACCGGGAGCTTCTCCACCACCATGGACGCTTCCCGGATGAGTCGTGAGTAGTCCACCTTGGACCATGGGTCCATGATCAGTAGCTATGTGATGTTCTCCTCCCCTCTTTGCTCTTCATGGTTTAGACCTCGTGAGCTGCCCTACATGATCGAGGCACATATGTAATCTTTCTGCTGTTGCTTTGCTGAGTTTGCTGGGATCTGATGGATTATGAGACTATGTTCAGATTGTGTTTGAGTAATATATTTGATTCACCTCTTTTATATCTTTGTTCTTGAGTAAATCTTGCATGTTCTCCGTTGCTGTTTATTGCTTTGGCCAAGTAGTAGGTAGTAACTCCAAGAGGGAGCGTTATGCTTGATTGTGGGTTCATGCCCCCTGATGACTAGCTTGAGTGACAGAAACATGAGTCTAGGGGATGTGCTGTTGCCACAAGGGAGAAAACAACGGTGCTTGTACTTGCGGGTGCAAGGATTGTTTACTTTACGCAAAGTTCTTTTAATGCAGTTGTCTGTTGCTTTGAGTTTAGACTTTGGGTGGGATTCGCAACTTAATACCAGCGAGATGTTCTGGATAGATATCTCAAGGTGGATGATTAGTAGTAGATGCAGATGGATTTCGGTCTACTTGCCTTGGCGTACCGCCCATGCTTTTGATCCTCTACCTTTCTTTGCAGCATAGTTAGCATTGGTTTGCGCACATAATCCTGTCAATTGCCCAGCTGTAATTTGTTTACCTCGCTTTGCTGTTTTATCGTCTTTTGGGAGAGAGACATCACTAGTGAACATCATGGGACCCCGGTCCATATTACCACCACTGATCACACCTTCTATTTACTTCATGTTTTTATTTCCTAGTTGCAGTCATAGCTATCATTATTATCTCTTGTGTTTGATCCTTCGTAAACAACAAGGCCGGAGGGATTGACAACCTCTCTGTACTCGTTGGGAGCAAAGTTATCTGTATCTGTGTGCAGGTCCCGTCAACCGCTAAGTTTCTGGCGCCATTGACACCTACTTGTCGACCCTTGGAGTCTCACGGGATTCGATCCTTGATATCTTTGCCAAGGGAAATTTGCCGTTGCGCTACATCTCAACCTTCCACTTGGGGTAACCAACGAGGGGCGAGAAGCCATCACATGCGAAGTTGACGCTCTTCCAAAATAGTGGGATCAACAGTTGACACTCTTTCAAATCCACTTTCAATATTATGGCAAACATTATTATCAATCTCATATTCATCATGGGGCGTGGATAAATTTTCAAGATCATAAGAATAATCACCCCAATCATTAACACAATTGACATCAATAGAATTTATAGTAACATCATTGCAATCATGATTTCTATTTAAGGAGCTAACATGAATCACTTTTTCTTTTAACAATTCCTCACAATTTTCAGATTCATAAATTTCAAGCAAAACCCCATAAAGATAATCTAGTGCACGCAGATCACTAGCAATAGGTTCAACATAATTGCATCTCTTAAAGAGATTAGCAAGTGGATGAGGATTCATACTTTAGCTAGCGAAGATGCAAGCTAATTGAGGGCACATAGCACACAAGCAAACGAAAGGCACGCGAACGGTAAACACACGGCGGAAGAAGGGCAAATAAAACGGCAAGGGTGAAGTGGGGGAGAGGAAAACGAGAGGCAAATAAATGTAATGTGAAGGATAAGGGTTTGTGATAGGTACTTGGCATATGACTTTTGCGTAAGCATCCCCGGCAACAGCGCCAGAAATTCTTCTTGCTACCTCTTGAGCTTGCATTGTATTCCCTCGAAGAGGAAAGGGAGATGCAGCACAGTAGCGTAAGTATTTCCCTCAGTTTTTGAGAACCAAGGTATCAATCCAGTAGGAGACCACGCGCGAGTCCCTCGCACCTGCACAAACAAATAAGAACTTCGCAGCCAACGCGATAAGGGGTTGTCAATCCCTTTACGGTCACTTACGAGAGTGAGATCTGATAGAGATGATAAGATAATATTTTTGGTATTTTTGGTTTAATAAAATAGCAAATAAAAGCGGTAAAAGTAAAGTAGATGTAGATTGATATGTTGAGAATAGACCCGGGGGGCATAGTTTTCTCTAGTGGCTTCTCTCATGATAGTGATATTCTACGGCGGGTAAACAAATTACTATCGAGCAATTAATAGAAAAGCGAATAATTATGAGACTATCTAGGCATGATCATTGTATATAGGCATCACGTCTGAGACAAGTAGACCGAAACGATTCTGCATCTACTACTATTACTCCACACATCGACCACTATCCAGCATGCATCTAGTGTATTGAGTTCATACGAACTGAGTAACGCCTTAAGCAAGATGACATGATGTAGAGGGATAAACTCAAGCAATATGATGTAAACCCCATCTTTTTATCCTCCATGGCAACAATACAATACGTGCCTTGCTGCCCCTACTGTCACTGGGAAAGGACACCGCAAGATTGAACCCAAAGCCAAGCACTTCTCCCATTGCAAGAACTATAGATCTAGTAGGCCAAACCAAACCGATAATTTGAAGAGACTTGCAAGGATATTATGAGCACACATAAAAAGTTCAGAGAAGAACCAAATATCTTTCATAGATAACCTTGATCATAAACTCACAATTCATCGGATCTCGACAAAGACACCACAAAAAGAGATTACATCGAATAGATCTCCTCGAAGACCGAGGAGAACTTTATATTGAGATCCAGAGAGAGAGAGAAGAAGCCATCTAGATACTAGCTATGGACCCGAAGGTCTGTGCTAAACTACTCACAACTCATGGTGAGGGCGATGATGATGATGATGAAGGCCTCCATGGTGGATCCCCCTCCGGTGGAGCTCTGGAATAGGCTCCAAGTTGGGATCTCCGCGGGAACAGAAGCTACGGCGATGGAATTATGGTTTTCTCTTTGCGTATGGAGTTTTTGGGGTACGTGGATACATATAGGAAGGAGGAGGGCACCGGGGGCCACACGAGGGAGCCTCGAGGCAGGGGGCGTGCCCTGGGAAGGGGGGCGCGTCCCCCACCCTCGAGGGCAGCCCCTCTGTCCCCTGACTTGGTCCTGAAGCTTCCCGTGCATGATTTTCTCCAAAAATATCTCTCGCGAAGGTTTCATTCCGTTTGGACTCCGTTTGATATTCTTTTTCTGCAAAACCCTGAAATAGGCAAAAAACAGCAATCTGGACTGGGCCTTTGGGTTAGTAGGTTAGTCCCAAAAATGATATAAAAGTGAATGATAAAGCCCATTAAACATCCAAGACTTCATAAATAATAGCATGGAACAATAAAAAATTATAGATACGTTGGAGACGTATCACTCCCTGGCCAGCTCTAGGTCAAGATTGAGTTGGGCCTGCTTCTTCTCAAGATCCACGAATTTGGCTCCAAACTCACAAGATTTTTGCGGCCAACAAAAGAAGACAGAATTCTAAGACTACAGCCGAGCCAAATGCTCAGCAGTAGCCTCGGGGACTACACCCAGTGGGTGCACTAAGCGTGCCCCCACTGGTTCTCGCCCGGCCGGATCAGTCTTGCTCGTGCTAAAAAAAGGTGCATTTCGTTCTTAGACCATGGCCGACTACCAGCAGTCGACCACGGCCTCGGGGACTACACCTAGTGGGTGCACTAAGCGTGCCCCCACTGGTTGTCACTCGGCCGGATCAGTCCTGCGCGAGTGAAAGGAGTTCGAAACAAGTAAACAAGACAAATTCTAAGACCACAGCCGACTGACTTCAGTCGACCGTGGCTTCGGGGACTACACCCAGTGGGTGCACTCAGTGTGCCCCCACTGGTCCAATCAACACAGAAAGACTGATTGGATTACAAGAGCTAAGCTACAAGGAGATCAGGAACACCCATTGGGTGTAACATCATCTTACGAACAAAACAGTAACATCATCCTACGAACAAAGCGACAGTTTTTAGAATAAAGACCTCAACAACATAGTAAGTCAGTCGGAAAAGACAAACCTGGACATTGGATCGAAGAGCCGAACTGGCGTTATAGGCAGCCATGCTAGCCTCGTACGCCGCCTTCGTCCGCTCCATCATTAGCCCCGCGTGACGAACGGCCTCCTTGGCCGCACTCACGGGCTCCTCCGGGACGTGATGGGTAGCGAAAAGCACGGACGATGGAGCAGTCGAAGCAGTCAGAAGGTCAGCAACTTGGATAGATGACGCGGATGGAGGGTCAGTCGACACGGGAATAGCAAAAGAGACCGTGGTCCGAGCCATGTCCCCTTGTTGCTGGGCCTCAGAGCCAGAGGGTGTTTTCTGACCCCCTCCTTCCTGTGCCTCTTCGATACACCTCCACGCGGTCCTCCTCCTCATCATCATCATCGGGAAGTTCTATGATATTGTGCGGCCCTTCAGAGACCAATCGAGAAGAAATTCAGTCGACTGACAATCCAGATAAAAAAGCTAAGGCGTAGCCAAGAAATTGTACATGCGTGGGACGTGGCCGCATCTACGGTCTCCTCGTTGTCACCACCCTTATAAACATCCATTGATGTCCCAGAAGCAGCAGCGTTGAAGATTTCACGAAACGGTCGACGAGATGAACTAGTGAGTCGACAAATGCAAATCTGGTTTCTAAGGTAAAAGAAGAACGAAGCAGAGCGACACTTACGTGGAGGCAATCGGGACGTCCACTTTGATCTTTGGCAAAGCCTTCCGAGGCTTGGAGGCGGCGACCTTGGGCTGTTTTGGTGCCTTCTCAGTCAGATCTGGGGTAGACGTCCGAGTGCGCTTCTGCACCTGGGAGCTGGAAGGACCCGTCCTGGCACGCACGTTCTCTCGGTCGTGGCTCTACTTGGAACGCTTCTCGATGCAGGGCGGTGACTCGACTTCCTCGCCGTTGCTGGAGTCCTCACTTTCTTCCGCAGTCTCCTCGTCGGACTTCCAGTCGGAAGCTTCGCCTACACCCTATTCCCCCTCATGGATCTTTTCACCATTGGGCATCGAGTACATTTCGGTGAAGATCTACAGAAAGAAGAAACAATTGTACGCCAGTCAGATTCATCAAACGCCCGCAAGCAAGAATCAGAAAATCCACACGGAAACTAAGGCCGAACCTTGTCTGGTTCGTGGTCTGCGTTGAACGGGCGAACACTTCCGGTCCCCCGAGGATTATCCTTGTTCCCCTTCATGCACTTCAGGCACTGTTCCACCGTCTTCGCGGCGGCTTCCTCTGGGTGGACCCGAGAATTGTCGTCGACGCCCGAGTACATCCACATTGGATGGTCCAGAGTTTGGAGAGGCTGAATCCTCCACTTGAGGAATACATCCAGCAGATCCATCCCAGTGACCCCGTCGCGGACCAGCTGAACCACCCGCTCCACCAACATATCCACCTCTACCTTCTCGGCCCGACTCACAAGTAGCGTCGGTGGCTGGCTGACTCAATCTAAAGAAAACGGAGGGAGTCCGGTCGACTGACCGGGAGTCGGGACGTCCTTGCAATAAAACCAAGTCGACTACCATCCTCGGACCGACTCAGGAAGGACCATCACAGGGAAAGTGCTCCTACCCCTAGTCTGGATACCCAAACCACCGCACATCTGGATAACGTGCGTCTTCTCGTCACTCGGGCTTGCTTTCTTGACAGTTTGGGAGCGACAGGTGAAAATATGCTTAAACAGGCCCCAATGTGGTCGGCACCCGAGAAAGTTCTCGCACAACGAAACGAAGGCGACCAAGTACGTGATGGTGTTGGGAGTGAAATGGTGCAGCTGGGCGCCGTAAAAAGCCAGGAAACCGCGAAAGAAACGGTGTGGAGGCAAGGAGAAACCTCGGTCGACATGAGTCGCGAGGAGAACGCACTCGCCCTCCTGCGGCTGGGACTCGAGCTCGTCCTCCGGCAGCCGCCAGGAGTCGCGGACAATCAGACCCTCCTCCACCAGCTCCTCCATGTCCTCCGGCTGCATCGTGGACTTGATCCAGTCCCCCTGGATCCAGCCAGGCTGGAGCCCGAACCTCGACGACGACCCCCAGTTGATTCTCTTCCCCTTCCCCGCCGCCGCCGCTTTCTTCGAGTGCTCCAGAGCCGCCGTCTTGTCTTTTCCCATGAGGGTGAGCCGGCGCGAGCTGAGTGGTGGAGAGCGGAGAGCAAAGGCGCAACGGAGGAACGGAGGACGAAGAAGCAGAGACTGGGCGCACAGTGCCTTCGCCTCGGCTGCGGTGCTTATTTATAGCATGGTGGTCGAGTGACTGACCGGTGGACCCAAGCTATCCTGTCAAATCCCACAATAGGCGCACGCCCAATACGTGGCGAAAAGGCGGCACGGGAATCGAGGCGCCCGAGCGTATCCGATCCGATTACTGCGGCACGCCCCGTCCCGCAGGCTTCCCCGAAATTCAAATCCCGTGAAATCCGAAGGCCAGAGAACAACCAATCACGCCGAAAGTTGCGCGCCCCGCTGACGCTCGGGGCTGTGCACAAAAGTACACTCGACGGACTACACATGCAAGTTCACTCGACAGCTCTTGAATCGATTAAGGCGACTAACTCAAGGTTGAAGGGTCAGCCTGGTCCGCAGATTCGAGGGAGATTCCCCAAGGACATCAAACTTGGACCAAAGCCAACCTCAACACTCTCCTCCACTTAGACGTCAATCCATTCGGGGGCTACTGATGATGCCACACACCTAGGGTAGGGTCACGGGCCTGACCTAGATACCCCACCCAAGGTCACTACCCCAGAAGCTCAAGAGGCAACTCGAAGACAACAGAAACATTCGACTGATACGTCCCAAGAGGACATTTCACTCGACTGCATACCTCCACTCAGACGACTCAACTCCACTCAGAAAGATGAGGACACTCGACCGTACAAAAAACACTCGACCCCCGAAGGTCAAAAGTCGGCCAGTAACGGTCGTGCATTCATTCCATAGTAATGAATGCCTTTATCACCCTTTATTGCTGGCGTTATCAGTAACGTCCTGCCTTTATGTACATTGAACCCTTTGTAACATGGGGATGGCTGGGGTCCTGGCGCACTCTATATAAGCCACCCCCCTACTCCGATACAAGGGTTCGCACCCCCTGTAACTTACACATGCATATACATTCCAGTCGACCGCCTCCGGGCACCGAGACGTAGGGATTTCACTTCCTCCGAGAAGGGCCCGAACTCGTAAACATCTTGTGTATAATCTCATTGTAGCTAGGATCTTGCCTCCTCCTACGTACCCCCTACTCTTACTGTCAGACTTAGAACCACGACAACCGCATTAAAGCGGGCGAAGGTCGTTCTTCCGAGTAGTGGATGATAGCCACTTTGGAAAGGAGCGATGTCGAAGAGTAACTCTTCGCTTCGCAAGTTATCAGGAGAGCCGAACACGACTTCCAATTTAATGAGCCCGTGCAGCGGGCTTCAATGCCTGGTATTACTCCTTTAAAGGTAGTGCTGCTGGGCTTAATTCTTGACGGGTCTATCACCATCTTGCGCATAGTGTCTTGGTATATCAGATTGAGACTGCAGCCGCCGTCCATAAGGACTCGAGTAAGATGGTATCCGTCGATTATAGCATCGAGCACTAAGGCCGCCGATCCTCCGTGACGGATACTAGTTGGATGATCCCTACAATCAAAGGTGACCGGACAAGCCGATCATGGGTTGAACTTGGAGGGCAACAGGCTCAACGGCGTAAACATCCTAGAGTGCGCCCTTGCATTCTCTCTTGGGGATATGGGTGACGTAGATCATGTTCATGGTTTTACCTCAGGTGTAAATTTATTTTGTCCCCCCATGTTCGGTTGGCGAGGTTCATCCTCGTCTTTGCTTTGAGGTCCTTTCCCCCTTGTGTTCGACGTTTAGCTTGCCAGCCTGCTTAAAGACCCAACAATTTTGGTTGGTATGATTTGCAGGTTTATCAGGGGTGCCGTGAATCTGGCAAGGCCTTTCTAGTAATTTGTCCAAACTAGATGGACTGTCTCTGTTGCCTTTGAATGGCTTCTTCCGTTCACCAGGCCTGGAGCCATTGAATCCGGTGTTCACTGCCATGTCGTCTCTGCTTCCAGTATTGTTTCGATGCTTGTTTTTATTGCGTCGTGGCTTGCCATTGCCATCCCTGACTTCAGAGGTGCCAGGGTCACTGGTGTTGTTGCTGCTACGAGCGAGCCAGTTGTCCTCGTCCACGCAAAAGCGGGTCATGAGTGTGGTTAGGGCTGCCGTCGTCCTTGGCTTTTCTTGACCGAGGTGTCTAGCCAGTCACGCGTCCCGAACAGTGTGTTTGAATGCCGCTAAGGCCTTGGCGTCCGGGCAATCCACAATTTGGTTCTTTTTAGTTAAGAGCCTATTCCAAAGCTTGCGGGTTGACTCTCGGATTGCTGGATCATATGACATAGATCATCTGCATCTGGGGGCTGGGGGCTGGGCATAAGTCCCCTGAAAGTTGGCCCGAAAAGCGTCCTCAAGTTCTTCACAGCTTCCTATGGAGCTCTCTGGGAGCCTGTTTAACCAGTGCCGAGATGGCCCTTTCAGCTTGAGGGGTAAGTATTTGATGGTGTGGAGGTCATGTCCACGAGCCATGTGGATGTGAAGAATGAAGTCTTCTATACATACAGCGGGGTCCGTTGTTCCATCATACGCCTCGATGTTTACGGGTTTAAACCCTTCTGGAAATTTGTGGTCCGTCACCTCATCGGTGAAGCACAGGGGGTGTGTAGCACCCTTGAATTTTGCGATATCGTGGTGTAGTTCGGACGGTATTTGTGTTCGCTGTTGACTCCGAAGTGGATTGTGACCGGACTGTTTGGCTTGATAGCCGTCGTCCCGTGTGTGAGCACGTCCCCTTGATTTGTAAATTGATCTGGCCTGGATAGCCTTTTTATTCAGGTCCTGACGTAGATCGTACTTATGGACCTAAAGCTGTTGTATCCTTTCCTTTATGGTAAGGAGGTGCGGGCTTGTGTACGGCGTTGCTGGCCGCTTTGTCTTGTCCACGGGCTGGTTGGTCCGGTTGATTGGACTGATCATACTTCAGCAGAATTGTCGCAAGGGCCTTGTCGTCGAATTGGTGCAGCAGCTTGCGCTTGGGATAGCTCTTTGTCTGACGCTCATGGTCGTATCTTTCTTCAGCGTATAGCACTTCATTCCATCTCTCATTGAGCGTATCATGTTCGGCTCGAAGTCGTTGTTGCTGCTTCTTTAGGCTCCTTGCCATGGCAATGAGCTGTTGTTGAAAACGTTTCTATTTGAGCAGTTCTTCTGGGACGATGAATTCTTCATCTTCCAGGCTGATGTCCTCTTCGGAAACATGTTGATAATTGTTGTCATCTACATCCCTGTGATCCTCCAGCGGTTCTCGACTGTGTTCGCCATCCTCCCGGTCATCCTGCTCCACCGCTGGCTCTACTGGGTCATCGGCTTGTTCCGGATCATCATCGTCTTCAGTGATAGTGTTACTCTCTTTCCCTTTACGGCACCGAGATCGACGTTTCTGACACCAGCGTTTAGGAGGTTCATCGACGGGCTTATCCTGCTCTGGATTTGCGTCGTCGTCGTCTTCCTTCTCATTGGGTGTATCCACCATGTATATATTGTATGTAGAAGTAGCCGTCCATCGCCCGGTTGCGGGCAGGTTTGCACTTAGATCGGATTCGACATCATGGTCCATCCCATCGATGTCCTTGGAAGAGTAATCTCATAGATCGATTAAATCCTCGACCGTGGCTACCAAGTGGGTGGTGGGTGGGAAGAAAAATTCCCTGTCCTCAGCCCCCAGTTCGAACTGGGTATAGTTCGGCTGGGGATTCTCTGCTAGGAAGAGAGATTTTAGTAAGTCCAGTGCTTCGCCTAGGGGCGAGTGCTGGACGTATGTTCGGACATCTGCGGGGCTGAGTTTGGTGACAATCGTTTGATCAAGCCCAAAAGGTGCGGATCCCGAAAGTTCGAAACTCATGATCGGGGCCGAGTCCGGCTTAAGGCCGGGTCTGTGTGCGACTCAAGCGCCGCTAAGTCTGCGGTCTCCATGGCGGGGTTGATCTTTCTGTCCTCGGATGAAGTGATCTGCTCCGGATCTAGGGCCGGAGCTACTGCAGGTGTTGTCCCCAGGACGGGGTCCGATGACAGATCTAAAACATCTTCATCGTGGTGGCAGGGAGCAGCGTCCATGGGTGCGAATCCGTCGAAGATCAAATCTCCACGGATGTCAGCAACGTAGTTTAAGCTTCCAAATCAGATCTGATGACCAGGGGTGTAGCTGTCAACCTGCTCGAGGTGGCCTTCCGTGTTGGCACGAAGCACGAAACCGCCGAACACAAAAAGCTGGCCGGGAAGAAAAATTCCCTTAGCGGTGGCACCGTCATTGATGATGAAGCGAGCCATTAATCCTTCTGTCGACGACATAGTGGAACTCTCAATGAAAGCACCAATGTCGGTGTCAAAATTGGCATATCTCGGGTAGGGGGTCCCGAACTATGCGTCTGAGGATTGATGGTAACAGGAGACCGGGACACAATGTTTTTACCCAGGTTCAGGCCCTTTCGGTCGAGGTAATACCCTACTTCCTGCTTGATTGATCTTGATGGATATGGGTTACAAGAGTTGATCTACCTCGAGATCGTAATGGCTAAACCCTAAATGTCTAGCCTATGTGATTGTAATGATTCTCGTCCCTACAGACTAAACCTTCCGGTTTATATATGCACCGAAGGGACCTAGGGTTGTACATGACCATCTTGCAGAGGAAGGAAAGTATTACACCCGGACTCTAAACTTGATATTTTACACATATGGGAGTCCTATCCACATACGAGAGATGGTCTTGAGTAATAATCTTCACGGCCCACCAGTCCGGCCCATAACGAGCGATCCGTCCACCTGAGGACTCCTTAATCCAGGACTCCCTCACATATAGTACACGTAGTTCATATCTAACTCGACAATAATCATGTGATGTGCTGTGAAGATAATATACAAATGATGGTTTAACTTGACAATAATGATGATTGTAGATCTTCCTAAAACAGAGAAACAAATTCAAATGGTTTAACTTGACAACAATCTTGATTGTAGATCTTATTTAAATAGAGAAACTAATTCAAATTTAGTTCATATTGCAGCCGGTAGTATACATTTAGAATGCCCTAAAATGTTCTTTCGAGTAGGTTACAAGCATTATACAAACAAAACATGGATTCAAAGCATTGAATGACATTTGTAGTAATTCATACAGCAAAACGGGACAAGACACTCTCTTGTGTTGTGCGAATTGATTTGGTAGCGTATCGTTCTCCTGGAAATTAACACGCGCCTTGTTATCCTAAAATTTGAAGCTATCTCTTTGTCTCATTGTGCTCGGAAAAGTCCTTCCATCTTTACCCGTGCGTTGCCATCCCAAATTTACCAACGCGCGCGAAAACTCCCATCTCCTGCGAAATTCTCGTGATACCCCCTGAACCAAAAGAATCACCTAGTTCAAATCGGTGGGGGTATTTTCGTAACTTATCCCACATTTTGGACAAGCGCGTCCCTAAGCCATGGTTGCCCCCTCCCATCCCCTCCACCGCCCCCATTCGAACACCAAGGCCGCGAAAACCCGCGAAGCCCCACACCCTCCTCCGTCCGCCACCCAGCCGGAGCCTCTTCCCCGACGACGTCATCCACCGCAACACCTCGACCTCCCTCATCCACCGCACCGGATGGGGATCCGTCATCGATCTCGTTGTCCCGCTGGTTCAGCCACCCCGTCCTCCACCTCCAAGGAGTTGTCCAAACGTTCCCCTCGTCTTTCGCGCCACCTCCATTCCCACACCGCCGAAAGAGCAGCATCATCACCGATTCCTTGGATGAAGTTGAGGCCTAATCGTCGCTACCAAAGAGATTCTACAGTAATCGCTGCATTTCCTTCTTGCTTCGATCTCACGGTGCTGTCGGCGCTCAGTCCCGAGCCACCATGGCGCAGTTCCATCTACGGCGGCATCGCCGGCCACTTCGTTTATGGCATCGCTCCCTCGGCGGTGATGTCCACATCAGTCAGTGTTTCTACTGCTTTGGCTCTCGCTCACGCTGTTGCTCTGCTCTTGCTCTCTGGTCCCCTGCCTGGTCTACTCTTGCTCTTGCTTGCGTTGTTGCTCTTGCTCTTGCTTGCGCTGCTGCTCTAGTCTTCCTCGCCCTGCTGCTGCATGAGCAGCAGATCCTGCTCTCGCTCGAGCCCCTGCAGCTGCTACCCGATATGCTGCTACACGACTAGCTGCCCCGGCTCTCGCACACGATGCTGCTCTAGGTGCTGTTGTTGCTACTGCTTTTCTACTACTAGTGCGTTCAGTTTCGACAGTAAAATTCAGTTTCGGCAGTTAAATTCAGTTTTGACAGTAAAGTTCAGAGATGAGCGGCTAATGTATTTTACATACAGCACTTTGTGGTTATGTATTTTACATCATCTATTTGAGATGCTATTAGAATTCCACTCAGATTAACGTTGTCTCTCTTGTCCTACTTCAGCCTCGCCATCGTACAACTCACCGGAGCTACTCCAACGACGAAACCCTCTATCACAGCCGAGCAGTACCCTTGGCTCCATCTCCAGGCGCCTAAGATCTTCTTCCCCTCCTTCGAGTGCCACATCAGCCGCAGCATCCTCAGCGACCAACCCAATGATGCTGAGATCGACATGGCTTCGCCGAAGAGGTTGTACACTTGCTGCATTGCTTTTTTACTCTACATGTTATATATATATATATATATATATATATATATATATATATATATATATATATATATATATATATATATATATATATATTGTCCATTGAGCACACGTAGTAACGTGAAATACGGTTAGTTTCTCCTATATAACAAGCAACAAGGTACCAGGAAACCTAGCTATCCGTGGTTGGCTCTCTTGAAATCCATCATTATTTCTGCGCGTTTGAGCTGTGCATTTCTAGATGGGCCTGGGAGTTGAGCTAGTAGGGCAGTGGCTTGGGTCCAAAGTGGTATAAGTAGCACAAAAACATTGTTCAAGTGTAGGATTTTACATGTTCAAGCCTGCCCACTAGAATAGCCAGTGCTTGAAAGGAAAAATGAAGGAAAAACATAGGAATTGGAAAGTTAACTATAGTACTACTATTCATGCATTTGGTTCAAAGGAATGGAGCAAAGGAAAATTGTAGGATTTGTTCCTTTAGTGTCTCCTTGGTAGGAAAACCGTAGGAATTTTAATATCCACTTGGCCTCCTTTTAAAATTCCTATTCATGAAGCACAAGACTATAAGATAGTAGCATGATAGCATTGTACATTTTCTTGTGGTTTGACGTAATTTCACCATGCTTCTTTGCATTCATGTGATCTTCCAATTCTTCTGAACCAAACAACCAGATTGACAGAAAAAATTTGTTTTTAAATTCTCTGTTTTGCACGTGCATTCCTATCATATTCATGTGTATTTCCTATCCCTGCATTCTGACAATCCTCCAATTCAAACAAGCCCTTACGAATTACTTCTGTTACAGATATGTGTCAAAGAAAACCTTCTGTGGTTTGTCCCGCTCCTGCTACGATGTGGTCCACACCAGCTCAGCTGCTCCAATGACGGAAGGGTTCACCACAGCAGGGATCCACCCTCCAAACTGTCTTTCGCCGCCTCAGATCTTCCTCCCCGATGTCGGCAGCCACGACAACCGCATTACCATCATCAACTGAGCAGAGGACCTTGAGGATTACACGGGTCCGCAAGAGAGGTCGCACTCTTTCATGTCTTCTTACGTTATGCATCGCTTATAACATGATGACATGCTGCTTTATCATTATGTTCACCGATTAGACTCCGAGTCAGGTCCAAATTAATGCTCAAACTTGAGTTTTTAAATGGCTGTGGGGTACATATTGGGGCAGCAATCAATACTACATGTCTACTATCTGGTTAATCTTGAGTGTCTACTGTAAATTTCATGTTGGGTGGAAACAAACATTAAAGGAGCCATTATCTGTATTTTTTAACTGAAGCTATTATATGTCTGCTATCATTGGTTTTGGGTCTATCCATAGTATGCACTCCTTACGTAATCTCACTATGTTCTATTCCTATGCATGTCAGTTATTGTACACAATGGTACTGAACATGTAGAACAAAAGAGACGAGCCTTGTGTGGCAATAAAATTTCATACAAACGTCGCTCCATGGTGGGCGCAAAAGCAACCCCTTTCCCCCCATTCCACACTGTAATCAAGCGGAAGATAACTGTTCAGGGGGGGGATTCAGAGGGAGCAGAACAATCCTATTTAACCCCTCAAGTCTTTTTCTCTAACTTGGCATGCTGATGTTGGTCATATCATGCATATGGTGCCTTGCATTGCTTACTTTACATATAAAATATGTCATCTGCTTAGTTTAGACATATATTGTGTGAATGCCATCTGTTTAGTTTCTATGTCATATATGTGAATCATGCAATGCCATATTGTTTAGCCAGGCATCATATATGTGAATTTTGCAATGCCATCCTGGTTAGCTAGTCATCTTATATGTGAATTATATCATACCATCCTTTTTTTATTACGTAATAAATTTGTCAACAATGTCAGTACATTCAATTACTCTTCCTATGCATTAGCCATTCGACACAGTCATGGAAAAATATGGAGTGAAAACAAGGTCTTCGGAGCAGACAATGCTATCTGACGAAGCGCATGTCTTGTTGGTTATGGATAGCTCCTCAGAGGAGGATTCAGATACAGATGACCAGTCCTATCTCCCCCCCCCACCCCCGAGGTGCATTCTCTAACTTGCCAGGGTTATATTTCTCATATCGTGTATATGGTGTCTTGCATTGCCATGTTATTTGCTTAGTTTAGACATGCTTTGTGTGAATGCCACATGTTTAGTGTCTAGTTACCATACATGTGAATTATGCAATACCATCTTGTTGCAACACATTATATATGTGAATTATGCAATGCTATCTTGTAGCAAGGCATTATATATGGGAATTATGCAATGCCATGCTGTTTAGCCAAGCATCATATATGTGAATTATATCATACCATCCTTTTTTTGTATTATGTAATCCATTTGCCGAAAATGTTTATATTCAACTACTCTTCCTGTGCATCAACCATTTGAATTGGTGATGCAAAAATCTAGAGTGAAAACAAGGTCCTCGGAGCAGAAAATGCTACCTGCTGAAGCAGATATCTTGCTGGTTACAGATAGCTCCTCAGAGGAGTATTCAGAGACAGATGACCAGTCATATTCCCCCCTGAGGTGTATGCTCAAATTTGGCAGGGTTATATTACTCATATCATGTATATGTTGTCTTGCAATGCTTAGTTTTTACATCATATACACAATATTGAATGCCATCTGCTTAGTTGACACATCATATATGCGATTTCCCTTTACTCACTTGCTTAGTATATAAATCATATATTTGAATTATATCATGCCATGATGTTTACATAGACAGCATGTATCTGAATTATGGCATGCCAACCCATTTTCTAAAGAAATAATATAGTTATATCATCTCATCATGTTTACATAGTCATCATATTTTGAATTATGGCATTCTATCCGTGAATTATATCATGCCATCATGTTTCCATCCATGTATGTGAATTATGGCATGCCAACCACTTTAATAGACACATCGTATAGTTATATCATGTCATCCTTTTACATAGTCATCATTTTTTGAAGTATGTCATTCTATCTTGTTTAGTTAGCCATCATATATGTGAATTTGTGTCATGCTATCCTGTTTAATTAGCTATCATATATGTGAAATTGTGTCATGCTATCCTGTTCGGTTAGACAACATAAATGTGAATTATTTCATGCCCTGTTTTCTTCCCTACTATCCATTGCACCTATCTATCATGCAATGTATGTACATTCAATTACTTTTCTTGTTTATCAGCCATTTGAATTGGAGAGGGTGATGGCAGTATCTATGGGAGTAAAAACATGGTCTTTGGAAAAGATCGTGCTACCCGTCGATGCAGATAGAACCATGTTTGTACTTGCCCAAGAACCAGCCCCACCACACATAACCCGGACTCACGCAGATTGTACCCCTACCCAGTTGGACAAAGAACCAGCTACACTCCTTCTAACCCCAACCCTAGCAGACAATAACTCGGTTCCAGTTGACATAGCACCGTCTCCACCAGAGAGCACCCGAACATGAGCAGTTAGTAAGGCAAGTGTTGTGCCAAAGCACAAGGACCACCACTCCGAACCCCAAGTCAACGCTTAAAGCAGAAGAAGAATTGTTCTCATGTCAGGTTCCATAGCTATGGTTCATACTCCTTTGCTCTAGCATCAATGTATTTACTCATACCAACTAATTTCAAATTTGAAGGATGCAACTGAAACTCCAATGGTGCAAAAGGTATCATTTAAACCTATTTCTTTAACTGGTTTGTTATTGTAACTTGCTCTATGTTGATTTCAGTTTAAATTGAATAAACAGTTATGTTCTCATGGCATGCACATTACAAGTGTTGTTAGTGTTGTGTAGTTTCCCACACTTATATTATGTCTATGTTGCTTTGTCTTAAACAGATACGATTTGAACTATCTCTATCTTGATTTGGCAACATAAACTAGAATGATATAGACCATACAGTGACCATACTACATAGATATATGTTTGTTTCATGCTGTTATCATGTCCACCTTACAACTGAACTGGTTTACCAAAATGAGTTTCATATACAACATGGTAAACCTGTGACGTTTCTGCTTGTTCCTCTTGTAGCATGCCGACAGAATATTAGAGAAGTGCACCCCATTATGCAATGGTACAGAAAGTAATGCAGATAAGGTTCAAGATAGTGAGACAACCCTGTTGGTCTCCAAGAAAACTGATAAAAACTATCTTCTGGACAGTGAGACAACCCCAAAGTCGTGCCTTGATGTAGTGTTTGAGTTACTGGCCACTACTGCTGGCACAAGCTCTTCGAACTCGCTGCCTGAATCAGTTCGGCTTCTTGAGTCTCAACTTCAAGTTGAAAGACATCAATCAGATGTGCTGCGACAGAAATTCGAATGACTGAGGAAGTCTCAGCACTAGTGCAAAAAGGGCCATTTGTCCCGGTTCATAAGGGCCATTTGTCCCGGTTGGGGAACCGGGACTAAACGGTCAATACAAATGCCCTAGACCATTAGTCCCGGTTCTTATACCAACCGGGACAGATGGGCCTCCACGTGGAAATTGCGGCTTGCCCAGGCAGGGGGGCCTTTTGTCCCGGTTGGTAGCACCAACCGGGACAAATAAGCTTCCACGCGTCAGCAGTTCAGTGGCTAGGGTTTTTGTTTTTTTTCTCAAAGGGGGG
>LR738715.1:725536220-725585205 GCA_902687465.1 Secale cereale
TTTGGGGGTTTATGTAGGGTTCATTTAGGGGTTTCATATATTGTGTTAGCTAGCAAATAGAGAGAAGTGTCCTCTCTTATCTCCGTGCTTGGTCGACGTACGCTATGTACTATACGTATAGATCGGAGGACTCAACACACTAGCTAGTAAGCAAATGAAGGAAACCATTAAGTACAAAAGATCGACCTCTCTTCTTCTCCGAGAGATTGGTCGAACAACAAGTTTTCGTATATCTATCCAACGCTACTGGCTACATATATACAATATAAGATCTCTTACAATTCCCTAACATCTAATGTCAAATTCCAGATGGTATTCTTCGGCTTTATTTATGATGTGGTCAAGAAAGAATCCCGCCAATTCCTCTTGAATTGCCCGTATGCGATCTTGTGGTAGGAGTTCATCCCGCATCTACCACATCTAATTTGAAGAAGGGGGTCAATACATATATATGAATGAAACTCAACAGAAATGATGGTAATAAAATAAAATTGTGAATATTTTTGCTTACATACATCAAATTGTCTTTTAGAGTAGCCCCACCTATTCTTGGCCGTCGCATTGTAGATGAACGCACAGATGTAGTATCCACGGTAATTATTCCCGGCTTCCTGCCACAAGCACTTTACGAGAAATAGAGGTCAATCAAATTGATAATGAAGCATTACAAATGGAAATGATGAAAGTATAGCTAGAGTCAACTGGAGATGCGCGGAACTAGGTAGCTAGTAGTACTTACTTTCGGGTAAGTCCATCGTAGTTCCCGCGGCAGTGCCTGAACTTTTTGGGTGAATTCTTTCCAAACCCTGCGAGACAAAGAAAACAATTACTTTATATCAGGAAATGAACAAAGTCGCCGATATGGTGCGATAATGATCGATTAAACTTACTTATTGAGCATGTTAGACATGTCCGCATAGTCCTTGGGATCTTTTCGTCTCGAGTCTAAGACGGTTACTAGTCCCTGCTCAAGCTTAATTTCTAGGAGAATATAGTGGAACCTGCGCACGCATGCATATAACTCATCAATTACATTAATTACTATAACCTCGAGTAATATATAATTAAGGGAAACCGAATATGCACAAGACAGTAACACTCACTTGAAGTTGTAAGGAAAGAGTATTTTATCTTTGTTTTGATTTATTATCAACGATTGTAGCAATTTGGCCTCGGCTTCTTTGGCATGAAGTTGAACCTGATATTCATCTATGAGATTTGTGTTAATGAACCCAATATCATAGATATCAGCTTTTCTACATTCGACGATCTTCAATCTGCATAATATAGTGAGGATAATTATATATACTTGCAATGAAAGAGCTAAGCTATATATAGAGACTTAATGACAGAAGTAGTACTTACAGACAATAGCAAGTGATCGTTGGTTTATCGAGGGACTTTTGATTGAAAAACTGGAAGAACTCCTCAAATGTAATAGACAACATCTTAATTCCAACAAGGTCGTGGTCCTCTTTAACTTTCAGCATCAAAGTATCCTAACCACCAGAGTCTTTGCAGGTATCCATGTACCAGTCATGCAATCTTCGCATCATCGTGGTTAGAGTACTGACATCTTTGACGAGAGGCTTCCCATATCGGTATTTGTGATCATCCACCTCTAACACATCAAGAACTACATCATCGGCCAGGTAATCTCCAATATTGGTACCGGGTGCAATCCCCGGATGATTAGGGACGATGTCGCTAGGCACCTTGAGCGAGGGGCATGATTGGTTCTCTTGTTTGCCGAGTTGGGGAATTTTTTCCCACTTTTTTTGTGCTAACCTACGATCACTGCAAGTACTTCCCGACCGCGATGCTTCGACATATGACTTTTGAATAATGCGCTCATAGTTGGTTTTCAGCGGAGACGGTGGTGGTTTCTTCAGGGCATCAATAGTGCACTTTGCTCTCACCGGATCTATCTTCTGCTTTGGAGGTGGAGGTTTCTTTGCAAAAATGTCCTTCACTTCGGCTTTACAGATCTCCGCGTTCTCCTCGATGGTCCTCTCGTATGATAACTTCTCTAAAGGCCTGAGAGATGGACCGTATTTGTATTGTCTCCTGCCTCTGGTTGTACTGCTAGACGCCGGAGCAGTCCCATTGGCTGCGGCTGCCTTCTTTTGTTGCTTACGAGGCGGAGGAGGAGGCGGGGTGCTACCACGCGCCGGAGCACCCGGAGAAGGAGGCGGAGGAGGAGGCAGGGTGCTACCACGCGTCGACAGCTCTCTTCATGCCTTGCTGACGAGGCGGAGGAGGAGGCCGGTTGCTCGGACGCGCCGATGCAGGCGGAGAAGGAGGCGGAGTGCCGCCATGCGCCTGAGCACCCGGAGAAGGAGGCGGAGTGCACTAATCCCTTGCCGGAGGAGGAGGCTGAGGAGGCGCGGAGTGCACTGACTCGCCGGAGGAGGCGGAGGGGTCCAGTTCAGAAGGTTGATGAGGTCCTTCCGCCATAGGCATGGAGTCTTCAGAGAAGAAACCAGCCGAGTCTCCCCTTCACCGGTAGGGTGGTCAAACTCGAGATCCTCAAACCCCTCTGTTATTTGATCCACCATCACCCTAGCATATCCTTCTAGAATCAGACGGCAATGAAAAGTTGCGCCGGTTTCAGCAGGAAAAACAGAGCCTGCAGCCGCCTTGACTTTCAATTGCAGCCATTGCGTCATAAGGTGTCAATGATGAGACTCCGTGATAGCATCCACGGGGTAGCTAGCAGGAGCCGTGAAGACAGGCTCCTCAGGCAGCTCGATGGAAGCCACACTACTTTTCCGCTGAGATGGTGGGGTAGCTTCAGCAGGTCGCTTGCTGCGAACTACTTCTCGTTCGTCCTCTAGCGCTTTTACTCTTGCGTGCAGCGCCTGCAGAGTGCTCTGACCCACTTTCTTATTCCTCTCCCGGCATTTGTAACCGCCTGCGTCGGGACACCCCAGCCTTCCACGAAAGGGAGCTTGGCATGCCTCACGTCCGTCCAGGGTGCTCAGGATTCCCAAGGGCCATTGTGAGCTCGTCGTTCTTTTTGTCGGGAACAAACGTCCCTTCCTGCGTTGCTTTGATATAGTACTGAAGATGTGTGATGAGTATTGCAAGTTGCTCGTCCGTCCAAACGCACTTCCCTGTTACAGGGTCCAAGGTTCCCCCAACCCCGAAGAACCAAGTCCTTGAATGATATGGCTAGTGTAATGTCTGTGGTTCGACCCCTTTAGCAGGCAGGTCATTCTCGGCCTTGGACCACAACGGCCGGGCTTTGAGGTAGCCACCTGACCCCATGCGATGCTGATGCTTCTTCATCGCAACATTTATCTTGTGCTCTCTGACATCTGCTTACTCTTTTCTGATTTCTTGTGGGCCAAAAATGTGTCCCAGTGATCTCTGATCTTCTCAAACCGGTCGGTGAATTCTGGAGTCTTGTTTTTGTTGACAGACTTTGCATTCAGCTCATTATTCCACCTCCTGAATAGTTCCCCCATCTTCTTAAGAGCGGACTCCTTGACCAATGGCTCTATAACTGGTGGCTTCTCCGGATCCTCCTCTGGCGGTAGGGTGAAATTGGCCTTCCGCGCGGTCCAAAGATCATTTTTCTGCATATCGTTGACATAAGACACCTGAGGGTCTTCGTTCTTAGGCGTGTACCATAGGTGGATGCTGATCGGGATCATGTCCCTGACAAAACCCCGCACTGAGCAGAAAATGCGTCCTTGGCCTTGATGGGTTTACTCAGTAGGCCATCGCGCCCGATTTCTTCGATGATGAACTTTTCATCCTGGCACAACCTTTTCTTCGGGCCTCGTCTCCTTACCAAACTTTGGCTCGATCCGGAGCGCTAGAAAAGAAGAAAGAAGAGAGTTAATACGTGTACATACCAAAACAATCAATGCATCAATTAGTTATAGTCGGCACATGCTTAATTAATATATATATATATATACCTGGCCGGACTCCGTTCGGTCACCGGAGCCGTCATCACGGTGTCCTTCTTCCACCGGTAATCGGTCACCGGAGCCATCATAATCATGTGTTTCCTCCTCCATTGTATCACCGTAGCCTGCTTCTTCATCACCATGTCCTTCCAAACGACCATCATAGTCGACATTGATATACAATTCGACAGCAGCTCCGTCTGTGATTATGTCCCCCAACACCTGTTCTGCTACCTCATCTCATCCTATCTCCATAGTTTCTGCAAATATTACGACATGGCAATTATTATACAAACATGACAGATGGATTTATTAGTGGCAAACGTAGACCTAGCTTGCTAATCACAACAAGGAACCATATTAGTGGCCTCGACGCTTCTCTAGGGTTTGGGGTGGCCTCGGCAACGCCTCTCTCGTGAACACTCGGTGATCCACGACCCTCTACCCTCGACCCCTCGGCGACCCTCGACCCTTGAATCCTCACCGACCCTCGACCCCTCGGCGACCCCTCCCCCCCCTCATGTCGAAGTTATTGGGGAGGGGGTATATCGACCCACCCCCCTCATGTCGAAGTTATCGGGGAGGGGGTATATCGATAAAGACATACTCGATAAGAAATAAGAAGAGGACGAAGAAGAAAAAAAGAGGAGAAGAAAGGAATATATGGAGGAGAAGAAGAAGAAGAAGAAATAGAAGAAGAAGAAAAGAGGAGATTTTTTCTTCTTCTCCTCTATTTCTTCTTCTTCTCCTCTTTTTTTTCTTCTTCTTCCTCTTCTTATTTTTTTCTCCTCTTCTTCCTCTCCTCTTATTCTCTTCTTCTTCTCCTTCTTTCTCTTATTATTTTTTTCTCCTCTTCTTCTCTTTTTTCTCCCATTTTTCCTCTCCTTCTTTTTCTTCCCTTCTTCGCTTCTTCCTTCTTCCTAGATAAAACTTTTCTAAAAATGTAACTTTTGCCACTCATGTCGAAGTTATCGGGGAGGGGGTATATCGACCCCCGCCCCCTCATGTCGAAGTTATCGAGGAGGGGGTATATTGACCCCCGGCCCCTCATGTCGAAGTTATCGGGGAGGGGGGTATATTGACCCCCCCCCCCTCATGTCGAAGTTATCGGGGGAGAAGTAGAAAGGAATAGAGGAGAAGAAGAAGAAAAAGAAAAGGAGAAGAAGAAGGAATAGAGAAAATAGAAAAAAAATCCTATTTTTTCTTCTTCTCCTCTATTCCTTCTTCTTCTCCTCTTTTTTTTCTTCTACTTCCTCTTCTTATTTTTTTCTCCTCTTCTTCTCCTTCTTCCTTCTTCCTCTTTTCTTCTTTTTCCTTATTTCCCTTCTTCCTCGACGACCCTAACCCTAAACGGTACAATTTCCTCGACGTCCCCGCCTCTCTCATAAACAAAAAAAATCATATATATGAACAAAGAAAATTATGAAAAAATATATGCATACATATCCATACATCAACATACATCCATACATCAACATACATCCATACATCAACATATATATATTCATACATCTAAAACATCCATACATCAACACATATTTTAGAAAAACAATATGCATACATATCTATTTACTAAAAAATTGTATCAAAAAAATGCAGAGGCCGCCGGCGGTGGCGGCGGGGGGGTGGCAGGGGAGCGGGGGAAGGCGGGGTGCTCACCGAGGGCGGCGTCAGCGACAAGGAGCGGGCGCCGATGGCAAGGTCGGGGCTGAGGCAGCGGTGCGGGGCAGGGCAGGGGCGCGGGGAGGCGTTGGGGAGGCGACGGCGTGGTCGGGGAGGCATCGGCGACGACGAGGTCGGGGAGGCATCAGCGACGGCAAGGAGGAGCGCGCAGCGACGGGGCAGGGCGCGGCGATGACGACGGCGAGGAGGAGCAGCCCTGCGGCGTCGTCGGGCGGGGAAGACGAACTGAAACGAAAATTTCACAAGTTCTGCTTATATAGACGGAGCATTGGTCCCGGTTCGTGGCACCAACTAGGACCAATGCCCCCTTTAGTCCCGGTTGGTGCCACCAACCGGGACCAAAGGTCTCTTTTCAGCAGCCCAAAGAGCGGGAAGGAGAGGCCTTTGGTCTCGGTTGGTGGCACCAACCGAGACTAAAGGGGGGCATTGGTCCCAGCTGGTGCCACGAACCGGGACAAAAGGTGGGCATTGGTCCCGGTTCGAGCCACCAACCGGAACCAATAGCCTATGCACAGCGGCTTGTGTGGGGGAACGTAGTATTTTAAAAACTTCCTACGATCACGCAAGATCTATCTACCAGATGCATAGCAACGAGAGGGAAGAGTGTGTCTACGTACCCTCGTAGACCGGGAGCGGAAGCGTCAAGTGACGCGGTTGATGTTGTCGAACTTCTTCGCGATCCAACCGATCAAGCACCGAACGTACGACACCTCCGCGTTCAGCACACGTTCAGCTTGATGACGTCCCACGAGCTCTTGATCCAGTTGAGCTTCACGGGAGAGTTTCGTCAGCACGACGGCGTGGTGACGGATATGATGTGTTCACCGGCGCAGGGCTTCGCCTAAGCTCCGCGACGGTATGACCGAGGTGTGATTCTGTGGAGGGGGGCACCGCACACGGCTAAAACAATTCAACTTGTGTGTCTTTGGGTGCCCCCCTGCCCCCGTATATAAAGGAGCAAAGGAGGGAGGCCGGCCAAATCCTCCTGGTGCGGCTAGGGAAGGAGTCCTACTAGGAATAGGATTGCAATCCTATTCCTAGTAGGATTCACCAAAAGAAATAAGAGGGAAAGGAATAGGAGAGGTGGCGCCCCCCCCAATCCTAGTCAACCTAGGAACCCTAGGTGGGGGCGCTGGCCAGCCCTATGGGCTGCCTCTCTCTTTCCCTTTAGGCCCACTATGGACCATCCCCTCTCGTAGGGGGTTCCGGTAACCCCCTCCGGCAATCCCGATAAATCCGAAACTTTTCCGGAACACTTCCGGTGTCCGAATATAGCCGTCCAATATATCAATATTTATGTCTCGGACATTCCGAGACTCCTCGTCATGTCCGTGATCTCATCCGGGACTCCGAACTACCTTCGGTACATCAATACTCATAAACTCATAATACCGATCGTCATCAAACGTTAAGCGTGCGGACCCTACGGGTTCGAGAACTATGTAGACATGACCGAGACTCATCTCCGGTCAATAACCAATAGCGGAACCTGGATGTTCATATTGGCTCCTACATATTCTACGAAGATCTTTTATCGGTCAGAACCGCATAACTACATACGTTGTTCCTTTTGTCAAACGGTATGTTACTTGCCCGAGATTCGATCGTCGGTATCTCTATACCTAGTTCAATCTCGTTACCGGCAAGTCTCTTTACTCGTTCCGTAACACATCATCTCGTAACTAACTCATTAGTCTTTTGCTTGCAAGGCTTATTGTGATGTGTGTTACCGAGAGGGCCCAGAGATACCTCTCCGACACTCGGAGTGACAAATCCTAATCTTGATCTATGCCAACACCACGAATACTTTCGGAGACACCTGTAGAGCATCTTTATGATCACCCAGTTACGTTGTGACGTTTGATAGCACACAAGGTGTTCCTACGGTATTCGGGAGTTGCATAATCTCATAGTCATAGGAACATGTATAAGTCATGAAGAAAGCAATAGCAGTAAAACTAAACGATCATAGTGGTATGCTAACGGATGGGTCTTGTCCATCTCATCATTCTCCTAATGATGTGATCCCATTGATCAAATGACAACTCATGTCTATGGCTAGGAAACATAACCATCTTTGATCAATGAGCTAGTCTAGTAGAGGCATACTAGGGACACTCTGTTTTGTCTATGTATTCACACATGTACTAAGTTTCCGGTTAATACAATTCTAGCATGAATAAAAGACATTTATCATGATATAAGGAAATACAAATAACATCTTTATTATTGCCTCTAGGGCATATTTCCTTCAGTCTCCCACTTGCACTAGAGTCAATAATCTAGCTCACATCGCCATGTGATTTAATACCGATAGTTCACATCGTTATGTGACCAACACCCAAAGGGTTTACTAGAGTCAATAATCTAGTTCACATCGCTATGTGATTAATACCCAAGAGTAATAAGGTGTGATCATGTTTTGCTTGTGAGAGAAGTTTAGTCAACGAGTCTGTCACATTCAGATCCATATGTATTTCGCAAATTTCTATGTCTACAATGCTCTGCATAGAGCTACTCTAGCTAATTGCTCCCACTTTCAATGCGCATCCAGATTGATACTTAGAGTCATCTGGATTTAGTGTCAAAGCTTGCATCGGCGTAACCCTTTACGACGAACTCTTTATCACCTCCATAATCGAGAAACATTTCCTTAGTCATCCAGTTACTAAGGATAATTTTGACCGTTGTACAGTGATCTACTTATGGATCACTATTGTACCCCCTTGACAAACTCATGGTAAGGTACACAACATGTTTGGTACACAGCATGGCATACTTTATAGAACCTATGGCTGAGGCATAGGGAATGACTTTTCATTCTCTCTATATTTTTCTGCCGTGGTTTGGCTTTGAGTCTTACTCAACTTCACACCTTACAAGTTAGGCAAGAACTCTTTCTTTGACTGATCCATTTTGAATTACTTCAAAATCTTATCAAGGTATGTACTCATCGAAAGTCTTATCAAGCGTCTTGATCTATCTTTATAGATCTTGATGCTCAATATGTAAGCAGCTTTACCAAGGTCTTTCTTTGAAAAACTCCTTTCAATTACTCCTTTATGCTTTCCAGAAAATTCTACATCATTTCCGATCGACAATATGTCATTCACATATACTTATCAGAAGGGTTGTAGTGCTCCCACTCACTTATTGTGAATACAGGCTTCACCGCAAGTCTGTATAAATCTATATGCTTTGATCAACTTATCAAAGCGTATATTCCAACTCCGAGATGCTTGCACCACTCCATAGATGGATCGCTGGAGCTTGCACAATTTGCTAGCACCTTTAGGATTGACAAAACCTTCTGGTTGCATCATATACAACTCTTCTTTAATAATTCCATTAAAGAACGCAGTTTTGTTATCCATTTGCCAGATTTCATAAAATGTGGCAATTGCTAACATGATTCGGACAGACTTAAGCATCGCTACAGGTGAGAAAGTCTCATCGTAGTCAACTCCTTGAACTTGTCGAAAACCTTTCGCAACAAGTCGAGCTTTGTAAACAGTAATATTACCGTCTGCGTCGGTCTTCCTCTTGAAGATCCATTTATTTTCGATGGCTTGCCGATCATCGGGCAAGTCAACCAAAGTCCATACATTGTTCTCATACATGGATCCCATCTCAGATTTCATGGCTTCAAGCCATTTTGCGGAATCTGGGCTCATCATCGCTTCCTCATAGTTCGTAGGTTCATCATGGTCTAGTAACATGATTTCCAGAACTGGGTTGCGGTACCACTCTGGTGCGGAACGTACTCTGGTTGATCTACGACGTTCAGTAGAGACTTGATCCGAAGTTTCATGATCATTATCATTAACTTCCTCACTAATTGGTGTAGGAATCACTGGAACAATTTCCTGTAATGTACTACTTTCCAATCCGGGAGAAGGTACAATTACCTCATCAAGTTCTACTTTCCTCCCACTCACTTCTTTCGAGAGAAACTCTTTTTCTAGAAAGGATCCGTTCTTAGCAACGAATATTTTGCCTTTGGATCTGTGATAGAAGGTGTACCCAACAGTTTCTTTTGGGTATCCTATGAAGATATACTTCTCCGGTTTGGGTTCGAGCTTATCATGTTGAAACTTTTTCACATCAGCATCGCAGTCCCAAACTTTAAGAAACAACAACTTTGGTTTCTTGCCAAACCACAGTTCTTAAGGCGTTGTCTCAACGGATTCAGATGAGGCCCTTATTTAACGTGAATGCAGCTGTCTCTAATGCATGACCCAAAACGATAGTGGTAAATCGGTAAGAGACATCATAGATCGCACCATATCCAATAAAGTACGGTTACGACGTTCGGACACACCATTATGCTGTGGTGTTTCGGGTGGCGTGAGCTGTGAAACTATTCCATATTGTTTCAAATGAAGACCAAACTCGTAACTCAAATATTCTCCTCCACGATCAGATCGTAGAAACTTTATTTTCTTGTTACAATGATTCTCTACTTCACTCTGAAATTCTTTGAACTTTTCAAATGTTTCAGATTTGTGCTTTATTAAGTAGATATACCCATATCTGCTCAAATCATCAGTGAAGGTTAGAAAATAACGATACCCGCCGCGAGCTTCAACACTCATTGGTCCGCATACATCAGTATGTATGATTTCCAACAAATATGTTGCTCGCTCCATAGTTCCAGAGAACGGAGTTTTTAGTCATCTTGCCCATGAGGCATGGTTCGCAAGCACCAAGTGATTCATAATCAAGTGATTCCAAAATTCCATCATTATGGAGTTTCTTCATGCGTTTTACACCAATATGACTTAAACGGCAGTGCCACAAATAAGTTGCACTATCATTATTAACCTTGCATCTTTTGGCTTCAATATTATGAATATGTGTATCACACGATCGAGATCCAACAAACTATTTTCATTGGGTGTATGACCATAGAAGGTTTTATTCATGTAAACAGAACAACAATTATTCTCTAACTTACATGAATAACCGTATTGCAGTAAATATGATCAAATCACATTCATGCTCAACACAAACACCAAATAACAGTTATTTAGGTTCAACACTAATCCTGAAAGTATAGGGAGTGTGCGATGATGATCATATCAATCTTGGAACTGCTTCCAATACACATCGTCACTTCATCCTTTAACTAGTTTATGTTCATTATGCAACTCCCACTTCGAGTTACTACTCTTTAGCAACTGAACCAATATCAAATACCGAGGGGTTGCTATGAACACTAGTAAAATACACATTAATAATCTGTATATCAAATATACCTTTGTTCACTTTGCCATCCTCCTTATCCGCCAAGTATCTAGGGCAGTTCCACTTCTAGTGACCATTTCCTTTGCAGTATAAGCACTTGTTTCAGGCTTGAGTTTAGCTTTGGGTTTCTTCACGGGAGTGACAACTTGCTTGTTATTCTTCTTGAAGTTCCCCTTCTATCCCTTTGCCCTTTACTTGAAACAAGTGGTCTTGTTAACCATCAACACTTGATGCTTTTTCATGATTTCTACCTTCGCCTACTTCAGTATCGCGAAGAGCTGGGAATTCCTTTCGTCATCCCTTGCATATTATAGTTCATCACAAAGTTCTACTAACTTGGTGATAGTGACTAGAGAACTTTGTCAATTACTATCTTATCTGGAAGATTAACTCCCACTTGATTAAAGTAATTGTAGTACCCAGACAATCTGAGCACATGCTCACTGGTTGAGCTATTCTCCTCCATCTTGTAGGCAAAGTACTGTCAGAGGTCTTATACCTCTCGACACGGGCATGAGTATGAAATACTAATTTCAACTCTTGGAACATCTTATATGCTCCATGGCGTTCAAAACGTTTTTGAAGTCCCGGTTCTAAGCCGTAAAGCATGGTGCACTTAAACTATCAAGTAGTCATCATATCGAGCTTTTGTCAAAACGTTCATAACGTCTACATCTGCTCCTGCAATAGGTCTGTCACCTAGCGGTGCATCAAGGACATAATTCTTCTGTGCAGCAATGAGGATAATCCTCAGATCACGGAACAATTCCGCATCATTGCTACTAACATTTTTCAACTTGGTTTTCTCTAGGAACATATGAAAAATAAACGGGGAGCAATATCGCGAGCTATTGATCTACAACATAGATATGCTAATACTACCAGGACTAACTTCATGATAAATTAAAGTTCAATTTAATCATATTAATTTAAAGAACTCCCACTTAGATAGACATCCCTCTGGTCATCTAAATGATCACGTGATCCAAATCAACTAAACCATGTCCGATCATCACGTCAGATGGAGTAGTTTCAATGGTGAACATCTTATGTTGATCATATCTACTATATGATTCACGCTCGACCTTTCGGTCTCCAGTGTTCCGAGGCCATATCTGTATATGCTAGGCTCGTCAAGTTTAACCCGAGTATTCTGCGTGTGCAAAACTGGCTTACACCCGTTGTATTTGAACGTAGAGCTTATCACACCCGATCATCACGTGGTGTCTCGGCACGACGAACTTTCGCAACGGTGCATACTCAGGGAGAACACTTATACCTTGAAATTTAGTAAGGGATCATCTTATAATGCTACCGTCGTTCTAAGAAAAATAAGAAGCATAATAAGATAAACATCACATGCAATCAAAATATGTGACATGATATGGCCATCATCATCTTGTGCTTTTGATCTCCATCTCCAAAGCACCGTCATGATCACCCTCACAAAACATGATCATCTCATACAAAAACCGTATAACTCATCATGTCTTGACCATATCACATCACAACATGCCCTGCAAAAACAAGTTAGACGTCCTCTACTTTGTTGTTGCAAGTTTTACGTGGCTGCTACGGGCTTTAGCAAGAACCGTTCTTACCTACGCATACAAAACCACAACGATGTTTCGTCAAGTATGTGCTGTTTTAACCTCCACAAGGACCGGGCGTAGCCACACTTGATTCAGCTAAAGTGAGAGAGACAGACACCCGCCAGTCACCTTTAAGCAACGAGTGCTCGTAACGGTGAAACCAGTCTCGCGTAAGCGTACGCGTAATGTCGGTCCGGGCCGCTTCATCTCATAATACCGCCGAAGCAAAGTATGACATGCTGGTAAGCAGTATGACTAGTATCGCCCACAACTCATTGTGTTCTACTCGTGCATATCATCTACGCATAAACCTGGCTCATGATGCCACTGTTGGGAAACGTAGTATTTTAAAAACTTCCTACGATCACGCAAGATCTATCTACCAGATGCATAGCAACAAGAGGGAAGAGTGTGTCTACGTACCCTCGTAGACCGGGAGCGGAAGCGTCAAGTGACGCGGTTGATGTTGTCGAACTTCTTCGCGATCCAACCGATCAAGCACCGAACGTACGGCACCTCCGCATTCAGCACACGTTCAGCTTGATGACGTCCCACGAGCTCTTGATCCAGTTGAGCTTCACGGGAGAGTTTCGTCAGCACGACGGCGTGGTGACGGATATGATGTGTTCACCGGCGCAGGGCTTCGCCTAAGCTCCGCGACGGTATGACCGAGGTGTGATTCTGTGGAGGGGGGCACCGCACACGGCTAAAACAATTCAACTTGTGTGTCTTTGGGTGCCCCCTTGCCCCCGTATATAAAGGAGCAAGGGAGGGAGGCCGGCCGGCCCTTCCTGGTGCGGCTAGGGAAGGAGTCCTATTAGGAATAGGATTGCAATCCTATTCCTAGTAGGATTCACCAAAAGGAAGAAGGGGGAAAGGAATAGGAGAGGTGGCGCCCCCCCCCCCAATCCTAGTCCAACTAGGAACCCTAGGTGGGGCGCCGGCCAGCCCTATGGGCTGCCTCTCTCTTCCCCTTTAGGCCCACTATGGACCATCCCCTCTCGTAGGGGGTTCCGGTAACCCCCTCCGGCAATCCCGATAAATCCGAAACTTTTCCGGAACACTTCCGGTGTCCGAATATAGCCGTCCAATATATCAATATTTATGTCTCGGACATTCCGAGACTCCTCGTCATGTCCGTGATCTCATCCGGGACTCCGAACTACCTTCGGTACATCAATACTCATAAACTCATAATACCGATCGTCATCAAACGTTAAGCGTGCGGACCCTACGGGTTCGAGAACTATGTAGACATGACCGAGACTCATCTCCGGTCAATAACCAATAGCGGAACCTGGATGTTCATATTGGCTCCTACATATTCTACGAAGATCTTTTATCGGTCAGAACCGCATAACTACATACGTTGTTCCTTTTGTCAAACGGTATGTTACTTGCCCGAGATTCGATCGTCGGTATCTCTATACCTAGTTCAATCTCGTTACCGGCAAGTCTCTTTACTCGTTCTGTAACACATCATCTCGTGACTAACTCATTAGTCTTTTGCTTGCAAGGCTTATTGTGATGTGTGTTACCGAGAGGGCCCAGAGATACCTCTCCGACACTCGGAGTGACAAATCCCAATCTTGATCTATGCCAACACCACGAATACTTTCGGAGACACCTGTAGAGCATCTTTATGATCACCCAGTTACGTTGTGACGTTTGATAGCACACAAGGTGTTCCTACGGTATTCGGGAGTTGCATAATCTCATAGTCATAGGAACATGTATAAGTCATGAAGAAAGCAATAGCAGTTAAACTAAACGATCATAGTGCTATGCTAACGGATGGGTCTTGTCCATCACATCATTCTCCTAATGATGTGATCCCGTTGATCAAATGACAACTCATGTCTATGGCTAGGAAACATAACCATCTTTGATCAATGAGCTAGTCTAGTAGAGGCATACTAGGGACATACTGTTTTGTCTATGTATTCACACATGTACTAAGTTTCCGGTTAATACAATTCTAGCATGAATAAAAGACATTTATCATGATATAAGGAAATACAAATAACATCTTTATTATTGCCTCTAGGGCATATTTCCTTCAGCTTGGTGGTGGGAATTTAGTCCCACCTTGCTAGCTGAGAGCGACGAGCACCTGTTTATAAGCCCCGATGTCTCTTCCATCATGAACTCCTCTGAACTGCAGGCCTATGGGCCTAAACTGACACTGCTATGCATGTGGGCTTGCTAGGCTTTCTACGGGCCTGAATCCTGGCCCACGATTGGGTTTCCAGTCGTATTCAGGTCATGGTGGCCCAGTAGGTGGCATTTTTTGTTTTTTTTTCATTTTTTCTTTGTTGCTTTTTTTCTACTTTTAACAAAATACTTACTGTTGCTATTTTTATTTATTTTATCAAATTTTATTTACTTTACTTTATTAAAGTTTATTTTGTTTCTACTTATTTATTTTATTTTTATCCTACTTATTATTTTTTTTCTTTTTTTCTTTTTTTTATGAAAATTATTTTTTCTTTTAATGTTTTGAATAGAAAATACTTTGATAATTTTAGTTGCATAAATTTTATATAATTCTAGTTTCACTAATACTAGAGGTTTATAAAAGCTTTTTGGTTGATTCCTTTAGCTATTAGAGTTTCATTAAAGTTTTCTAGTTCATTCTTTTTTCTATTAGAGTTTCATTAAAGTATCTAGTTAATTCTTTTAGTTTATTATTTTTGCTATTAGAGTTTCATAAAAGTTTTCCAGTTCATTCCTTTTTATATTAGTTCATTCTTTGAGCTAAATGACCCTGAAATTGAAAAGCATTTCAAATGAACTCTGAAAAGGTTGAAAGTTGGCATGGCATGTGCAAAAAAGGCATCATCATAATAGTTGTGGAGAGAAAGTTGTGGAGAGAAAGTCATCATCTCTTAGAAAGGGATTTCATTTCTTCACATGTAATTGCAGTGATATTCTAGATCAAAGGCATCATCATAATAGTTGTGGAGAGAAAGTCTTCACTTTTTCTTCGCTTGTGTCCTTTGCTTATTGCGCCGTAACCATGGATAATCTTCATCGTTTATCAGGGTGCTTGGGTCAGCCTTGACTTTGAAAGGGGGAATTTCATGAAACTTTTCATAATCTTCGGAAATGTATGTCTTGCCCTTCACTCCCACGATGTCTCTTTTTCGTGAAAGAACTATGTGGCACTTTGGCTCATTGTATGATGTGTTTGCTTCCATATCTTTTCTTTTTCTGGTTTTTGTAGACATGTCCTTCACATAGAAAACATGCGCCACATCATTGGCTAGGACGAACGGTTCGTCTGTGTACCCAAGATTGTTTAGATCCACTGTTGTCATTCCGTAATCTGGGTCTACCTGTACCCCGCCTCCTAACAGATTGACCCATTTGCACTTAAAAAAGGGACCTTAAAATCATGTCCGTAGTCAAGTTCCCATATGTCCACTATGTAACCATAATATGTGTCATTTCCCTTCTTGGTTGCTGCATCAAAGCGGACACCGCCGTTTTGGTTGGTGCTCTTTTGATCTTGGGCGATCGTGTAAAATGTATTCCCATTTATCTCGTATCCTTTGTAAGTCAATACAGTCGAAGATGGTCCCCTGGATAACAAGTACAGCTCATCACAAACAGTGTTGTCACCTCTGAGACGTGTTTCCAACCAACTGCCAAAAGTATTGATGTGTTCACATGTAATCCAGTCATCACACTGCTCCGGGTGTTTGGAGCGCAGACTGTTCTTGTGTTCATCGACATACGGGGTCACCAGGGTAGAGTTTTGTAGAAGTGTGTGGTGTGCTTCAGACCAAGAATGCACGTCCCTGCATATTATTGACTGCCCTTCAAGCGTGCCTTTTCCAGTCAGTCTCCCCTCATACCGCAATTTAGGGAGACCAATCTTCTTAAGGCCAGGAATGAAGTCAACACAAAACCCAATGACATCCTCTGTTTGATGGCCCATGGAGATGCTTCCTTCTGGCCTAGCGCGGTTACGGACATATTTCTTTAGGACTCCCATGAACCTCTCAAAGGGGAACATATTGTGTAGAAATACGGGGCCCAGAAGGACAATCTCGTCGACTAGATGAACTAGGACGTGCATCATGATATTGAAGAAGGATGGTGGGAACACCAACTCGAAACTAACAAGACATTGCGCCACATCACTCCTTAGCCTTGGTATGATTTCTGGATCGATCACCTTCTGAGAGATTGCATTGAGAAATGCACATAGCTTCAGAATGGCTAATCGGGCGTTTTCCAGTAGAAGCCCCCTCAGTGCAACCGAAAGCAGTTGCGTCATAATCACGTGGCAGTCATGAGACTTTAGGTTCTGGAACTTTTTCTCTGCCATATTTATTATCCCCTTTATATTAGACGAGAAGCCAGACGGGGCCTTGCTACCTCTTGAGCTTGCGTTGTATTCCCTCGAAGAGGAAAGGGAAATGCAGCACAGTAGCGTAAGTATTTCCCTATGTTTTTGAGAACCAAGGTATCAATCTAGTAGGAGACCACGCGCGAGTCCCTCGCACCTACACAAACAAATAAGAACTTCGCAGCCAACGCGATAACAGGTTGTCAATCCCTTTACGGTCACTTACGAAAGTGAGATCTGATAGAGATGATAGTTTATATTTTTGGTATTTTTGGTTTAATAGAACAGCAAATAAAAGCGATAAAAGTAAAGTAGATGTAGATTGATATGTTGAGAATAGACCCGGAGGCCATAGTTTTCTCTAGTGGCTTCTCTCATGATAGCGATATTCTACGGCGGGTAAACAAACTACTGTCGAGCAATTGATAGAAAAGCGAATAATTATGAGACTATCTAGGCATGATCATTGTATATAGGCATCACGTCCGAGACAAGTAGACCGAAACGATTCTGCATCTACTACTATTACTCCACATATCGACCGCTATCCAGAATGCATCTAGTGTATTGAGTTCATAAGAACAGAGTAACGCCTTAAGCAAAATGACATGATGTAGAGGGATAAACTCAAGCAATATGATGTAAACCCCATCTTTTTATCCTCCATGGCAACAATACAATACGTGCCTTGTTGCCCCTACTGTCTCTGGTAAAGGACACCGCAAGATTGAACCCAAAGCCAAGCACTTCTCCCATTGCAAGAACTATAGATCTAGTAGGCCAAACCAAACCAATAATTTGAAGAGACTTGCAAGGATATTATGAGCACACATAAAAAGTTCGAGAAGAACGAAATATCTTTCATAGATAACCTTGATCATAAACTCACAATTCATCGGATCTCGACAAACACACCGCAAATAGAGATTACATCGAATAGATCTCCTCGAAGACCGAGGAGAACTCTGTATTGAGATCCAGAGAGAGAGAAGAAGCCATCTAGATACTAGCTATGGACCCGAAGGTCTCTGGTAAACTACTCACAACTCATGGTGAGGGTGATGATGATGATGATGAAGGCCTCCGTGATGGAACCCCCTCCGGTGGAGCTCCGGAACAGGCTCCAAGATGGGATCTTCATGGGAACAGAAGGTACGACGGTGGAATTAGGGTTTTCTCTCTGTTCACGGAGTTTCTGGGGTACGTGGACTTATATAGGAAGAAGGAGGGCACCGGGGGACGCTCGAGGGGGCCACGAGGCAGGGGGGCGCGCCCTGGGAAGGGGGCGCCCCCCACCCTCGTGGGCCAGCCCTCCGTCCCTTGACGTGGTTCTCAAGCTCCACGTACGTGATTTTCTCCAAAAATATCTCTCACGAAGGTTTCATTCCGTTTGGACTCCGTTTGATATTCTTTTTCTGTAAAACCCTGAAATAGGCAAAAAACAGCAATCTGGACTGGGCCTTTGGGTTAGTAGGTTAGTCCCAAAAATGATATAAAAGTGAACGATAAAGCCCATTAAACATCCAAGACTTCATAAATAATAGCATGGAACAATAAAAAATTATAGATACGTTGGAGACGTATCAAGCATCCCCAAGCTTAATTCCTGCTCGTCCTCGAGTAGGTAAATGATAAAGAAAGAATTTTTGATGTGGAATGCTAACCAATATAGTTTTTCAATGTAATTCTCTTAATTGTGGCATGAATGTTCAGATCTGAAAGATTCAAGATAAAAGTCTATATCGACATAAGAAATAATAATACTTCAAGCAATACTAACGAAGCAATCATGTCTTCTCAAAATACTATGGCTAAAGAAAGTTATCCCTACAAAATCATATAGTGTTGCCTATGCTCCCTCGTTATCACACAAAAATATTCATATCATGCACAACCCCAATTTCAGCCAAGCATTTGTTTTCATACTCTATGTTTTCAAACCTTTCAACTTTCACGCAATACATGAGCGTGATCCATGGACATAGCACTATGGGTGGAATAGAGGTGGTTGCGGAGAAGACAAAAAAGGAGGGAGATAGTCTCACATCAACGAGGCGTATCAACGGGCTATGGAGATGCCCATCAATAGATATTAATGTGAGTGAGTAGGGATTGACATGCAACGGATGCACTAGAGCTAAATATGAATGAAAGCTCAACAACAGAAACTAGTGGATGTGCATCCAACTTGCTTGCTCACGAAGACCTAGGGCATTTGAGGAAGCCCATCGTTGGAATATACAAGCCAAGTTCTAAAATGAAAATTCCCACTAGTATATGAAAGTGACTAAACATAAGACTCTCTACTATGAAGAATATGGTGCTACTTTGAAGCACAAGTGTGGAAAAAAGATAGTAGCAATTGTCCCTTTTTTTCTTTTCCTTTTTTTCCTTTTTTTTTGGGACTTTCTTTTTTTCTTTGGCCTTTCTTTTTCTTTTTTTGTTCTCTTCTTTTTTTGTGGAGGGGCTTTAAAATGATATAAAAGTGAATGATATAGCCCATTAAACATCCAAGACTTCATAAATAATAGCATGGAACAATCAAAAATTATAGATACGTTGCAGACGTATCAGACCTTCATACTGAGCACGCATGCAAAGAAGATTTCCTTCTCTTCTTCGGTAAGAGCGTAGCTGGCAGGACCTTCATACTGCTTTGGAGGTAGGCCGTCTTTTCATGCAAACGTTGCAGGTCCTCTCGTGCCTCCTGTGTATCTTTTGTCTTCCCATACACACCCAAGAAGCCTAGCAGGTTCATGCAAAGGTTCTTCGTCACGTGCATCATGTCGATTGAAGAGCGGACCTCTAGGTCTTTCTACTAGGGTAGGTCCCAAAATTTAGATTTCTTCTTCCACATGGGTGCGCGTCCCTCGGCGTCATTCGGAACAGATAGTCCGCTGAGACCCTTTCCAAAGATTACCTGTAAATCATTGACCATAGCAAGTACGTGATAACCGGTACGCATGGCGGGCTTCTTCCGGTGATCTGCCTCGCCTTTGAAATGCTTGCCTTTCTTTCGACATTGATGGTTGGTCGGAAGAAATCGACGATGCCCCAGGTACACATTCTTCCTGCATCTGTCCAGGTATATACTCTGGGTGTCATCTAAACAGTGCGTGCAGGTGTGGTATTCCTTGTTTGTTTGTCCTGAAAGGTTACTGAGAGCAGGCCAATCGTTGATGGTTACAAACAGCAACGCATGTAGGTCAAATTCCTCCTGGTTGGCCTCATCCCACACACGTACACCTTTTCCATTCCACAGCTATAAAATTTCTTCAACTAATGGCCTTAGGTACACATCAATGTTGTTGCCGGGTTGCTTAGGGCCTTGGATGAGTATTGGCATCATAATGAACTTCCGCTTCATGCACAGCCAAGGAGGAAGGTTATAGATACATAGAGTCACGGGCCAGGTGTTGTGATTGCTGCTCTGCTCCCCAAAAGGATTAATGACATCCGCGCTTAAACCAAACCATACGTTCCTTGCGTCACCTATAAACTCCTCCCAGTACGTTCTCTCGATTCTTCTCCACTGTGACCCATCAGCGGGTGCTCTCAACTTCCCGATTTTCTTACGGTCCTCTGCGTGCCATCGCATCAACTTGGCATGCTCTTTGTTTCTGAACAGACGTTTCAACTGTGGTATTATAGGAGCATACCACATCACCTTGGTAGGAAACTTCTTCCTTGGGCGCTCGCCGTCAACATCACCAGGGTCATCTCATCTAATCTTATACCGCAATGCACCGCATACCGGGCATGCGTTCAAATCCTCGTACGCACCACGGTACAGGATGCAGTCATTAGGGCATGCATGTATCTTATGCACCTCCAGTACTAGAGGGCATACGACCTTGTTTGCTGCGTACGTACTGTCGGGTAATTTGTTATCCTTTGGAAGCTTCTTCTTCAATATTTTGAGTAGCTTCTCAAATCCCTTGTCAGGCACACCATTCTCTGCCTTCCACTACAGCAATTCCAGTACGGTACCGAGCTTCGTGTTGCCATCTTCGCAATTGGGGTACAACCCTTTTTTGTAATCCTCCAACATGCGATCAAACTTCAGCTTCTCCTTTTTCACTTTTGCACTGTCTCCTTGCATCAACAATGACCCGGCGGAGATCATCATCGGGCACAACATCGTCTGGTTCCTCTTGACCTTCAGCAGCTTCCCCCGTTGCAGCATCACCGTATTTCGGGGGCACATAGTTGTCATCGTCCTCTTCTTCTTCGTTGTCTTCCATCATAACTCCTATTTCTCCGTGCTTGGTCCAAACATTATAGTGTGGCATGAAACCCTTATAAAGCAGGTGGGTGTCAACGAATGCTAGTAGACAACCCAATTACTTCTCGAGCTGGACAAGTTTCGAGGAATGGCTCCCGCACGGGGACGATCACATCCCCTTAATCTCCTTTGTTTATCACTGCCAAAAGTTTTCTGATTTCTCATGAACAAAGCATGAAGGAGGGTTTGTTTGTTGTATTATCTTTTATGAGCCGGGCGCACTCATGCCAGTTCCTTCTCGTATTAGGGGTTTGCAGATTAGACATGCAATCCCGGGGTAAAACTTGTCCAACTTGAAAAGATCATGAATTAACTACTACTTCCTCATGAGCTAAAACAGAGGCACAAAACAGGGGTAAATTTGAATAATTTCGAGATGGTACAAGAAAGTCTTTGTTAGGATGGCAGGTAAATACCACATAGGAAGGTATGGTGGACTCATATGGAATAACTGGTTTGAAAGGATTTGGATGCACAAGCAGAATTCCGCTTAGTACGAGCGAAGGCTAGCAAGAGACTGGGAAGCGACCAACTAGAGAGCAATAACGGTCATAATCATGCAGAGCGACAAAGCAACATTGAATCGGGCATGAAAGTGATATAACTATTCTGAAACTCAAAGATCATCAAGGCAAAGCAGACTTTTTAGTCTTAAACATGTGTAAACATGTGCCAAGTCAATCCAAGAATTCTCCAAAGGTAAATACCACCTTAGTATACCAAACTATGAACAGTGCAATGCATGTAAATCATTTCAATAACACATTATATACTCTAGCTATTTGAGACTAGCCACAAGGAAAGCATGAAACACTGGAAGAGCATTGTAAACAGAGCACTATGTCGCTACAAGCTGGTCTCTAGCTCATAGGTACAGGCATATGTACAAAAGTAGAAACAAGAAGAGTTCATACCGGTTTTCCCTTGTTGCTTCCCTTTAGTCGATCTTCGTCATTACTACCTCGTCACTTGCACGATCGAACGTAGGAAATATAATCAAATGCCATCACGGACTCGAGCTGAACTCTGAAAACAAAGCAAACTAAAGAGAGAAAGGAAATCTTTTTGGATTATTTTAAAGGTTGAACGAAAGCAAAAGAAAGAGAAAATCTTTTTGTTGTTTTTGCAAAGAAAGAAATAAAGAAGAACGGGCAAAAACTTCGAAAAGATCAAAACTAATAAAACGGATAATACAATGGAAAAATGAGAAGGGCACGTACTCCCCCAAGCTTAGGCTTTTGGCCTAAGTTGGTAGTAGCTACTGCCCCCAGGAGCCTCCTGCTCCGGGGGAATGCTGGTGAGTCCAAGGGTCGTAGAAGGATTCCGGCGCATACACCGAACTCCTCGGATCCTCCCACGAAGAATGGTCCGTACTCCAAGCAGAGGAAGACCCTTCACCAAACTGGGTGACGGTCTCCCCCTGAAAAGGTGGTTACTCACCGTGCTCCTCCTCGTCGGGCACAACCCCCTCCATGGGGTTATGAAACTGATGCTGGGCCATGAACTCATCGAACTGGATAACGTCAAAGGACCATTCGTTCCTGCGAGAAAAATCAAACAAAAGAGGTGCAGGTAGACGGATCTCGCGTTCCGCGGTAGTTCCGAAACGCAAGATATAAACAAGATTACCAAGCTCAGAAGTCATGGTAACAAACTTATGCCTTTTCATAGCAGCAAGATCAAAACTTAAATAAGTAAAAGGCTTATCATCAGGGTGTGGGGTGCCTTTAAGATATTCTTAGATAAGTGTGGCATAAACGCCACCAAATAAACCTCCCCTGTTACCGTTCATAGCAAGGCATCGAGCAATTAAGGCACCCATATTATAATCAAACCTCCCTGAGAGGGCGGTTGCCAGGATAGCAATATCCGGCGCAGAAATGTTGCTCGTGTTGTCATGAGCTAACACCCCTCTAGCAACATAATATGCAAAATACCTGAGGTGAGGGAATAAGATGCTGGAGATTTTTGACCGATGAATATCCCTCGTACCCATGCTGCAGAGTGAGTTGAAGACGATTTTCAGCTCGGAGGGCTGAGAGGTCATCTTAGCCGTCCGCCCAACGTTTGGCACACCTATTATTTCACAAAACTTTCCCAAGGGCATGGTGATAAGATCATTGTAAATTTTAAACTCAATAGCACCAGTATCAGGGTTATATCTAAAACTGTTAATGAAACCGGAGGTGAGTTTTTGATACTGAGTAACACGGCACGTGACGAGCCGTGTCAAACCTGCATTAGCACAAAGATTATAAAACTCATCCTTGATTCCCGCAGCTTCAAGGAATTCATCACATGGAAACATCATAGCACGTGCTGGACTTGTGTCTTCCAACAACTCTAGGGGCACATGATCTTCATTGTAGCTCACCCTAGCAGTCGAGGGTGAAGCTGCGGCTCTAGTAACTCGATCGGAGTGCGCGGGCCTCTTCTTCTCAAGCCACCCCTTTGCCCTTCCTAACAAACTCATTTCTGAAATTTTTGGCAAATTACAAAAACAAGGATTTAAACAAAGTGGTTAAGGCAAACTACTCAACTTACTTACCTAAGGCATAAACTTGCATCAAAACTTGGAAAATAAATTTTTACACATGCATGCAAGCTCATCTACACAGCACCAAGAACTACTAAATACTCACAAATGAAACCCCAATCAGAAATCTAATTGGAGGGGTGGAGGAGTTACATACCAGGGAGTATTTGTTCAAAATCTCAGCTCGAATGATAGGCTATAGAGAGAGATCAAAAATCGCCTCCAAGAGCAGCAAGAACGCAAGAACAAGTGTAGAACTCATGTTTTTGGAGAGAAAGAGAGAGATAGGAAGAAGACTCACCTGGAGGGGGGTCTTGTGGGCCCCAGGCGCCCTATGGGCGAGGCCAGGGGGCAGGCCACGCTAGCTGGCCGCCTGGGCCACTGGTGGCCCCCCTGGTCAGCCCCAGGTGCCTCTGGGTCACTCCCGGCATGGAAATTTTTATTTTTATTTTTCTGGAATTTTTCTGAAAACTTCACTGTTGAAAATTTTTCGAAGTTCAAAAAGCTGCAAGACTTTCTGAAAACTTAAAGTAGTGATTAGTATTTGTGAAGCTTCAAAACATAAACACTTGGTACAGCAAGGAGAACAAAAGCTAAAACAAATGAAAACATAACAAGCTCAACTTTTTACCTATATAAAACATGCTCATTAGTAAGGTTGATCAAGTCTTACCAACGAATAGGCGATATATAGAGCAAAAAGTCTCACCTCTTACGAAGTGATCATTGCACCTTTACCTTGATGGACATTGTCCCCACCATAATAGTTTTGTATTTGTGGTGCACATGTAGTGGACAGTCCCATTCTCCAATCTTCACGGTCTCGATATTTTCTATAGAGTTGAGGCCAAGCCTCTTGTCGGTCTTCTTTGGAAAATACACCGTGTGTTCGTTATCATTCACATTGAATGTAACCTTTCCTTTATTGCAATCAATAATAGCACCTGCGATGTTAAGAAAAGGTCTACCAAGAATAATGGACATGCTCCCATCCTCGGGCATGTCAAGCACAACAAAATCAGTAAGGATCAAACAATTAGCAACTTCTACAGGAACATCCTCACAAATACCTATCGGAACGGCGGTTGACTTGTCAGCCATCTGAAGAGAGATATCTGTAGGGATTAGCTTCTCTAAACAAAGCCTCTTGTAAAGAGAGAAAGGCATAACACTCACTCCTGCTCCAAGATCGCATAAAGCAGTTTTGACATAATTATTCTTTATGGAGCAAGGAATGGTGGGTATACCTGGATCACCAAGCTTCTCGGGAATCTTGCCACTGAAAGAGTAGTTAGCAAGCATAGTAGATATTGCTTCACTAGGAACTTTTCTTTTATTAGTGACAATATCTTTCATATATTTTGAATAGGGAGGTAACTTAATAGCATCAGTCAAAGGGATTTGAAGAAAAAGAGGTTTAATCCACTCACAAAACTTATTGTAATGCTCTTCTTCTTTAGATTTGAGAGACTTACCTGGAAAGGGCATGTGTTTCTGTATCCATGGTTCTCTTTCCTTCCCATGCCTTCTTGCGACGAAGTCTTCTCTAGTGTACTTCTTGCGTTTGTCAGGTGCTTCTTCTTCTCGAACTTCAGGCGGATCATTCTTCTCATTATCCTTACCTTCAGGTTCGGCACCGTCTTTGGTCTCAGCATCGGAGATAGATACACTGTTGGGATCAACAGCTGGCTCTTCATCTGTAATAGGATCATTGGAATTGTCAGCCTCCTTGTGTTTCTTCTTCTTCTTCTTTGGAGAGCCAACAATTTCTTCTTCCTGCATTTGAGAATCTTGCTCGATTCTCCTCGGATGCCCCTCTGGATAGAGAGGATCTTGAGTGCTAGTTCCTCCTCGGGTCTTAATCCCGAAGGCCTGCAAATCATCTTGTTTGGCATTGTTAGCAAGTAAATCTTTTTGCACATTAGAAATTTGTTCAAGCTGAGTTTGAACCATATGAAAATGCTTCACAAGACATCTAACATCATTAACTGTTCTACCTAGAACATCAAGCAAACTTTTGATAGCAAGGGAATTATCATGCAATTGACTTTGTATCCTCTCATCAAAATGATTTTGTTTCATAATAAAATTATCAAACTCATCTAAACATTGATCAGGAGGCTTACCATGAGGGATGTCACTTGCGTTGAAATCTAAAAGAGAGTGTACCTCTACCATAGGAGGGTGAGTGGTAGGCTCACACAACTTCTCAATAGGGGGTAGATTCTTCACGTCTTCAGTTTTAATACCCTTCTCTTTAATAGACTTCTTTGCTTCTCGCATATCTTCGGGGCTTAGAACAAACATGCCCCTCTTCTTTGGTGGTGGAGGTGGTTCAGGGACGGACCAATCTTCATGGTTTTTGGCAATCCTGCCCATCAAATCCTCTGCATCGTCCGGTGTTCTTTTCCTGAAAACACAACCAGCACAACTGTCCAAATAGGACCTGGATTCATCAGTTTGACCAGCATAAAATATATCGATTAATTCATTCTTAGGGACTCCATGTCCTGGTCTAGCCCAGATCAGACTACAGTACCTCCCCCAAACTTTAGGGAGGTGCTCATCCTGCAACTGTTTAAAGTTATAAATTCTTTGTAAAGCAGCATGTTGCATACGAGCAGGAAAGTACTTATCAAGAAAAGAGTAAGCTAAGTCTTGAGGACTCCTAATGGAACCACATGGGAGTGAATCATACCATGTTTTAGCACCTTCCTTCAAAGAGAAAGGAAGAAGCTTAGTCACATAAAAGTTTCGTTTCTTCTCATCCGTGGTAAACAAGCCACCCAACTCAGTGAGTTTGGTCAGGTGTGCAATAGCATCAACATTTTCTCTGCCATAAAAGGGGTCAGCTTCAACCATAGGTATAAGTGAAAGATCAACAGAGAAATCATAATCGGGATCATCGATGCATATAGGAGATGTAGCAAATTCAGGATCAGGAACGGTCTTGTTCTTCAAGGAGTGTTTTCCAAGCAGCTTCTTAATAGCTTCAGGGTCAGAGCCGGCAAACTCTGTCAGTTCCCTGCATAAATCATCATCAAGCATACTGTAATCATCATCAAGGAGTCTCTCCTTGAGTTTACTCAAATCAGGATAATCATAAGTTCCACCAATAGGGTAGCGAGTAACAGGAATTTCAATTTTAGATTTTTTTTGCAGCAGCAGCGATCTATTTTTCAAGAGCATAACCAAGTGAACTAATATCATCAAGAGTAGTAGAAGCATCATCAAGAGTATCGGACATAGTAACAGATTCAGTAGGAGCATCATGTGGTGGTGGTGAGGCAAACTTACTCATAACAGAAGGTGAATCAAGTGTAGCACTAGTGTTCAGAACAGTACCTCTTCTTGTAGTGGATAGTAAGATCAGAACCTTGGGGTCTCCTTTCTTACCCATAGCGGATGAAGTGCAGCAGGTAGGATACTTCAAGTAGACTTGTAAATATTGCTATGGCTCCCTGGCAACGGCGCCAGAAAATGGTACTTGATAACCCTCAACCGTAAGGGATCGAGATAGTCTTCGCGGGTAAGAATAACCCAATTTATAGATTCGACACACGGGGAGCCAAAGAGTATTTATAAGCTTTGACAGTTGAGTTGTCAATTCAACCGCACGTGAAATATACTTACTTGCAACAAAAGATAAGTGGTAACGGTGATATGATAGTGATGGTGGTGATAGTAAAAGTAAACAGCAAAAGTAAATAGCAAAAGTAGCAACTAGTAACCAGCAGGATTTAAAACACTGTAGGCTAGGGAGATGGATGGTTGGGCGCTGCATGGATGAGATATATCATGAAACTAACCTGGGGCAAGGCACACAGAAAAGTAATGATCATCTAGGCAGATATCAAACACTAGGCATGTATCCCACGGGTAGTTGTACGTGCTTGCGATAAGAACTTGCACAACATCTTTTGTCCTACCATCCCGCTACGAACGGGGCCAAAAGGAACTTATGGAGATTAAGGTGCTCCTGTCAAAGAGCACCGGAACAAAGCAATAAACTCAATGGATACATGTAATCCTCAAACTATGGACCATCCCCTTTGGTGTCCCAAGCTGTCACTTTTGGGATCGCCGGTTCCGGACCGTAATAGGTGCAAACAACTCATAGATAGGATCAAGAACACAAATATATTCATGCAAACACATATGGTTCAGATCAGAAATCATGGCACTCGGGCCCTAAGTGACAAGCATTAAGAGCAACAAGTTGAAGCAAAGATGATAAACACCATAGTAGATGATAGGCAACATGCCCCCAACAATCTGATAAACTATTACATGATCTAACTCATCCAATCCCTACCATCCCCTTTGCCTACAGCAGGGAATTACTCACACATGGAAGGAGAAGCCATGGAGGGAGGATGGAGTGGTGATGATGATGACGATGGCGACGATCTCCCCTCTCCGGAGGCCAAATCAGCCTCCAGATTAGCCCTCCTGAAGAAGAACAGAGGGTGGCGGCGGCTCCGCGACGGAAACTGGGAAAACGACCTCTGATCTGGGGTTTTCTCGTCACGGGATAAATACGGGTCAAAGTAGGGCACCAGGGGAGGTAGAACCCGCCCAGGCGGCCTGGCGACGCGGCCAGGGGTGGGGCCGCCTGGGCAGGGCGCCTGGAGCCCCCCTGGTTCCCCTCTGGCCCCTCTTCTGGCACAAGGGCCCTTCGGGTGCGTGGATTTTCTGTGATTTTTCTTGGAATTTCCTGAGATACCTAAAAATCCGTTTTCCTGCACACAATAAAACCATACAGGCAGCTCTGCTGAAAACAGCGTCAGTCCGGGTTAGTTTAGTTCAAATCATGCAAGAATGAGGTCAAAACAATAGCAAAAGTGTTTGGAAAAGTAGATACGTTTGAGACATATCAGCAACCAATTGGTCCCGGTTCCAGCGACGAACCGGGACCAATGGGTGTGGGCAGCGAGGCCCATTGGTCCCGGTTCGTGCCTGAAACCGGGACAAATGGGTCCAGACCAACCGGGACAGATGCCCCACGAGGCCCGGCCGGCCCCCCCGGACGCACGAACCGGGACGTATGCCCCCATGGGTCCCGGTTTGTGAGTGAACCGGGACTAATGGGCTGGCCAGGCCTGAACCAAAGCCATGTTTTCTACTAGTGCTGCAGAATTCAGATGCATACTTTCTGGTGCAACAACAAGTGCTGGAGGATTTAAGCACCAAACAAGAGAAAGCTAATAAGCTTGCTAAGCGTCTTGCCAGCATGGTGGATACCCATGATGTTGTTTCTTGAGCTCTTGTGAAGTGGTTTCAGTTCTGGACTTGTTTTGCTGCGACATTTATTTGCACTGGTCGCCAACTTTGACAACAATGTATGTAATATGCTGCTTTCTTCCCCATATTTACACTGGTGGCGAACTTTGATGCCCAGTGGTTGTAATATGTGTAATAGCCGTAAGAGCCTAGCGTATGTTGCTTGCTTATTTATTTCCTCGTTGTCTTGTTTATTTGTTAGCTTGTAGTCAGTGAAGTTCTTTTTCCGTGGTTTGCTGGTGGCCGCAATAACCTATTATTTAAAACTTTGCCACAATAACCATGGGTAACATGCGGACCGTTGTCACAATGGCCATCTACGGGCCGTAGAATCAATGGGCCTTCTACGGGTCGTATGATCGATTAGCCAAACAACAGACCGCATTATGGACCGTAAACGTGCTAGAGAGGCAGTTGTCCGTTCATGGGCCGACCATAATGGGCCTTTAAGAGGCCGACGAGTATAACGGGCTTAATTCTATCGACAAGCATAATGGGTCGTTAATGGGCCGTTATGAAAACCGCCCAACGGGTCAACGGACCACAAATGGGCCGACTTAAACCACGGGCTGAATTTGGCCCACAAGCGGAAAAGGCCAGTAATAGACCGTAAGCTACCAAATGCCGCAAATCAGCCCAAGAATAAATGAGCCCTTAAAAGGCCGAAAGATAACATGGGATGGGAACGGCCCAATGGAGTAATGGTCCGTTAAGGGTTATGAAGCGACATACTGTTCATTATGGGCCAGTTTCACTACGGGCCATTAATGGGCCGAGAGTTACAAAGGGCCTCATATGGGCCGAAAGACGTCATGGGTCGTACATGGGCTGGAAATTACAACGGGCTAGAATTGTATTGGACGGCCCAGATTAAGCTAGTGGGCTGAATTAGGAAAGGCCATAATGGGTCGTGATTTATCGGGCCTGAATGGGCTATATGCGAGCAGGCCGTTAGCACGCTTTCGATGGGTCGGCCCGTTATCCTTTGACCAAGTCAAATGGGCAGGCCTTTTGACCTGAATGGGCCCCTGTTGGACCGTGCCACGTGTCACGTATCATTGGCGCCTCCTGTTGTAACATCCCAAATTTTTGGATTAGGAATGTTAATAGGATCATTCTTTCACATCATGTTTTCTATTCCTATTTTGAAATTTCTGATTATTGGTAGTATTTGGAGTTGATGAAACTCAATTTTTTTTATAGTTGTCATAATGCTCTTTGTATGCTTGCATTGCATAAAATATGTTTTTATGTATTTGGGTTTTAAAAATGTTAATAATGTCCGGAATAATGTTTATAGCTCATTTGATATGCTCTTATAGTTTTCAAAATTTCCAAAATATTTTATTTGTGTGTTATTTTATTGTTTGAGTGACATAGTGCATACAAATGATTTTATAAAATTGCTTTATAGGTGGAACTAGTGTTCCTATATTTTATATTAGTAGTGTTGATTTTACTATATGTATAAATATTTTTGTTTAGATTTAATTGTGTTGTTCTTATTTTATTTTTGTTTTTCTGCTGTTTGTAAAAAAAGGGACGCAGTTGCAGCGCACAGCCGCAGCCCACCAACCCACGGCCCAACTCTTTTCCCTCGCCTCGCGCGCGCAGCCCGACGGCAGAGCAGCCCGCACCGCAGGCCAGCCCTTTGTTTTTTTTTCTTCCACCTATCTCTCCCGCTGACAGTGAGGGCCCAGGCGTCATCCCTTTCCCCCAGCGTGTTCTTCCTGGACGCTGTAACCCGATCTGTACTCGATCTATTTGATCGATCCAATCCCCCTAGACAACGGAGTCCGCCTATATGTACTTCCCCTCCGTCTCCTCTTTCGATTTTTTCAAAAACGGAGTCCTCCCGTGCCCTACAGAGTCGCCCCGATCTCGCCGGAGTCCGCCGCCTGAGCCTTCTGTCTCCGGTCGTTCCCGTCGCAACCGCGGGTACCCAGAACCTCTCTTTACCTCTGTCCTCTTCGCCTTGACCCCCTCTATCTCCCTCACCTATTACTTCTAGCAGGGAAGCAACCATCCGAGTGCATCGAGCTCGACCACCGTTTTTCGGAGCACAGCCCCGTTCACGTCGCCACCGCCGGCCGCAGAGGACGCCTCGTCGCCGTTTAACATAACCACCGCCTCCGCCGCTCGACACTGCACCCGCCCGTCATCTCGTCTTCGTCGGAGACGCACCGGAAGGTCGCCGCCGCCGACGCCCGAGCTGCGCCACCGCCGTCTCGTTCAACTCCGACGACGTCCAGCTCTGTTTTTCGGTGAGCCACTCCGTGCCGTCCGATCTCTCTCCGAGGGCCAGGATTAGGTCATCTGTTTTTTTTTCTGTCTGAACCGTTTTCCTTTAAGTTATGGGCGTTCGTCATTTAACCTACACAGCGAATGGTTTCCAGCCAGTCCTGTCGGGCCATGTGGCACGTCCGCAGCCGCAGCAGTTCTTCCACGAACATAGTTTTGGAACAATTTATTTCTCACAGATTCTATATCAAATGTTCATTTAAGTATATCTTTTAGTATATAACTCAAAATCAACTGATTCTTTTTCTTGTGTACTCGTAGAGACCAGGAGAATATTGTAGAACCAAAATTTCCCATGTTTGAATAGTTCAAATTAGAATTTGTTTAAATTTTGAATTCAAACTTCCGGAGGCTATATCTTTTAAATCGTATATCCAAACTAGTTGATTCTTTTTGCATTGTGATCCTACTAGCATGTAGAAGAGCTATACCTACTGATATGTTATGTTAATTAAGTTTTTACTTGAATTCCTTGTTGTTGACCTTATTGTGGTGTTTATTTATCGGTGCCTTCGTTATCGTATAGATTGTCCGGAGTGTTAAGCGGATCAGAATTGAGTGTTAGAGTACTTCAACACCGTTCCAGGCAAGTTTGCACTTTTGATTTTGCTCATCCTATATTCTGCTATGCAAGTGTGGTTTTATGCTATGATAAATGGTTGGCTTGATATGTGTATCTCGTGTTGCCATGTTTGGTTGTTGATGTGTTATGTGATGGTGTGATCAACTTGATATGGTAGACGCGGGCATGTGTCGAGTGATCCCTGAAAGTGGTGAGTGTTTATAGCCGTAGGCTCGGGATTATTAACGAGGTGAATGCATCACTGGCAGAGCACTCTATTGTCCCTAGAGAATGCGCCATTGACAGAGCGCACTTGAGGCGAGGTATAGTTTTCGGAACATAAATCAGGTGGATGTGTCTTTGGCAGAGCGCTCTATTGTTCCTAGAGAATGCGCCACTGACAGAGCGCACTTGAGACCCTTTCTGAAGTTCTTGTCATGTTTATTAGAATATTTGGGTTATCTTGGGCGAGTATATTAGAGCCGGTTACGAGTTCATTTAGTGGAGGTAGGTGAAGACTTTCTTCTCCAAATTGACTTGAGTGTTTTGTTGTCATACTTTACTTGTGGATGTAGGTTTTCTTTATCATCATGTGTAATTTGCCAATACATTCAATGTATTGACCCTTTGTGGCTGCAACTTATCATGTTGCAGGATTTTCAGATGATCAGTGAGATACAGTAGGGTCGCGAGTCTTCACTCAACATGTTCTCCAGTGGGCATTAATGGGACTCATCGTTCGCTTATGCTACATTTCCGCTGTTGTTATTGAATAAAGTTAGCTATGTGCTACTCAGTTTGTAATACTTTGTATATTCTGGATCATACGTTATAGTAAATGATGCACTTGTTACTTTGATATTCCTATGTACTGTGTGTGCTAGCGAGTCGATCCAGGGACTAGCACGGTAAGCACAGAGACATCGAATCTTATCAGATTCGGGTCATTACAGATGGTATCAGAGCAGTGTGTTGACTGTAGGTCGTGACCCTAGAAAATGGATTAGAAAAGCCATAGGAGTGAAAAACTTACTTTACCACTTGTTGTCTACTTGTTAGTTCATACTCTTATACTCATATCTTTTCTTTTCAAATATATAGATGACCCTTTACTTATATTAGTATATTGTGAGGAGTTTTAGTTACATACCACCATTACTAAGTTGTTTTTGATAAACGATTTGCGGTAGTATGATGAGATCATATCTCTAGTGGATATGACCTTACCTGTAGGTCTTGCTTGTGTTGTGTGATATGTTATATATATGTTTGGTTGGTCATTGCTTTTCGTGTTGTCATATTTTGTGGATTGTTTGTATTTTTGCAATTGGGTGCTTTGATTGATCTTATGTGCTCTTTTGATGTGATTACCTTAAGATAGTTTGGGTGACTCGTATGAATTGTGTGAATTTAGTGTTTGGTTTTTGTTGTTGGAGTTTTTGCTGCTAGCATGAGCATATGGGTAGTGTTCTCCCCTTAGATCTTTATTCTGTCTATATCCTAATCTCTGCTGCAACCCGGTGATGAGTTCAAGTTTAACCACATAAGCCAGGATCCACGAAGAAGCAAGCACAATCTTGCTGAAGGAGGAAACCTGGAGGAAGCTACAATTCATCAGTATATGTTTTATAGTAATTGACGCAAACCTGGGAGTTGACAAGAACGATAGATGTTTGCTTGGCATGCAAAACCAATGGATTTATCCGAACCCAGTTCGTGAACAAGAGAATTTTTCGCAATCTTGTGAGGGTGCCCGAGTGTTAGAATCCGAGATTTTCTAAACCATATACAAGGTAATGATTTGGGTGCGGAATGGATTGATCACCATGCCGACTTACTCTTTTTATTCGCTTTTTGTTATATGGGATGGTAATCTAGAGTGACTTACCTATAGTAGAGTGACGACGTTGTCAAGCCTGAACTTTAGGATGGTATGATGTTTGATCCCTTGTAAAGACAATCGTTGCCAATAGTAGGTTGTACGGTGAGAATAAACCCAAACTCTTTTCTGCAGGAACCATTCTTGATGACCACCATGAGAGTTTCGATATTGTTTAGTATTGGCGCAAGACATGTCAACCATGAAGGTTGAGTTAATGGCAGACCACTCTTTTGATATGGAATTCAAGATCTCAAAGGAGTGTAGGACTTGTATTTGAAGGATTTCATCGAAGGAGTAAGATCCTTGAAGAACAGTGACTCTTATTCTAAGGGTGGTAGTACCCACACTCTCGCATGAACAATGGATATTCAGGAAGAATCCCGAACCTAACCTATTCTTTCTAGCCTCTTCGAATCTCAAGGACGAGATTCAATTTAAGGGTGGTAGATTTGTAACATCCCAATTTTTTGGATTTGGAATGTTAATAGGATCATTCTTTCACATCATGTTTTCTATTCCTATTTTGAAATTTCTGATTATTGGTAGTATTTGGAGTTGATGAAACTCAATTTTTTTTATAGTTGTCATAATGCTCTTTGTATGCTTGCATTGCATAAAATATGTTTTTATGTATTTGGGTTTTAAAAATGTTAATAATGTCCAGAATAATGTTTATAGCTCATTTGATATGCTCTTGTAGTTTTCAAAATTTCCAAAATATTTTATTTGTGTGTTATTTTATTGTTTGAGTGACATAGTGCATACAAATGATTTTATAAAATTGCTTTATAGGTGGAACTAGTGTTCCTATATTTTATATTAGTAGTGTTGATTTTACTATATGTATAAATATTTTTGTTTAGATTTAATTGTGTTGTTCTTATTTTATTTTTGTTTTTCTGCTGTTTGTAAAAAAAAAGGGACGCAGTTGCAGCGCACAGCCACAGCCCACCAACCCACGGCCCAACTCTTTTCCCTCGCCTCGCGCGCGCAGCCCGGCGGCAGAGCAGCCCGCACCGCAGGCCAGCCCTTTGTTTTTTTTCTTCCACCTATCTCTCCCGCTGACAGTGAGGGCCCAGGCGTCATCCCTTTCCCCCAGCATGTTCTTCCTGGACGCTGTAACCTGATCTGTACTCGATCGATTTGATCGATCCAATCCCCCTAGACAACGGAGTCCGCCTATATGTACTTCCCCTCCGTCTCCTCTTTCGATTTTTTTAAAAACAGAGTCCTCCCGTGCCCTACAGAGTCGCCCCGATCTTGCCGGAGTCCGCCGCCTGAGTCTTCTGTCTCCGGTCGTTCCCGTCGCAACCGCGGGTACCCAGAACCTCTCTTTACCTCTGTCCTCTTCGCCTTGACCCCCTCTATCTCCCTCACCTATTACTTCTAGCAGGGAAGCAACCATCCGAGTGCATCTAGCTCGACCACCGTTCGCCGGAGCACAGCCCCGTTCACGTCGCCACCGCCGGCCGTAGAGGACGCCTCGTCGCCGTTTAACATAACCACCGCCTCCGCCGCTCGACACCGCACCCGCCCATCATCTCGTCTTCGTTGGAGACGCACCGGAAGGTCGCCGCCGCCGACGCCCGAGCTGCGCCACCGCCGTCTCGTTCAACTCCGACGACGTCCAGCTCTGTTTTTTGGTGAGCCACTCCGTGCCGTCCGATCTCTCTCCGAGGGCCAGGATTAGGTCATCTGTTTTTTTTCTGTCTGAACCGTTTTCCTTTAAGTTATGGGCGTTCGTCATTTAACCTGCACAGCGAACGGTTTCCAGCCAGTCCTGTCGCGCCATGTGGCACGTCCGCAGCCGCAGCAGTTCTTCCACGAACATAGTTTTGGAACAATTTATTTCTCACAGATTCTATATCAAATGTTCATTTAAGTATATCTTTTAGTATATAACTCAAAATCAACTGATTCTTTTTCCTGTGTACTCGTAGAGACCAGGAGAATATTGTAGAACCAAAATTTCCCATGTTTGAATAGTTCAAATTAGAATTTGTTTAAATTTTGAATTCAAACTTCCGGAGGCTATATCTTTTAAATCGTAGATCCAAACTAGTTGATTCTTTTTGCATTGTGATCCTACTAGCATGTAGAAGAGCTATACCTACTGATATGTTATGTTAATTAAGTTTTTACTTGAATTCCTTGTTGTTGACCTTATTGTGGTGTTATGTGAGCACGGTTTATTTATCGGTGCCTTCGTTATCGTATAGATTGTCCGGAGTGTCAAGCGGGTCAGAATTGAGTGTTAGAGTACTTCAACACCGTTCCAGGCAAGTTTGCACTTTTGATTTTGCTCATCCTATATTCTGCTATGCAAGTGTGGTTTTATGCTATGATAAATGGTTGGCTTGATATGTGTATCTCGTGTTGCCATGTTTGGTTGTTGATGTGTTATGTGATGGTGTGATCAACTTGATATGGTAGACGCGAGCATGTGTCGAGTGATCCCTGAAAGTGGTGAGTGTTTATAGCCGTAGGCTCGGGATTATTAACCAGGTGAATGCGTCACTGGCAGAGCGCTCTATTGTCCCTAGAGAATGCGCCATTGACAGAGCGCACTTGAGGCGAGGTATAGTTTTCGGAACATAAATCAGGTGGATGCGTCTTTGGCAGAGCGCTCTATTGTTCCTAGAGAATGCGCCACTGACAGAGCGCACTTGAGACCCTTTCTGAAGTTCTTGTCATGTTTATTAGAATCTTTGGGTTATCTTGGGCGAGTATATTAGAGCCGGTTACGAGTTCATTTAGTGGAGGTAGGTGAAGACTTTCTTCTCCAAATTGACTTGAGTGTTTTGTTGTCATACTTTACTTGTGGATGTAGGTTTGCTTTATCATCATGTGTAATTTGCCAATACATTCAATGTATTGACCCTTTGTGGCTGCAACTTATCATGTTGCAGGATTTTTAGATGATCAGTGAGATACAGTAGGGTCACGAGTCTTCACTCAACATGTTCTCCAGTGGGCATTGATGGGACTCATCGTTCTCTTATGCTACATTTCCGCTGTTGTTATTGAATAAAGTTAGCTATGTGCCACTCAGTTTGTAATACTTTGTATATTCTGGATCATACGTTATAGTAAATGATGCACTTGTTACTTTGATATTCCTATGTACTGTGTGTGCTAGCGAGTCGATCTAGGGACTAGCACGGTAAGCACAGAGACATCGAATCTTATCAGATTCGGGTCGTTACACCTGTCCATTGGTGGTTGACATCCATCCGCACGTGGAGCTGACACATGGTTCGTTCGGCCAATGAAAATTTTACACGTGGAAAATCCCCATGGTCCTGGCTGTTAATGGGTTATCGGATCCAAAACCGGACCCGATAGGGTTAATAGTGTGCCGTTACGGTGGATGTCACGTGTCGGTTACCCTTGATGAAAGCACTTCCATGACGCGCTATTTATCGTCATGGAAGTGAACACTTCCGTGATGATAATTTTGGTATTGTCATGGAACACTTCAACGACAGCACATGTATGATTATCTTGATTCTGTCATAAAATCTTCATGGATGTACATGCATGATAGAAACCGTGACCTACTGTGACAAACACGTATTATCACGGAAGTGGTTTTTTTGTAGCGATGGTCAGGAGGCGAGGAAGGTATTCATACAACACACACGATTCAACATTGTAGTGTTCCTAAAGAGGACGAAGGATGGACGATCAATCATCCACAAGCACTGGCCTAAAGTTGCAAAGACCTTCAACATCAATGAAGGCTCAATATTCGCCTTCTGCTTCACCAGTTTTCCCAATGAGATACATATGTCTATGTACCATCTATGATGCTAATTTCGAAAGGTTATAGATGTTGCATGTGAAACTTGGTACTGATGCAGATGTGTAACGGGGTAGCTGAGTAGTGAAGCTATATGATGTTGTACTCTGATGTATTTCAATTATGAAAATGAAATATATTGTGTGCTTAATATGAAGTGTCAATTAGATTAATAAATGAATTATTATGAATAATAATAAATCGTATTATCACTGCTAATAGTATGGTTTTGGACATGTTATACTATAATGTGATAATGCGTGGCGCTTGTAACTCACTGCTAATTGAGTTTTTCTATTGCAAACGGTTATTGAGAAAATATCGTGTGTGATGCATTTAATAACGCACACAATTTTTAGGAACAAATCATGTTAGATTAATGAACAATCACACACGGCATCCTCTTGAGAACTGTTTGCGTTAGGCCACCTGACGCAAACGTTTACCACATAAAAACTATGTGTGATGGACAGCCTTTGCCACACCGTTTTCTTCTACGCACCGTGTGTGATGCATTCAATAACGCAAACGATAAAATTGTTAATACCGTGTGCAATGGAAATGCTATCACAAACGATTTAACGCGGAAAATTGTGTGTCATGTACCTGCGAACAGAAACGTTTTCCTTTGAGCGACTGTGTGGGATGTATATATGAACGGAAACGTTTAGCGGGGACTGACTGTGTGAGATGTACTTACGACCGGAAATGATTTCACCTATATAATTGTATTTTTTAGCACTACTGTACGTATAATCGTATTTGGTCGTTCGTCGGTCGCACACGACCTCATTTTGCCGAGCGTGTGTGCCAGGAGGGCATATCCCCGGCGGTTTCTGTGCCGTGTGGGAAGGACCCCTCTATCACTCACACTCACTAGGTGACGGTTCCAAATGCCGTCGCGGAAAGGGGTTAAAACCGTTTGTATAGCACCTCGATGTACTAGTGACACACTTTGCAGAGGTTAGTACATTGTACCCCCATCACGGAACCCATGGCCTCGAACTCCCATTTGGGTGGACAAACGGTATTCCGACAAAACCGATCTATTGCCATCACACCCTCCCAGCCACATCGACAAACTCCCTCTGGGCTAAGTCATGGGTGGCCCCAATGTCAACCCATGACATCCACGGCCACCATCGTGGCAAAACATAAATGGTCCCAAACGGGGACATGAGCTCAAAATCAAATACGGGCACACAAGGCTTATGTCCGCCTACCTGATCAGGATAGCGCACGCCCATAACCTTCCCTCATTGGAGGCACTGGCGAGAGGCATGACAATAGATCGCATTAATTAAGGCCTTCTCATAAAGGCAAATGTGGCTACACTGAAGAAGCTCGATTTGGTGGCACTATGACTCGACACCATCGACCACGGAGGAGGTTTGTTATTATTAAGTCATGTTATATTATCTTCTCCATCACCATCAATATGCAAGCATGATTAACATAGATGCAACAATGAACATGAAACATACAAATGCATGAACAAAAATACCAAGCTTCTCAAGTGAATAACTATGAAAATACAAGGTACTAGCATATCAACGGTGTAACAGCATCACCATAGCATTTATAACAATGGCATGAGACTAGAGCAGAGCAGGGACATGAAATAACAACATACTAGGAAACGGCTCAGCGTTGGGGTGATTTGGCAACAAGGAAACAGACGGCGGGGCTGTGGAAACGGCAGCTCAGAGCGCCGGAGGTGGCTTGGCGAGGTCCCGCCAGCGAGGGCGGCTTGGAGCGAGGCCAGCGAGGCAGTCTAGCAGGCGGCGGAAGCCCTGGTCGACGATGGCGCGGTGCAGCGGCTTGGCGGCCTCCGCGTAGCGCACAACGAAGACGGTGTCGGAGACGGAGGGGAAGACGGAGACGGCCCCGGTGAAGCTTTGGCTCCTCTGCTCCGTCGGCTCGCGCTCATGCTGCTCTGCTCGAGCTCGGCGGCGAGGCCGGGCCAGCCGTGGCCTGGGGCGGGCGCGGCCTAGGTACGGCTTGGTGGTGGACACGGCTGATTTTTTTTTCATCCTCAGGTCAAAAATTTCGCCGACAGCCCCCCCCCCCCAAACGATGAAAAAAATGCCTCGTTGGGGGCTCAACGGCTGGAGCCAGGCCGGGATTGCAGATGCGTGCCACCCGATGTTTTTTCCGGAGTGAAATGCTCCACTAGTCCATGAACTCAAATTGGTTGCACACTTTAGGCCAACAACTCGAGAAGTGATCGAATTTAGTCCGCAAATTCGTTGATGTGATCAAATAAGGCCAAAACCGGCCCGACCGGGGAAAAACCGACCACATGGATGCCATGTCATCGATTCTTTGACCGCTCGTGAATTCAGTATTTTTTATAGACGTCTATTTGCAAATTGGACGTTTTTTCTCATAAACCATGTTAAGGGCGTTTGGAGTGAAAAAATATTAAATTTTTGTGTTGCTCAGGAATTGAACCTTAGCCGTTTAGAAAAAGCAATGCCTCACCAACCGCTGGAACAACACCAATTTTGCACACTAATATGTTGCCCATTATGTATATACCTAGAATCAGGAGTGGTTGACTGTTATATGTAGCTATGTAAAGCCCCTATAAACAAGCCATCACATCAATTTTGTGTATCACTTTGTTCTGTTCGTGTGTGTTCTTGCCAGGAGAGTTCATCTCGCCGATTTAATCCCCTCGATCTATATGCAGCTAGACGTGTGTGCATTGTATGGCCGGAAGATCAATCAAGATGTCTGTTTGCTTGTTTGTCTAGCAAGCTTTGCACGTGTACGTGTATTAGCTTCTGGGCAAATTGATCTAACAATCTAAACCAACAACAGTGCAAGGCAAGATGAAACTTGAGAAATCTAAACTTTTTACACTGTGCATTTATCTAGTGTTTACAATGCATTTTTATGACAACTGAATATGTGATCTTTTCTTGTTCGTTGCACGTCACAATGGCTTTTTCGTTAAACATATTTGGATGACAGTTTTGATTTTTACGATTATTGTGGGGCAGAGAAGATGTTTATTATGTGGCTTGTCGATTTATTAGAGCGACTCGGTTACCTTGATAGTGAAAAATACAAGGTATGAAGAAGAATTGTGTTATGGCACAGTTTGAAATCGCACCGTTGGGGCGTCCTGCGTGCGCGGATGGCGTCGCCCCGCCCGCCGCCGGCGGTTGGCCTCGGGACGACGGTGCTCCGGGGTGCGTGATGACGGCTGGCTCCGCCCCGTGCGTGGCCGGGGTCGCGGTCGCCGGGGCGCGGGGGGCTGTGCGGTCTCCGCAAGGGCCGGAGGGCTGGACGGTGGTGCGCCACGAGGGTGGCTCACCCCGCGTCGGGCCTCTACGGAAGGAGGCTGGGTCGCCGGTGTTGTCAGCACGCTCCGCCGCCCCTCGATCCAACCGGTTTTGGGCCCTGGAGGGGGTCGACTCCGACGAGGAGGACGATGCGGCCGCGGCGTTGGATTGCTCGCCGGGGTCTCACGATCCATGCAAAATTCCGGCGGGCCCCACGGTGGGGGATTTTGTGGCGTTCGCGGCGCTCAAGACGGATCGGGGTCTGGTGCGGCGTTTTGCCCCTGGGGGTAAAGGCCCTCGCGCCATGGCTCGCCGGATTTGGACATCGTCGGGGATTTTCTGCGTCGGGGGGGATGCTGCTCTGATTTGCCCTGTCCGGGCTCCGCCGCCATCGTGCTCGTCGCCGATTGGGTACGGGTGCTCTGCCTCGGTCCGGCCGGTGCTGCGGGCTCCGGCTTGTCCCTCTCCGGCGTCGTCACCTCGTGCGGCGGCGCGGACCTGCGGGAGGGCGGAGACGACGGTCAAGGCTGGGCCTAGGGTTGGGCCTGGAGCGCTTCCCGGGCTGGGCGGCATGGATGGGCCCGACCCTGCTGGCCCACTGGGGGGCGCTGGGTCTCTGGGCGCTCTCCCTGTCGCGTCCGGTCGGCCCTGCTGCCCTGCCTTGGGGGTTGCTGCGTCTGGGCCTGGTGGTCTGCCCCCGCTTGGGCCTCCACGGCCCATTTCGCACGGGCCCGCGACGGCCAAGGGGAGGGGGTATTTATGGGTGCGACGCGGATGCCTGGATCCCCAGTTAGGGTTTCCAGCCACTCCTCGCGAGGTGCGGCGTCTGGCTCACTCAGCACGCACTCTCTTCCCTCTCGCTCCCCCTCCTCCCCTTCTCAAGACCTTCGCGGCGGCGGTGATGGGCGACCGGCGCGCGGAGAAGCAGCCCTTAGAGGCGCTGGATCCGGCGGGCGAACGGCGCAGGGAATCTGATCTACGCGACAAGGCTAAGCGAGCGATGCGGGAACGCTCGGACGGCCGCGACGGGCGTGCTCGGATCGACGGGCCGCGCGACCACGGCGGGCGCGAGGGGGATTGGGGTCCCCCTCCCCCATGGTGGATCCAACAGCAGGCCAAGAAGAACAAGAAACAGAACTTCCAGCGCCGGCGCGCGCTGGAGAAGAAGGCGGACGGGTCGATCTACGATGAGGGAAGCGTGGAGGCTCCGATCTCCTCGAAACCACGGGCTACTCCAGATCCGGTGGGTCCGGGTCTCCCCGCTGCCTCCAAGGGTACGGCGGCGGAACCTATTTCGGTGGAGGAGGCGCCCGAGGTGGAATGCTTCAAATGCGGGAGGCTCGGCCACTACCAGTCGAAATGCAAGTTCAAACCTCTTTGCGTTCTGTGCAAAGAGGAAGGACATGCCTCGGCTAACTGTCTGACGCGGGGGCGGCAGCTGCATCTGCAGATCATGGGGAGTGCTATCTCCGGTGAGGGCTTCTTCTGCTTGGAATATGATGACGACAACGCGCTGGAGATCCCCATCGATGAGCGCATCAAGAACGCTGCAATCCTCTCTGCCGAGCCTGGGAAACTGACGCTCCGCATCCTCAAGCAAGAACTGAAGCATATGGTCGCGAACGATTGGGACTGGCAGGTAACGCAAGTTGGTGATGACGATTTTCTGGTGGTTTTCCCCTCGGCTGATCTTTTACACATGGCTAAGTCTAGTGGCAAGCTTTTCCTATCTATCCATGACATAATGGCAAGGGTGCGGGATATGTTGCACGAAGAGATTCAACCTATGCAGATGCCTGGGACATGGGTCCGTTTATTCGGCATCCCGAAGAAGCACCGGCGTGAGGATCGTATTAAGGAGGGCCTTCGGATGCTGGGTCGGCCTATCGTGGTTGACGAGCTATCCCTGATTAGGTTGGGGCATGTCAGGATGAAGATAGCCTGCCGTGCACCTGAGAAACTCAACGGGGTGGTGGAGGTCTGGTTCAACAACGAGGGTTATCAAATTAAAGTCGAACGTGAGGTTCTTCCTAAGCGCGGTGGTGACCGTGCACACTTGGCGGTGACTGCTCCCATTCCCCCAAAGGTCAAGGCCCCGCCCTCGGGCCAGTGCGCGCCGCTGCCCACCAACCCCGGCTCAATCCCGAGCGGTTCTGGCGGGGCCCGTGCGCGGGGAGCAACCTCTTCTATCGCACCCCCTCTGCCTGTTACCACGGACGATCTGGAAGAAAGCCTACATGATACATCCATCGACACTGAGACCTGGGAAAAGCTGGGCGCTTTGACCTCAGAGGTGGGTAACATCGGGACGGCGACCCAGGACACCGCGGTTAGCGTTCCTCCGCTTGCCCGGTCCCTCGATACTTCTTTCAACGAATATGGGTCCAACCTTGAAGCTCTACCTCTGGCATGTCATGGCGGGACCGGAGCGTCTAAAGTCCCTCCCCCCCTCAACACTCCTTTGTCTGAAGATCAGGAGCTGGTGGTTCTTGGCGACACCGATCACACTCCGGGCCCTAAACGGGGCTCCAACAGTGCGGGTCGTCAACCTAAGAAGACGGCGGGGCAGAAACCGTCCTCCAAGGCCACTCCTTCGACGGGGGCTGGGAATTCTGTGGAGTTGGGTGGCGAACTGGGCGCGACCTTGGGCGCGGCAGGGAACAACAACAAGGCCAAGCGTACGAGGGCGACTCCGGTGACGCAGCGGGCACCTAGCGCACGTGCCAAGGCCAAGTTGGGAGAGCTATCGTCCATGGAAAGCGCTCAGCTTTGCATCGCCGACAAGAACATGGAGGCCTCTGGTAATCCCCCCCCTCTTTTCGCATTCTTAATGCCTTTTCCGATGATCACCTCGCTTCGATTTTGGATGATGCTGGTGTGTTCGTACCTAATCCCCCTGGCGAGCTTATCTCTTTACTACGGGCGCGTGAAGACGCGCAGGCATCTTTGACTGAGGCAGCTGCTAGGTGTGCGGTGTCGGATTTACCTGAGAACATCCCAGTTGGGGCTGGTGATGTCGTGGTGCCCAATGAGGCTGCATCGATTTCGGGTTCTGGTGCGCCTCCTTCTTCTCCGAGGGACTCGCAGGGGCGGGGACGGACTAAGAAGAGAGTGGCCAAGGTGATCACCTCTAGGGGTGTTCGCCTTCGTAATCGTGTTATCTAGATGCGGTTCCTCTTTTGGAACATTAGGGGTTGCGGCCATGTGGGTCGCCGCACCCAACTTAGAGAATTCATAGCTAAGGAGCGCATAGATTTTATTGCACTTCAAGAAACGATCAAACTAGATTTTTCGCACAGAGATCTTCTTGCTATTGACCCCCTCCAACGTTTTGATTGGCACTGGCTTCCTTCTTCGGGCCATTCTGGAGGTATCCTTATGGGATGCAACCGTGATATTTGTGAAGTGTTAACCTGGGAGGTTGGTTTGTTTTGTGTTTATGCGACGACCAAACACAAGGGCTCGGGACTTACATGGGTTACCATATGTGTTTATGGCCCGGCTAACCACGACCGTTCTCACGATTTCCTCCACGAATTGTCTTTAATTGTGAGCGCTAAGCGTAATCTTAATCTTCCTGTTGTTGTTGGGGGTGATTTCAACTTGATCCGCTCGGGTGCGGACAAGAATAACAACATCATTGACTGGACAAGGGTGTCCATGTTCAATCAGGCTATCGCTTCGGCTGTCCTTAGGGAAGTGACTAGGACCGGAGCCAGGTTCACCTGGACCAACAAACAAACTAATCCGGTCCGGAGCGTCCTTGATCGGGTCTTCTTCACACCTGAGTGGGAAGCCCTTTTTCCCCTATGCTCGTTAGTGGCTGAAACGCGCACAGGTTCGGACCACATCCCTCTAATCTTTTCCTCAGGGGAGGAGTCGATTAGACGCAGCCAACGTTTCTATTTCGAAACGGCTTGGTTTGAGTGCGATGGTTTTGAGCTTATGGTCCGCAATCGTTGGGACGATATTCTCTTGACGATTGGGACTCAAAGATCTCCTGCGGATCTTTGGAACGCCGCGGTGGCTAAGCTTCGGGCCTTTCTGCGTGGCTGGGGGGCCAACCAAGGTAGTACGTCCAAAAAAGAGCGTGCTCGGCTTACGGACGAGATCGCGCGTCTCGACCACGAATCGGACCTCCGCCCCTTTTCGGAGGCCGAATGGTCACACAGGTACGCCTTGGAAGACCAAGTCCTTGCACTGCTGCGGGCCGAGGAGGAATATTGGCGCCGTAGGGGCAGCGTCAAGTGGGTAACTAAGGGTGATGCGAATACCGGGTATTTCCACGCCTTTGCGAATGGCCGAAAAAGAAAAAGCACTATTCTTCGCTTACAATCCGACTCGGGCCTGCTGCTCACCCAGGAGCAAATCTCGGCCCACATCTATGAGTTTTTCATTGGCCTTCTGGGGACGGCCAGTGAAAAACCTCTTCGCCTGCGCGCGGATTTGTGGAATCCGGCGGATAAGGTCTCATAGGAGGAAAACGATAGCCTGGCTCTTTCTTTCCTTCCTGAGGAGATTGATAAGGCTCTGCTAGATATGAAGAACGATACGGCGCCTGGCCCGGATGGATGGCCCGTAGAGTTCTTGAAACGTTTTTGGCCCATTTTGAAACACCTGTTCTACGAAATTGTTAATGGCTTCGCCCTAGGTACGATAGACCTTTCGAGGCTTAACTACGGAGCCATTAGCCTTATTCCTAAGGTCAAAGGGGCGGACAATATCCGACTTTTCAGGCCTATCACTCTCATCAATGTACCCTTCAAGATCTGCGCTAAAGCTTATGCTTCTCGTTTAGCTCCAATAGCGCAACGGATCATTAGTCACAGCCAAACGGGCTTCCTCAAACATAGAAATATTCTTGAGGGTCCGATCGCTCTGTTGGAAATTGTGCATGAGCTTAAAAAGAATAAAACTAAGGGAGTTTTACTCAAACTCGACTTCGAGAAGGCCTACGACCGTGTGAACTGGGATTTTGTTCAGGAAGTCTTCCTCAAAAAGGGTTTTGAGGCAGGTTTTGTCCACCGCATCATGCATCTCGTGTCTAGTGGACACACGGCGGTTACTATTAATGGTGAAATGGGTAGTTTCTTCCGTAATAAGAGGGGACTCAGACAAGGGGACCCGAGTTCCCCTCTAATTTTCAATTTTGTGGCGGACGCACTTGCCGCGATGATCAACCGTGCTTGTGCTGCCGGTCACATCTCCGGTCTTGTACCGCATCTCATTCCGGACGGAGTTTCTCACCTTCAATACGCTGACGATACGTTACTACTCTTTGAGCCCAATGACAGTAGTGTGGCCTCTGTCAAACTCCTTCTCCTAGCTTTCGAGCTTATGTCGGGGCTTAAGATAAATTTCCTTAAGAGCGAAGTAATCACCATAGGGATGGATGACCTCTCGAGCTCTAGAGTGGCAAACCTACTCAACTGTAAGCGTGGTTTCTTTCCGATTAAGTACTTGGGATTACCTATCTCTACCCGTGGACTTACCATAGCTGAGTGGGAACCACTATACGGGAAAGTTGCCAACAGAGTTAGCCCTTGGCGTGGACGATTTATGTCGTCTGCGGCCAGACTCATTCTTACCAACTCGAGCTTATCCTCTCTCCCCATTTTTACTATGGGTATGTACCTCTTGGCGGATGGAGTTCATGCCAAACTCGACACTCCCCGATCTCGGTTCTTTTGGGAAGGAACGGGATCCAAAAAGAAATACCACTTGGTCAAGTGGGCGGCAGTGTGCCGTCCAAAAAAACTTGGGGGGCTCGGGGTTACAAATTCCAAATTAATGAACGTAGCCCTCTTAACCAAATGGTGGTGGAGATTAGCTCAAAACGAGTCGGGGCTCTGGGCCAGAATTCTTAAAGCCAAGTACTTTCCGGACGGAACTGTCTTCCAAGCCCAGTCCTCGGGATCGACGTTTTGGAGAGGGATCCAGGACGTTCGGCCGGCTTTCGCTTTAGGGGCACAATTCACAATTAAGAACGGCGCTTCTACCCGGTTCTGGCTCGACCATTGGTGGGAAAATGCTCCTTTGTGGCAATCCCACCCCGATCTATATCACCTGGCCACCGACACCAACATTATGGTTGCGGATGCCCTTAGAGTCAGCCCCCCGGCGATCTCCTTTATACGAGCCCTGGGACAGGAGGAAGCATCTAACTGGGATAATCTGGTGGAGGCCTGGAGGGATATCAATCTCCCCCCCGAGCCAGACACCATCTCTTGGAAACTTACGACCTTTAAGCAATTTTCGGTCAAATCCATATACTCCAAGATGTCTGAGGGCCCGGTGTTTCCCATGGCTAGGGGACTATGGAAAGCGGGCCTGCCATTGAAGATCAAAATCTTCATGTGGCAAATGGTGAGAAATCGGCTACCCTCCTCTGATAACGTGGCCAAACGGAATGGTCCGGCTGATGGCACTTGTACCCTTTGTGGGTTGGGAGAAAACGCCAACCATATTTTTTTTCAATGCGTGCTGGCCCGTTTTGCGTGGAGTGCGGTGAGGGAAACCTTCTCCAAAAATTGGCACCCTCAATCCGCGAAGGACCTCTTAGACATTCTTTCTGCCCAGAAAGGATCTTCCGCTAGGATTTGTGGCGTTGCGTTGGGGCGCTATTATGGTCCCTTTGGACGGTTCGAAACAAAATCACTATCGAACACAAGTTTCCAAACCATCCAGCTGACATTCTATTCAAATGTCACATTTTTCTACAGGTATGGATGCCGTTGGGGAAAGCGCGTGACGAACAATGCATGCTAGCAGTCATGGAGAAGATCAAAACGGTGTCAAGCCAAGTTCGACGAGACGAAGGACCTCCTCCTACTGCTACATAAGCGCGATATCTTTTGATTTTCCGTTTCGACTAGTTTCCTTTGCTCTATGTTGGAAGACCAGTTGCTACTCGCTTTTGTTTTAAGTGGTCTGTAACTTAAACTTATGTGTGACGACGGGGCTTTATTAATTTAAAGCCGGACGCATCTAGCGTCTACGTTCCAAAAAAAAAATACAAGGTATATTTGCTCAAAGGACCTTTTTATGTGTGATGTGATGATGATCTTCAGAAGATGATGCGTACAGTACCGAAACATAATTCTTTACGTTGATCTGGAAGCCAATTTCTTACCCAGACCACCTGTGTTCAAATTCTACAGAGCACACGTTTTAATATTTATATTTTTTTCTTCTGATTCTATGTAAATATATATATACACGCTGGGCAACAAATTAGTGTGCAAACTTGATGTTGCAGTGGTTGGTGAGGAATTGCTTTTTCCGAACGGCCAAGGTTCAATTCCTGGGCAACACAATTTTTTTAATACCTTTTTTCACTCAAAAACACCCTTAGCATGGTTTATATGAGGAAAAACCGACCAATCTGCAAATAGACCCCATAAAATAGTGAATTCACGAGCAGTTAAAGGATGGATGACATAGCATCCACGTAGCCGGTTTTTCCTAATCAGGCTGGTTTTGGCCTTATTTGACCAAATCAACGAGTTTGCGGACTAAATTTGATCATTTCTTGAGTTGTTGACCTAAAGTGTGCAATTAATTTGAGTTCATGGACTAATGGTGCATTTCACTCTTTTTTCCACGTGGTAGCTGGAAGTCAACTACTTGGGTAGGTTACTCCTCACGCCATTTCCCAAACTTCTTCCCCATTTCCTCAGCCCTGCCGGTCCTCCCTTGTCCTCCACACACATTTGACTGGCTAAATCAAGAGTTTCTCTCGATAAGACTTCTGATCCCACCTATCAAGAGTATCAGGTATTGCTATTCTGCTACACGCAATTCACTAGCTGTGTTTGGATTGGCCTGCTATCTTGGAGTCAATGTTCATCCAGTGATCCAGATGCAACAGTTCGTTGTCCTGATGCAGTTTTGTACTGCCTAAATCATCGATCTGGTTCATGCTTTCTTTCTACTCCGGTAATTAAGTCGTCGAGATTTTCAATCCTTGTTTTAATAGGTGTAATATGCGATCTGATTGGGGAAATCCGGTCAACAGCTGTCTGTTTTGTTTGCATTCTCCTTAGTGAGGTTGGATCTTGAAACTTGGTGTTTCAATCACTGTAAATGTTTATGAAGTACTGCGATGTTTCTGCAGTTTGGTGAAAATGTCGCAACAAAGCCATCTAGTGTAATGGGTTCGAAAAAAGAGGGTAGTTTTAGGACGATTTGCCGAAACTGCAATTTCCTAACATGTATCCATTTATCAAAGGAGGGGGGGGGG
>LR738715.1:725585264-725689200 GCA_902687465.1 Secale cereale
GGATCACAGACTAGCTCTCAAAAGTGTATTCACAATATGAGCAATCTTGTTAAACTAGTATCAATTGTTTGAGCTCATTCCAAAACTTTTGTCATCTATGGAAGTTTTTTGGTTAATTTTATACTGCAATAATTTGTATTGGACATGTCGAGCTTCAACTTACTCGATCCTCAGCTGTAAACATGTTTCTGAACATCCTGTAGTTGTGTGATATGTTTACTTTACTTTGTGTTATCTATTCAGCACTTAAAACATTTAACTGTTATGTTGTACAGGGATATTCCTTGATTACATGGCAGCAGTATCAGCAGTCAGTGCTGTAGGATGGGTTGTTTCTCCTATTATTGTAAGGATGGTTTCTTTGGTGCAGTCCTATATGTCAAGCCAGTACAATTGGAAATCTGGGATATTATCTGATCTCAAGAATTTGGAGGCCACTTTAATGGATATACTCCTCGTAGTTGGAGCGGCTGAAAGGCAACATGTAGTAGACACCAATCAGATATTGTTATTGCAACAAATGAAAGACGCAGTCTCTGATGCAGACAATGTCCTGGATGAATTTGATTATATGCTTTTAAAAGAAAAGGCTGAGAAAAATGACCTGCGCAGCCGCATAGCCTCGTCTTCCCTCTCTATTGGCAAGCGTTTGGTCAATATTGACAAGTCTTGGTCAGAACTGCGGAAGGTCCTCAAAAGCTTGGAGAGAGTTAGAACTTCTGCAGAGATGTTTGTCCGAGTGATGACACTAGAGAGCTATAAACCCAGTCAGTCTCTTCAGTGTGTCCCAGCAAGAACAACCGGGTCCTTTTTGCATGAAGATGCGATTTTTGGGCGAGAAAAGGAGATGCGTGAGCTCATGGGTCAGCTCGTGTATAAATCTGATGAATGTTCACTGAACAATGAGGAAAAGTTTAGGACTGAGGTGCACGCTATTGTTGGTGTTGGGGGGATCGGCAAGACCACTCTGGCTCTGCTGATCTATAACGATGAGCGCATCATGGATTTTTTTGATGTCAGAATGTGGGTTAGTGTTTCCAGTAACTTCGACAAAACTAGAGTTATCAAAGAGATCATAGCAAATATAACTGATGGTGAGAGTGCTGAATTGGATAATTTTAATTTCAGCAGGCTCCAGGAAGAACTTAAACGGAGACTTTATTCCAAGAGGTTTCTCTTAGTGTTGGATGATGTGTGGTACAATGAGAAACATGGAGAACACATCAACAAACAAATGTGGATGGAAATAATAGCTCCTATTAAGGAAAGTTATGCAATGTCTGGAAATAAGATTATAGTGACAACCCGAATAGAATTGGTTGCAAAAATGCTGGACTCTAGAAGCTTGTTCACTTTACAAGGTTTGGAAAGAGATGATAGTTGGTTACTGTTCAGGCGCTGTGCATTTGGCAGCAGTAAGCCAGAAGGTTATCCAGAGTTGAAGCAGTTAGGATACCAAATTGTTAAAAAACTTAAAGGCTCACCTCTAGCATTAAAGGTTATTGGAGGACATTTAAATGGAAAATACAGTGATGCAGAGTGGGAGGATGTTCTTCAAAAAGATGTCCTCAATCCAAATGATATTTTGACGATCTTACGCTTAAGTTATGATAGTTTGCCGGAACACCTCCAGCAGTGCTTTATATATTGTAGTTTATTCCCAAAAGGTTACCGTATTGATTCAAAAAGATTGATCTGGATGTGGATAGCTCAGGGCCTTGTTAATCTAGAAGGATATAACAGTAGAAGCTTGGAAGATATTGGAAGGAGCTATTTCAATGATCTGTTAGTTCGGTCATTTTTCCAAACAGTCTGCTGTGGAGATCAAACATATTACACTATGCATGATTCAATGAATGACCTCGCACTTCATGTTTCCCATGGTGAATGCTTTAGGATTGACCATGGCAGCATTGGGGTGTTACCCCGTCATATTAGGCATTTGTCTGTGTCTGCCGAACAATTGGGAGATCTTGTGAAATATGATGGTCTTGGAAGATTGAGGACATTTATAATTCTGAATGATTCTTGGTTCTGCTCCAAAGACTCTCTGAGTCATGATATACTCAATAAACTCAAGGGTGTCCGGGTGTTGGATCTAAGCGGATGCTGCTTTGGAAGCTTGCCTGAAGTTGTCAATGATCTGAGGCACCTGCGTTATCTAGCCATCCGACGCACTTATTCCCCACTGCCCACAACAATCTCCAGACTCCATCATCTACAGGTCTTGTTTGTGCAGTATCATTCATGTTATCCCGTGAGGAAATCTTGCTCAAACAGTAGAAAACAACTGAAATATCCAAGCAGGGAAGTGAACACTACTGGAGCTCATTTCAGTCTTCCTGAAAGCATTAGCAGGCTTATTAACTTGGTGCATGTCGACGTAGAGAAGGCTTACACTCTGACGTTATCAGGTATACATCAGCTTCCGGGCATTGAGGGTTCAGTAGAATTCCTCGTTGAAAAGGAAGAGCAAAGTTTGGTCCAACTGAAGGATCTCAACCAGATCAGGGGAGAGCTTTCTGTTAGGTTTCTGGAGAATGTTAAAAACAGGGAGGAGGCTGCTAAGTCTCGTCTAGACTTGAAGGAGCACATCTCTAAGTTGGAGCTACAATGGGAATCGTGTGATGGTGCTCATGATATGGACAAGGGCTTTGAGGTGCTTGATGTATTAAAGCCGCATCACAATCTTCACGAGCTAACTATCAGTGGGTACCCAGGTGTCAAGTCTCCTTCTTGGCTAGAGTCTGATTGGCTGAGAAGATTGAAATTGATCTGTGTGCGAGATTGCAATAGATGGGAGGTCCTTCCACCTTTAGGGGATCTTCCCTTTCTCAGAACTCTTGAAGTGCGGCGAATGAAAGAAATAAAAGCACTCGGTCAGGAGTTCTTTGGTCATGCTGGATTCCCTTCTTTGCAAACATTGTTACTGGAGCGCTTACCCAAACTGGAGCGGTGCCTTGTGGACGATAAAGTACTACAGAATCTCAGACATCTCTCTGTAGCTGGCTGTCCACGGTTAAGAACATATCCCACCCATCCTCGTACACTCAGACATATAGCTGTACTTGACAAGGAAGTAATCAGTATTAAGCTTCAGATGGACAGTTTTGAACTATCAAGATCATTTTGTCGCGTGGTATCAAGCTCCTTTCACGTCTTGCGCTCTCATCACCTAGTGTCTATAGAATACATGGACATCTATGTTACCAGTTTGGTACAAATGCCCACGACAGTCTTTCACAACATGAAATCACTCAAAAAGTTGAAAATATCTGGCATTGATAAGCAGAATACTTTTTTTCTCGAATACGATAAACAGAATACTTGCTCAGTGATTACCACACTGTTGGGTGAGAACGGATGTCCTGTGCTTCCTTTGTCACTTAAAGACCTTGTATTAATGGATTGCTACCTGCAACCATCCTCTTTCTCCAAGTTATTGAATAACCTCTCATCTCTTGAAACAATATGTCTATGCGACTGTGGCTCTCTTGGGATAATGGGTCTACCGGTAAGTCTGCACCACTTGAGGATGCTGAAACAGTTGGACATTTCTGAATGTGATTGGATATCGTCCATTGAGGGATCTGAAGCACTATTGTCCCTTGAAGTGATGAAGATATTCTATTGTTATAAGCTGAAATCTGTGCCGTATTTAGATGACATGCCATGTCTTCAGAAACTAGAGTTGTGGGGGTGCCCTCAAGTTATGCGACTGTCTCAAGCAGGCCACCAGACAGCACTGAAAGAGCTGAAAGTAATATCTTGCCATGGACTATCATCTCTGCGACAGTTGTGTGACCTTGTTTCCCTTGTGGAGCTGTGTATTATTGATTGTTCTAATTTATTGTGGCTTCCTGATCTGGATGGTTTTTATTCGCTTCGGTGTCTCTCAATTGATCGGTGCCCCAGGCTGATGTCACTGCCACGGAGTGGTCTTCCTGTATCACTTGAAACATTTTTCCTTTCTAAATGCCATCAAGCACTGAAGGAGCAGTTTCGGCGGAAGGAAGGTCCAGATTATAATAAGTTTGCCGCCCTTCCAGGATGCAAGTGGAGCAGCCATTTAAGAAGTGAAGTGGTACATCTTCAGAGGTTCGACACTAAAGAAGTGAGGTGGTAATTCTTCAGAGGTTGGCCTTTACTATCCCGAATCCAATTTCTCAGATGCTTTTCTTTGGATAAAGCCTGATTTTTTTTTACATAAGTGAACTTGAAGAAAAATGAAAACTGTATATACCTTAGGTAGAAATTATGTTTTGTTTCACTTCTTATGCCATACCCACAATTATAAATCACACGTGAAACGGGCGCGATCGCGGTGCGACCTCCTCTGGGAATCCGCCCCGCGATTTGAGTGCTGTTGTGAATCGTGGGAGATCACGCTGATTAGACTACACTTTCGCTGGATCGGAGGCCCTCCGCTAGATCCTTTCTCCGGCGATTTTAATCGTTGGTCATATATACCTCAGCTGTGCTTGCATACTTCTGGTTGTCATGGATCATTGGACAGAAAATTTTGTTTATTTGAACTAGCTATGGTAAACCTAGATCAAGCTGTGAGCTAAGTGCAATCATGCATGCTATTTTGGTTTGAATGTCTAATCAACATGACATTACAACCATGCTAAACTGCACTTTTAGGAGATGCAAACTTTGCTGAGTAGCAATGCATCTTTTACTGAAGTTTTTACATAACATTACTAACTTTGTGCACTGCATGTTTTCTCTTTTATATCTTACTTAATATGTGAATGATAATATATTTCATGGTTATGCTTACTACCTAGTGGCACATTTTGCTATTAGATGCTAGTAGTAGATATCTTCTTTTTTGGAATGGCAAGATGAAACAAGAAAATAACGAGATGGTTATGTTTTAGTTGAATATACCTTTATAAACGAAGAGTTTGAACTCAGAGACTCATCTTTTCTTCCAAAAAGAAAACCTACTTAACCCGATTGCAGAGAAAGAAGAAAGCAACTTAATAATGCTGTAAGCATGTAATGTTCTTTTGGTTCTCATTTCTTTACCTCTTGGTGTTACTTCGCTCACTGGAAGCACACAAATTTTATGTGGCCTCTGTTAGCAGAAGTAGGCGGCCGATATCGTGAGATAGTGGAACCTGACTCGAGGTGTCATATGGAAAATGAATAAAACTTGATATTTGTAGCATGTTAAACATGTGTGTCCTGTAAAGTCTAAAAATAAAATACAGAAATACCATTATAAGGTTTTGAAATTTGACATGCTTTATTTTCACAATAGATAGAAACTTGATCTTAATCCAAAAAGCCTATACTATGTTCAGTTGTTCATAACTTTATTATGCTACAACTTGTATATCTTTTTGTACCGATCGCTGATGGAGGGAGGGGTGCTGGGGATGCAGGCACATCACACTGGAAACAGCCGGGCTTCTTCTAGGCGAACGGTCCATCTGTAGGTTCTACTGGCCAAGAGCAAGATCAACCCAAACAAGATGTGCACAATTTACGATGCAAATTCTCTGTTCGGTTGTTGGCAAGGCGCGCATTTGAAGGAATACCACTTCAGGCATTTGGAGGAATTCTCAGCTCGACGCGCAGACAGGGCTGCAGCCTGCAGGTTTACCGCACAGGTTCAGAAGCGCAGATAGTGTTCAGAGAATGGGATTGTAGAGCCGGCAGTGTCCATTCTCTCCGTGGTGACGTCAACTTCACCGTGGACGCTCACTTTTCTCACCCGTTTTCTTTTCTTCAGTGGCGTAACACAAGTCAGAAACGATAGCTTCCAACACTGGACAACAGTACCGCACCCTGGTTTGGTCAGATGTGTACTGTCAAGCTGTCATCCTTATATGCGTGTATATCTATCTTTTCGAGGAGACTAGGAATTTGCTAGAGGACTGGAACTTCTGTATTTGGTTTCTGTGGAAGTTGATAGAGCAACACATTTACTCCGGTCTCCGAAAATGTTCTCCAGGTTCTCTAAAATCAAATGAAGTACATTTCTCAAGTCCTTATTAGATTATTAAGCAACTTCGTACATACCGTTTGGCAATTATTTACAATTTTCAACAGCAATTCATTGGGCTGATTCTGCAGGTGATCTCTCATTGACCCCAGTGTAACTAAAGTTGGCGAATGATGCCTGTGCCATTGGGTTATGGTACCTGGATCTAGGGAAGTTGTTCTCCCTCGCATCTGGGTACTGCAGGTGTATGAACTCCTAAAGATTCTTTGGTGGATTTGGGCCGTTAGTATGGAGTATTAGGTTTTTTTTTTGAAACACGGCAAAAGACTCGTCATTTTCATTGATTAAGAGAGAAGTTTGTGAGATACACGCCGCTCAAGCGGCACAAATGCTAACTAATTACTCTCATGGCATTACATTACTCAAATACTTGGTATCTGCAATAGCCTAAAGCGACGTCTCATCCTTAATAAGGCTAACAATCATGACCACTGGTACCGCTTTATTTCTAAAGACCCGGCATTACATTACTCAAATGCTTGGTACCCGCAATAGCTCAAAGCGACGCTTCATCCTTAATAAGGCTAACAATTACGGCCACCGGTACCGCTTTATTTCTAAATACGTGTGTGTACCTTTCTTTCCAAATCTCCCATCCCACAAGGTGGATCAAAGATGAGAGAGCCTTTCTTTCATATGCAATGTTGATGATTCCTTGCCACCAAGCTTTAACCGTGGGGAAGATATGCCAATTCGTCGTGTCAACTTGAAAATCCAACCATGAGAACACCTCCTTCCAGACGCAAATTGCAAACCGACACTTGAACATGAGGTGGGTCGCCGGTTCCTGCACTTGGCTACAAAGAGGGCATTGATTGCAATTGGGCCATCCTCTACGCTGAAGCCTATCCGCTGTCCAAATCCTCTTATGAGTGACCAACCAAGCAAAAAAAATGTATTTGGGGGGTGACCAAAACCTTCCACACCATATCCTGCAAGGGTGAACAAAGATGTCGAGGAAACTGAGCCTTGTAAGCCGATGCCGCAGTGTAGGTCCCGTCCCCGCCGGTGGAGGTGCTTAGGAAGATTGACTCCTTGCGGCACGCCTATCTTTGGGCTGGTTCGGACAAGGTGTCTAGTGGCAAATGTAAAGTCAATTGTGAGCTAGTCTGCAAGCCTAAGGAGTTTGGGGGCCTCGGAATTCTTAACCTAGGGAAGTTCGCTAGCTACTACGTTTGCGCTTAAGATGGCTTTGGCTTGAATGGGATGACCCTTCGAGAGCTTGGTTTGGCTTGGAAACTCCGTGCAACCATAAAGATTGGGACATCTTTGCGGCAACCATTAAGGTTACTATTGGTGATGGCGCAACAGTGAGATTATGGGAGTCATCTTGGCTGAAGGGGATGAGGCCCAAAGACATTGCACCAACCAAAATCAAGATCTCGCAGAAAAAGGGGACCACGGTGGACAAGGCTTTGAGAAATAATGCTTGGGTTAATCGCATCGATACCCAACATGGGATGATGCTTGCTCACATTCAACAATTCACCACTCTCTGGGAGAAGCTAGCCAGTGTCAACATACAACTTGGAGTTCGTGATTCTATCATTAGAGTATTAGGTTGTCTCGTAATCACATGGTCTTTAGAGACCGGCTGTGTTCTTCCTCGCTCCAAATGATTGGCTGTTTTATCTTTTCTTAGTTAGGGGGTCTATGATTGGGCTTCCGACTTTGACTTTAGAAATTTTGTCGGCTTAGGGCATCTTCAACAACAACCCACAAAAAACCTCTCGCATCCGCCTGCGGATAGGGTGGGGCCAGTCCGCGACACGGATGCGGGAGGCAGCCATCCAACGCTAGCCGCATACATTTTCACAACAACTCAAACTAACCGGCCAAAATTCGTATAAACATGGTTGGATTTCATGCAAACTTGGCTGGATTTCGTACAAACATAACGGATTTCATACAAACCAGACTCAAACGGTTACATTTAAAAAACATTTTAACTAAAAGGTTAAAACTATGTGAACGTACGGTCGCACCAAGCTCCACTGCCACGGCACAGATACACTACACTAGACTATGGTTGGCCGTGGCAGATCCATTCGTCACCGGACTGTCGGGGTTGTCAGAGGAATATTCTTCCCCGTATCTTCCCTATGTCCGGCTGCGCCGTTCATCGGAGTGTGGCAAAGAGGGTACTTTAGCCGGAGGGAAGGGTGTTTTCGTGGACGCCCAGGACAGGGTGGTCTAAGATAAAGAAAAAAACCGTGCGCGGCTACGCGCATGTCGACGGTGGATGGCGCGGTCATAGGCACTGGAGGGGCGGTACGATGCGGCGTAGTCCATGCCCGTCCCGCCGTGCTCCCATCCGTGCCAGCCTGAAGCAACTTGTCACTCCTCCGTGAGCTGGCTTGGAGCGGCGAGTTGCTGAACCACGTGTCGGATTGGGGCGGCAATTTGCCTAGGGGAGGGACGTGGAGCGGCGAGCTGCCTCGCTCGTATCCGTCGGGCTCGGCGTGCCACCATGCCGACTTTTATGTCGGAGAATAGTTCCTCCTGTCCATCGGATGCCATCGAAATGGTGGATAAAATGGTGAAGGAGGAGATGGGGGAGCGGCGGTGGGGTGTGATTGTTGCCCGGCGTCTGCCATCATTTAAATAGTGGGTCGACGGGAGGAGCTCGGCTGGCGCTGCGTTTAATGCCGGCCCACTCTTGAACATACGTGTGGCCGGAGTAGGTCTTGGCTTCCACACGGGGTTAATGGAGGTGTATGAATGCGGCAAGGAAGCGTGTTTAGCCTAGTGTGCAGCGGGCGGTGCCCTCGGCCGGCGCGCTGCTTCAATGGCGGAGGCAGTGAGAGGTTGCGTCCACCCTGAGCCGTCTTCTATGTGGAACGGCGTGCTCTACAACGGCATGAATGCGGGCAGCTGGTGATACGTCTCCAATGTATCAATAATTTTTTATTGTTTCATGCTATTATAAATCTTGAATGTTTATTATGCATTGGGAGCGGTCCGGACTCTGGCAATCTTCACTCACTTTTGTCTTCGGTTCGTGGGAAAAATCGCGTTTGGACCACCTTGTGAACCAATACAGAACAACATTGGATGGCTTCTATGATCCGAACAGATGCTGGAGGTTTACGGATCGTCTTGAAGATGCCCTTATAAGCCAAAGTGCAAAAGCCAAGTAAAAAACCCAACCAGACACCCTTTTATTAGTGTGACCCCCATCGCTTAGATCTGATCAAAGTGCAATGCCACGAACTGTTTATCACTTTTTTTTCGAAACGGAGGTAAAGATTGCCTCATCTATTAATTAAGCAAAAGAGAATTGCCCAGTTAATCACGGAAAATTAGGCAAAAGCCGGAACAATAAGGGCCAAGCCCACTCACAAAGACTAATACACACAGGGCAAAGCCCCACCTCATCGACAATATGTCAACCTACAGCAAGACAACGCAGCTCCGACTCTGACAGAGAACTCAGAAGAACAATACCAGGCGATAGCTGGCGCCACGAAAGATCACCGAACAGGCCACTTGCAGCCAGTCATCGTATACCACAGGGCCTCGCCACCGCAACTTCGACTCCACAGCAACAAACATACCGAGGCAATACCGCTGACACGTCGGAGAAGAGCTGACTACCGCAACCATTGCTGCATCGCCGACATCGCTCCCACCATCATCGTTGCCACAAAAGTCTGGCCTCCTTAGTGATCCTCTTGGGGCCGTCGCCCCGACATCCACCGCTCCGTCGCGCCCAACGCACTCCACCAGCACCGCCGCCCCGACATACCACCGCTCCTCTCAAGCAGCAACGCCGCACAACCCAGTGAAGGAAATATGCCCTAGAGGCAATAATAAAGTTATTATTTATTTCCTTATATCATGATAAATGTTTATTATTCATGCTAGAATTGTATTAACTGGAAACTTAGTACATGTGTGAATACATAGACAAAACAGAGTGTCCCTAGTATGCCTCTACTAGACTAGCTCATTGATCAAAGATGGTTATGTTTCCTAGCCATAGACATGAGTTGTCATTTGATCAACGGGGTCACATCATTAGGAGAATGATGTGATGGACAAGACCCATCCGTTAGCTTAGCAACTTGATCGTTTAGTTTTATTGCTATTGCTTTCTTCATGACTTATACATGTTCCTATGACTATGAGATTATGCAACTCCCGAATACCGGAGGAACACTTTGTGTGCTACCAAACGTCACAACGTAACTGGGTGATTATAAATGTACTCTACAGGTGTCTCCGAAGGTACTTGTTGGGTTGGCGTATTTCGAGATTAGGATTTGTCACTCCGATTGTCGGAGAGGTATCTCTGGGCCCACTCGGTAATGCACATCACTATAAGCCTTGCAAGCATTGCAACTAATGAGTTAGTTGCGGGATGATGTATTACGGAACGAGTAAAGAGACTTGCCGGTAACAAGATTGAACTAGGTATTGAGATACCGACGATCGAATCTCGGGCTAGTAACATACCGATGACAAAGGGAACAACGTATGTTGTTATGCGGTTTGACCGATAAAGATCTTCGTAGAATATGTGGGAGCCAATATGAGCATCCAGGTTCCGCTATCGGTTATTGACCGGAGACGTGTCTCGGTCATGTCTACATAGTTCTCGAACCCGTAGGGTCCGCACGCTTAAGGTTTCGATGACAGTTTTATTATGAGTTTATGAGTTTTGATGTACCGAAGGAGTTCAGAGTCCCGGATGAGATCGGGGACATGACGAGGAGTCTCGAAATGGTCGAGACGTAAAAATCGATATATTGGACGACTATATTCGGACATCGGAAAGGTTCCGAGTGATTCGGGTATTTTCGGAGTACCGGGGAGTTACGGGAATAGAGGAGAGAGACCAAAAGGAAGGAGGCGCGTGGCCCCCTTCTGGTCCGAATTGGACAAGGGGTGCAGCCCCCTTTTCCTTCTCCCTCTCCCCCTCTTTCCATCTCTCCTACTCCGGAAAGGAAAGGGGAATCCTACTAGGACTTGGGAGTCCTAGTAGGACTCCCCACACTTGGCGCGCCCCTTCTAGGGCCGGCCTCTCCCTCCCTCCTTTATATACGGGGGCAGGGGGGCACCTCTAGACACAACAGTTGATCTCTTGATCTCTTAGCCGTGTGCGGTGCCTCCCTCCACCACAGTTCTCCTCGATAATATTGTAGCGGTGCTTAGGCGAAGCCCTGCGACGGTAGAACATCAAGATCGTCACCACTCCGTCGTGCTGACGGAACTCTTCCTTGACACTCGGCTGGATCGGAGTTCGAGGGACGTCATCGAGCTGAACGTGTGCTAGAACTCGGAGGTGCCGTAGTTTCGGTGCTTGATCGGTCGGGCCGTGAAGACGTACGACTACATCAACCGCGTTGTTCTAACGCCTACGCTTTCGGTCTACGAGGGTACGTAGACACACTCTCCCCTCTCGTTGCTATGCATCTGGTAGATAGATCTTGCGTGATCGTAGGAAAATTTTGAAATACTACGTTACCCAACAGTGGCATCATGAGCCAGGTCTATGCGTAGATGATATGCACGAGTAGAACACAATGAGTTGTGGGCGATACTAGTCATACTGCTTACCAGCATGTCATATTTTGCTTCGGCGGTATTGTGAGATGAAGCGGCCCGGACCGACATTACGCGTACGCTTACGCGAGACTGGTTTCACCGTTAGGAGCACTCGTTGCTTAAAGGTGACTGGCGGGTGTCTGTCTCTCTCACTTTAGCTGAAACAAGTGTGGCTACGCCCGGTCCTTGTGAAGGTTAAAACGGCACATACTTGACGAAACATCGTTGTGGTTTTGTATGCGTAGGTAAGAACGGTTCTTGTTAAGCCCGTAGCAGCCACGTAAAACTTGCAACAACAAAGTAGAGGACGTCTAACTTGTTTTTGCAGGGCATGTTGTGATGTGATATGGTCAAGACATGATGAGTTATACGGTTTTGTATGAGATGATCATGTTTTGTAATGTTATCGGCAACTGGCAGGAGCCATATGGTTGTCGCTTTATTGTATGAAATGCAATCGCCATGTAATTGCTTTACTTTATCACTAAGCGGTAGCGATAGTCGTAGAAGCAATAGTTGGCGAGACGACAACGATACTACGATGGAGATCAAGGTGTCGCGCCGGTGACGAAGGTGATCATGACGGTGCTTTGGAGATGGAGATCAAAAGCACAAGATGATGATGGCCATATCATGTCACATATTTTGATTGCATGTGATGTTTATCTTATTGTGCTTCTTATTTTGCTTAGAACGACGGTAGCATTATAAGATGATCCCTTACTAAATTTCAAGGTATAGGTGTTCTCCCTAAGTATGCATCGTTGCGAAAGTTCGTCGTGCCGAGACACCACGTGATGATCGGGTGTGATAAGCTCTACGTTCAAATACAACGGGTGTAAGCCAGTTTTGCACACGCAGAATACTTGGGTTAAACTTGACGAGCCTAGCATATGCAGATATGGCCTCGGAACACTGGAAACCGAAAGGTTGAGCGTGAATCATATAGTAGATATGATCAACATAAGATGTTCACCATTGAAACTACTCCATCTCACGTGATGATCGGACATGGTTTAGTTGATTTGGATCACGTGATCATTTAGATGACTAGAGGGATGTCTATCTAAGTGGGAGTTCTTAAGTAATATGATTAAATTGAACTTTAATTTATCATGAACTTAGTCCTGGTAGTATTAGCATATCTATGTTGTAGATCAATAGCCCACGTTGTTGCTCCCCATTTATTTTTTATATGTTCCTAGAGAAAACTATGTTGAAAGATGTTAGTAGCAATGATGCGGAATTATTCCGTGATCTGAGGATTATCCTCATTGCTGCACAGAGAATTATGTCCTTGATGCACCGCTAGGTGACAGACCTATTGCAGGAGCAGATGTAGACGTTATGAACGTTTTGACAAAAGCTCGGTATGATGACTACTTGATAGTTTAAGTGCACCATGCTTTACGGCTTAGAACCGGGACTTCAAAAACGTTTTGAACGCCACGGAGCATATAAGATGTTCCAAGAGTTGAAATTAGTATTTCATACTCATGCTCGTGTCGAGAGGTATAAGACTTCTGACAGTACTTTGCCTACAAGATGGAGGAGAATAGCTCAACCAGTGAGCATGTGCTCAGATTGTCTGGGTACTACAATTACTTGAATCAAGTGGGAGTTAATCTTCCAGATAAGATAGTAATTGATAAAGTTCTCTAGTCACTATCACCAAGTTAGTAGAACTTCGTGATGAACTATAATATGCAAGGGATGACGAAAGGAATTTCCGAGCTCTTCGCGATGCTGAAGTTGGCGAAGGTAGAAATCATGAAAAAGCATCAAGTGTTGATGGTTAACAAGACCACTTGTTTCAAGTAAATGGCAAAGGGATAGAAGGGGAACTTCAAGAAGAATGACAAGCAAGTTGTCACTCCCGTGAAGAAACCCAAAGCTAAACTCAAGCCTGAAACTAAGTGCTTCTACTGCAAAGGAAATGGTCACTGGAAGTGGAACTGCCCTAGATACTTGGCGGATAAGAAGGATGGCAAAGTGAACAAAAGTATATTTTGATATACAGATTATTGATGTGTGCTTTACTAGTATTCATAGCAACCCTTGGGTATTTTATACCGGTTCAGTTGCTAAAATTAGTAACTCGAAACGAGAATTGCAGAATGAACAGAGACTAGTTAAAGGTGAAGTGACGATGTGTGTTGGAAATGGTTCCAAGATTGATATGATCATCATCGCACACTCCTTATACTTTCGGGGTTAGTGTAAGACCTAAATAAATGTTATTTGGCATTTGCGTTAAGCATGAATATGATTTGATCATGTTTGTTGCAATACGGTTATTCATTTAAAGTCATAGAATAATTGTTATTCTGTTTACATGAATAAAGCCTTCAATGGTCATACACCCAATGAAAATAGTTTGTTGGATCTCGATCGTAGTGATACACATATTCATAATACTGAAGCCAAAAGATGCAAGGTTAATAATGATAGTGCAACTTATTTGTGGCACTGTCGTTTAGGTCATATTGGTGTAAAGCGCATGAAGAAACTCCATAGTGATGGACTTTTGGAATCACTTGATTATGAATCACTTGGTGCTTGCGAACCATGCCTCATGGGCAAGATGACTAAAACTCCGTTCTCCGGAACAATGGAGCGAGCAACAGATTTGTTGGAAATCATACATACTGATGTATATGGACCGATAAGTGTTGAAGCTCGTGGCGAGTATCGTTATTTTCTGACCTTCACTGATGATTTGAGCAGATATGGGTATATCTACTTGATGAAGCACAAGTCTGAAACATTTGAAAAGTTCAAAGAATTTCAGAGTGAAGTGGAGAATCATCGTAACAAGAAAATAAGAGTTTCTACGATATGATCGTAGAGGTAAAATATTTGAGTTAGCGAGTTTAGCCTTCAGTAAAAACAATGTGAAATAGTTTCACTACTCACGCCACCTGGAACACCACAGTGTAATGGTGTGTCCGAACGTCATAACCGTACTTTATTAGATATGGTGCGATCGATGATGTCTCTTACCGATCTACCACTATCGCTTTTGGGGTTATGCATTAGAGACAGCTACATTCACGTTAAATAGGGCACCATCTAAATCCGTGGAGATGACACCGTATGAACTGTGGTTTGACGAGAAACCTAAGCTGTCATTTCTTTAAGTTTGGGACTGCGATGCTTATGTGAAAAAGTTTCAACATGATAAGCTCGAACCCAAATCGGAGAAGTAAATCTTCATAGGATACCCAAAAGAAACTGTTGGGTACACCTTCTATCACAGATCCGAAGGCAAGGTCTTTGTTACTAAAAGTGGATCCTTTCTAGAGAAGGAGTTTCTCTCGAAAGAAGTGAGTGGGAGGAAAGTAGAACTTGATGAGGTAATTGTACCTTCTCCCGAATTGGAAACTGGAACATCACATAAACTAGTTCCAGTGATTCCTACACCAATTAGTGAGGAAGCTAATGATGATGATCATGAAACTTCAGATCAAGTTTCTGCTGAACTTCGTAGATCAACCAGAGTTCGTTCCGCATCAGAGTGGTACGGCAACCCGGTTCTGGAAGTCATGTTACTAGACCATGATAAACATACGAACTATGAGGAAGCAATGATGAGCCCAGATTCCGCAAAATGGCTTGAGGCCATGAAATCTGAGATGGGATCCATGTATGAGAACAAAGTGTGGACTTTGGTTGACTTGCCCGATGATCGGCAAGCCATCGAAAATAAATGGATCTTCAAGAGGAAGACTGACGCTGACAGTAATGTTACTGTTTACAAAGCTCGACTTGTTGTAAAGGTTTTTCGACAAGTTCAAGGTGTTGACTATGATGAGATTTTCTCACCCGTAGCGATGCTTAAGTCTGTCCGAATCATGTTAGCAATTGCCGCATTTTATGAAATCTGGCAAATGGATAACAAAACTGCATTCTTTAATGGATTTATTGAAGAAGAATTGTATATGATGCAACCAGAAGGTTTTGTCAATCCTAAAGGTGCTAACAAAATGTGCAAGCTCCAGCGGTCCATCTATGGACTGGTGCAAGCATCTCGGAGTTGGAATATACGCTTTGATGAGGTGATCAAAGCATATAGATTTATACAAACTTGCGGTGCAGCCTGTATTTACAAGAAGTGAGTGGGAGCACTACAACCTTTCTGATGAATATATGTGAATGACATATTGTCGATCGGAAATGATGTAGAATTTTCTGGAAAGCATAAAGGAGTGTTTGAAAGGAGTTTTTCAAAGAAAGACCTCGGTGAAGCTGCTTACATATTGGGCATCAAGATCTATAGAGATAGATCAAGACGCTTGATAAGACTTTCGATGAGTACATACCTTGATAAGATTTTGAAGTAGTTCAAAATGGATTAGTCAAAGAAGGAGTTCTTTCCTGACTTGTAAGGTGTGAAGTTGAGTAAGACTCAAAGCCAGACCACGGCAGAAAAATATAGAGAGAATGAAAGTCATTCCCTATGCCTGAGCCATAGGTTCTATAAAGTATGCCATGCTGTGTAGCAAACATGTTGTGTACCTTGCCATGAGTTTGACAAGGAGGTACAATAGTGATCCAGGAGTAGATCACTGTACAGCGGTCAAAATTATCCTTAGTTACTGGATGACTAAGGAAATGTTTCTCGATTATGGAGGTGATAAAGAGTTCGTCGTAAAGAGTTACGTCGATGCAAGCTTTGACACTAATCCAGATGACTCTAAGTATCAATCTGGATGCGTATTAAAAGTGGGAGCAATTAGCTAGAGTAGCTCCATGCAGAGCATTGTAGACATAGAAATTTGCAAAATACATACGGATCTGAATATAACAGACCCGCTGACTAAACTTCTGTCACGAAGCAAAACATGATCACACCTTAGTACTCTTTGGGTGTTAATCACATGGCGATGTGAACTAGATTGTTGACTCTAGTAAACCCTTTTGGGTATTGGTCGCATGGCGATGAGAACTATGGGTGTTAGTCACATGGTGATGTGAACTATTGGTGTTAATCACATGGTGATGTGATCTAGATTATTGACTCTAGTGCAAGTGGGAGACTGAAGGAAATATGCCCTAGAGGCAATAATAAAGTTATTATTTATTTCCTTATATCATGATAAATGTTTATTATTCATGCTAGAATTGTATTAACTGGAAACTTAGTACATGTGTGAATACATAGACAAAACAGAGTGTCCCTAGTATGCCTCTACTAGACTAGCTCATTGATCAAAGATGGTTATGTTTCCTAGCCATAGACATGAGTTGTCATTTGATCAACGGGGTCACATCATTAGGAGAATGATGTGATGGACAAGACCCATCCGTTAGCTTAGCAACTTGGTCGTTTAGTTTTATTGCTATTGCTTTCTTCATGACTTATACATGTTCCTATGACTATGAGATTATGCAACTCCCGAATACCGGAGGAACACTTTGTGTGCTACCAAACGTCACAACGTAACTGGGTGATTATAAATGTACTCTACAGGTGTCTCCGAAGGTACTTGTTGGGTTGGCGTATTTCGAGATTAGGATTTGTCACTCCGATTGTCGGAGAGGTATCTCTGGGCCCACTCGGTAATGCACATCACTATAAGCCTTGCAAGCATTGCAACTAATGAGTTAGTTGCGGGATGATGTATTACGGAACGAGTAAAGAGACTTGCCGGTAACGAGATTGAACTAGGTATTGAGATACCGACGATCGAATCTCGGGCTAGTAACATACCGATGACAAAGGGAACAACGTATGTTGTTATGCGGTTTGACCGATAAAGATCTTCGTAGAATATGTGGGAGCCAATATGAGCATCCAGGTTCCGCTATCGGTTATTGACCGGAGACGTGTCTCGGTCATGTCTACATAGTTCTCGAACCCGTAGGGTCCGCACGCTTAAGGTTTCGATGACAGTTTTATTATGAGTTTATGAGTTTTGATGTACCGAAGGAGTTCGGAGTCCCGGATGAGATCGGGGACATGACGAGGAGTCTCGAAATGGTCGAGACGTAAAATCGATATATTGGACGACTATATTCGGACATCGGAAAGGTTCCGAGTGATTCGGGTATTTTCGGAGTACCGGGGAGTTACGGGAATAGAGGAGAGAGACCAAAAGGAAGGAGGCGCGTGGCCCCCTTCTGGTCCGAATTGGACAAGGGGTGCATCCCCCTTTTCCTTCTCCCTCTCCCCCTCTTTCCATCTCTCCTACTCCGGAAAGGAAAGGGGAATCCTACTAGGACTTGGGAGTCCTAGTAGGACTCCCCACACTTGGCGCGCCCCTTCTAGGGCCGGCCTCTCCCTCCCTCCTTTATATACGGGGGCAGGGGGGCACCTCCAGACACAACAGTTGATCTCTTGATCTCTTAGCCGTGTGCGGTGCCCCCCTCCACCACAGTTCTCCTCGATAATATTGTAGCGGTGCTTAGGCGAAGCCCTGCGACGGTAGAACATCAAGATCGTCACCACTCCGTCGTGCTGACGGAACTCTTCCTTGACACTCGGCTGGATCGGAGTTCGAGGGACGTCATCGAGCTGAACGTGTGCTAGAACTCGGAGGTGCCGTAGTTTCGGTGCTTGATCGGTCGGGCCGTGAAGACGTACGACTACATCAACCGCGTTGTTCTAACGCCTCCGCTTTCGGTCTACGAGGGTACGTAGACACACTCTCCCCTCTCGTTGCTATGCATCTGGTAGATAGATCTTGCGTGATCGTAGGAAAATTGTGAAATACTACGTTACCCAACACCCAGCTGCCCGTAGCCCATGCTACACAGGGCAACCGCTCGCAGACCACAAACGTCGCACCACATTCGGGGCCGTCGCCCCGACATAAAGTCAGACCGTCCTCTCTGGGGCGCATCGACCGAGCCGACACCCTTACCGCCCAAGCGGGACAAGGATGCCACCCCACCAATGTCGAGATAGAGCCCCACCTCATAGAGCTGCCACTCGCATTGTTCCCGAGATCGCCATCTCGACGCACAATTAGATGCCACTCAGAGCCGCCGCCCCGACATCCACTGTCCCCGCCGACGAAGAGATGCCTGCAAACCGTAATATGCTGACTCTCCAAAGCGATGTCTCAAAGAAGGAAACGACATAGCAGCCGTCAGCGCCCGCTTTGACCATCCGAAGCTAGAGATTTCTCCTGGAGAGTCGTGTAAAGGAGCTCCATGGCAACACCTTCAAGAAGGGGACGACACCATGGCCATGGCGCCGCTGTTGCCGGCACCGACCCAAAGTCATGTAATGCCCAGGATGGGACTATACCTCCTACGTGTCGAGGCATGACTTAAAGGTATAAGCCCATTCTGGAATGATCTCAAGTTTGGTATCTTTGCACGACTCATGTACAAATATATAAACTTTGGCTTCATCAATTCCTTTCCGGGCTCTTCTTTCATTTCGGGTTTCGTCGTTTTGACGGCACGGAGCTGTACTGGGAGCTTCTTTGTGCCTAGACTCACTTTCAAGCTTCGAAGTCAAGTGCTCCTTATCACCGTCCTCTCTTAGAAGTGGTTTGCAACAAGTGTGGCAAGAAGGGTCATTATGCTAACAAGTGTACTCAAAGGCGCCTTCCGCCTCCTCCACCTGTCAGCACTGCTATTTTCAAGCATGATACAAAGGCAGCAAGAGTGAATCTGATGAATGCAGCTCAAGCAGAGAATTCTTCAGATGTGATACTTGGTAACCTTCCAGTCAACCTTAAACCTGCTAAAGTGTTGTTTGATTCTGGTGCATCACATTCCTTCATGTCATTTCCATTTGCATCCAAGCACAATGTGGGCACAGTGGCCTTGCCAAAGGAGTTACAAATTATTTCTCCAGGCAAATGCATGACTTCTAGATTGTATGCTCCAGATGTATCTATTCGTATGGGTGATTACCGCTTTCTGGCTTCTCCGGTTGTTCCCGGCAACTCCGACATTGATCTTATTCTTGGGATGGATTGGCTTTCTCAGCATGATGCTCACATTGATTGTGCAAATAAGGAAGTCAAGCTTACTCATTCCAACGAAGACGTGATTATCTTCGCCTCTCGAGATAACACAATCAGGCTATTCTCTCTCAATGACAAGGGCGAGATTAATGCCATCTCTCAAATTCCGGTGGTCAATGAATATGAAGATGTTTTCCCTGAAGAGCTTCCAGGTATGCCTCCGCATCGTCAAGTTGAATTCGTCATTGAACTCGAGCCCGGTACTGAGCCAGCATGTCGGCGTCCGTACAAGCTTTCCCCTGAAGAGTTGAAGGAGTTGAAGAGACAGCTCGATGAGCAAGAGCGTATGGGTCTAATCAGGCCTAGCACTTCTCCTTGGGGCTGTGGTGTCTTATTTGTCAAGAAGAAGGCTGGCACGGAGCGCCTTTGCGTCGATTATCGGCCATTGAACAAGAAGACAATAAAGAACAAGTATCCACTTCCCAACATCAATGAATTGTTCGAGCAGCTCAAAGGAGCAAAAGTGTTCTCAAAGCTCGATCTCCGGATGGGTCATCACCAGATCCGCATCCGTGAAGAAGATATTCACAAGACTGCATTCAGAACAAGCTACGGATCCTATGAATATACAGTCATGTCTTTTGGCCTCGCTAATGCTCCACCCATCTTCTCGAGAATGATGCACTACATTTTCAACCCCTACACCAATGAATTTGTGCTTGTTTATCTGGATGACATCTTGGTATTCTCCAAGAATGAAGAGGATCACGAAAAGCACCTCCGTCTGGTTCTCGACAGACTCCGTGAACATAAGTTCTATGCCAAGTTCTCCAAGTGCGAATTTTGGCTCAATAAGGTCTTGTATCTGGGCCATATCATTTCTGCTGACGGTATTGCTGTCAACCCTGAGAAAGTTGAAGCGATTGTCAACTGGGAACCCCCACAGAACGTCAAGCAACTCCGAAGCTTCCTTGGTCTCGCTAGCTATTGCAGAAGGTTCGTTGAGAACTTCTCCAAGATTGACAAGCCTCTCTCCAACTTGCTGCAGAAGAATGTCAAGTACAACTGGTCTCCGGATTGTGATGTGGCATTCAAAACTCTCAAAGAAAAGCTCATCTCTGCTCCGGTTCTTACTCCTCCAGATGAGTCCAAGCCCTACGAAGTATTCTGTGATGCTTCTCTTCAAGGACTTGGTGGTGTTCTAATGCAAGACAAGAAGATTGTGGCATACACTTCTCGTCAATTGAAGCCAAGTGAGAAGAACTACCCCACACATGATCTCGAGCTAGCAGCTATGGTACACGCCTTGATTACATGGAGACACCTTCTGTTGGGCAGAAAAGTCGACATCTTCACCGATCACAAGAGCTTGAAGTACATCTTCACACAACCAAACCTGAACCTTCACCAGACTCGTTGGGTTGAGATGATCCAAGAGTATGATCCAAGCATCGAATACACACCTGGCAAGGCCAATGCCATTGCAGATGCCTTAAGCAGAAAGGCATATTGCAACAGTCTCCTTATCAAGCCGTTTCAGCCTGAGCTTTGTGAAGCATTCAGGAAGCTCAACCTCCAAGTTGTTCCGCAAGGCTTTCTTGCAAATCTTCAAGTTACTCCTACCTTGGAAGATCAGATCCGTGAGGCCCAACTCAGTGATGCTATGGTGCAGAAAGTGAAACATGGTATTGCAAAGGGTACTCCCAAATACAAGTGCTATCGCGTTGATGAGAAGGACACCTTGTTCTTTGAGGACAGACATGTGGTTCCCAAGGGTGATCTCAGGAAGCTCATAATGAACGAAGCACATGACTCCCTCCTCTCGATTCATCCTGGAAGTTCCAAGATGTACCAAGACCTCAAGCAATCTTACTGGTGGACACGCATGAAAAGGGAGATTGCCCAATTCGTGAATGAATGTGATGTCTGCAGAAGAGTGAAGGCAGAGCATCAACGTCCAGCCGGTCTCCTCCAACCTCTTCCTATTCCCGAGTGGAAATTTGACCACATTGAAATGGATTTCGTCACTGGGTTTCCCAAGTCCAAGAAGGGGAATGATTCTATCTTTGTGGTGATTGACAAGCTAACCAAAGTAGCTCACTTCCTTCCAGTCAAAGAATCCATCAATGCAGCTCAACTAGCAGAGTTGTACACTTCCAGAATTGTGTCCTTACATGGCATTCCTCAAGTTATCTCCTCAGACCGTGGAAGTTTGTTCACATCCAAGTTCTGGGACTCCTTCCAGTCTGCCATGGGCACTAAGATCCGTTTCAGCACTGCGTTTCACCCTCAGACTAGTGGTCAAGTCGAAAGAGTGAACCAGATCCTCGAAGACATGCTCAGAGCTTGTGTCATCTCTTTTGGCATGAAGTGGGAAGATTGCCTTCCGTTTGCCGAGTTCTCATACAACAACAGCTTCCAAGCAAGTGCCGGCAAAGCTCCGTTTGAAATTCTCTATGGCAGAAAGTGCCGTACTCCTCTCAACTGGTCCGAGACTGTTGAATGTCAACTTCTTGGCAATGACTTGATCTCAGAAGCCGAAGAAATGTGCAAAGTCATACGTGAGAATCTCAAGGCCGCTCAGCCACGTCAAAAGAGCTACAATGACGGCAAGCATTATGATTTGGCTTTCGACATTGGAGATCATGTCTATCTCCGTGTTCCTCCTATGAAAGGCACCCAAAGATTTGGTATCAAAGGAAAGCTTGTTCCTAGATACGTGGGCCCTTTCAAGATCCTTGGCAAAAGAGGCGATCTAGCCTATCAACTTGAGCTTCCATCCAACTTTGCAAATGTTCATGATGTGTTTCATGTGTCTCAACTCCGCAAGTGCTTCAAGGCTCCTGAACGCACCATTCCGTTTGAGGAGATTGATCTTCAACAAGACTTGTCTTACTGTGAGCACCCCTTGCTATTCTTGAAGAAACCGAGCGCAAGACCCGCAACAAGTCAATCAAGTTCTTGAAAGTCCAGTGGGCACACCATACCGACCGAGAAGCTACATGGGAACGAGAAGATCACCTTCGTTCCGAGTACCCTTCCTTCTTCCAGTCCTAAATCTCGGGACGAGATCTTTTCGTAGTAGAGGAGAGTTTGTAATGCCCCGGATGTAACACTTACCCAATATGGCAATATATAAACTTTGTCTTCATCAATTCCTTTCCGGGCTCTTCTTTCATTTCGGGTTTTGTCGTTTTGTCGTGTGCGTGTGTGCATTTCATCCATGTCATGTTGTCATGTGCATTGCATTGCATTTGTGTTGTCACTTGCATCCGGTCCCACTCGTCTCTTCCCGTTGTCCGTTTCGAGTTCCGGCGCTCACACACGTGCCCGTGGCATCCCCGAGTCCTTCTTTCGTGTGTGGTCGTGTAACGTTTCCGGAATGACGTGAGACTTGTCGTGCGATGTTGTTTTGGTACGTGTAGGCCGCCTGTCAAGTTTCGTCGCGTTTGGAGTTCATTTGGTACTCCAATGGTTAACCTAGTGGGCTAAAAGAATCTCTTCTTTGAGGCCCAAGACCCCCTCCACAACAGCCCACTAACCCAGCACAACCCTTCCCATCATCTCGGTCGTCGAATTGTGATCGCGTGGCCGAAAACTACTCCCCGTTTGGAGTCTCCTAGCTCCTTGTGCCTATAAAAACGTCCCCCATGTCCATTTTTCGCCCAAACCCTAGTTCCTCCGCAACCGCCGCCGCCGGACACGTCCGGACGGACCCGACACGTCCGCCCGGACGCGCCGGACCAACCGCCGCCTGCCACGTGTCCACCGCCGTCGTTCCCCACCGCGCCGGCCCGCAGGCCCGACGCGGGCCCTTCGCCGCCGCCAACCGGGCCGCGCGTCCCGCGCCGCCTCCGCTCCGTCCCCGCCGCCTCCCGTGACCGAGCCGTCGCCTCCTCCCGCCGGGCGAGCCTCGCCGGCCGCCGACCGCCGCCGCCACCGCCTTCGTCCGCCGTCGCTGGAGCTCGGCCACTCCCACCGGCCGCCGTCCGCGCCCGCGCCACCGCGCCTTCCCGCCGGCGACCGCACCGCCGGCCGGCTCCGCCACCACCTCCTCTGGCGCCCTCGCCGGCCGGAGGCCGAGCCCCTCCGCGTCGCCCGATCCGCTGGATCGAGATCCAGCCACCGCGGGCCGAAACCCTATCGGGCCCGATCCACGCCCGCGACCCGCGACCCGATCCGCCAGTGGACCCGATCCGCGAGGAGGTTGACCCTGTCTTTTGTTAATTTTGTTGTCTGATGGCATTTTGTGATGGCTGTATCTTTTTGTGTGTAAATCCAAATTGAGCATATGATATGTCAAAATGATCGTGGTGATGTGTACTATGTTTTGTTCCATTGCGTCATGCATGTTTGAGTCCATCTAGAGGTCTTAATCTTCGTGACAAGAGTGCTACTTGATATAAACTGCTGCTACTAGTTATTTTCATGCCATGTTTGAGAGGTGATAACTTGGTGCATGTTTATCCAAATGAAGCAAATGAGATGTCAAAATGTTCATCATGAGATGCTCTACATGTTGGTTGCTGTAGCATGCATGTTAGGGTTCTTATTGCCATGTTAAACTTGATTGCAAAAGTGCATGTGGCTGTTAAGTTTTGTAACATGTTATGAGATGCTGATTTGAAGAGCTCGTTGCTATTGTTGTGTTTGTCCCCTTGTCACATGCCTAGATGTTTTAGAATCTCCATAATGTGGTCTTTGCTGTGGTGCAAACCATTTGCCATGATATGTCTTGAGGTGACTTAAACATGCTAGCAAACATGCCATGCCAACTTAACTGTTTTAACACTTTGTGAAATTTTGGCTAAGTCTGGAATCTGTCATATCCTGATACTATGTTTGCTTGATGCCCTAGGCAAATCCATGTTAGTTTTGGGGTCGCCTTTGATCATTCCTTGTTGTATATGTTGTTGTCTATACATCCATGCCCTCACTTGCTCATATGGGTTGCTATAGCTTATTTATTTTTTGCTCCCAAGTTGCTATAAAATATAACTGTCAGGTTTTTAACGTCATGATCAAAATGTTCTAGCTTGTTGCTATTGATCCATGCCTCCTATGGAGTTGCTCCAATGGAGTTGTTTGCTGTAGGATATGTCTACTTCATGTCCATGCTTCTTATCACCATGTTTGAGTGCTTTAGAGTGTATATTTCTTGCTCCAAAGTTGCTATGTGGCTGTTAATTGGAGCTTTGCATTGTTTCTTGTTTCGAGTGTATGTGTTGAACCGTTGCTCCGTTTTGAGCGTGCCCTACATGAAACTTGTGTGATTTTGCATGTAGATTCATAATATCATCTTGTTTACATGTTTGGAGTATGTTTGCTTGATGTTTGGGTGCATCTTGCATCGTTGCCATGCTTAACTTGTTTTGCTCATATCTTCTAGACCGTAGCTCCGAATTAAACAAACTTTATATAAACTTGACTAGAATTTCGTGTAGATCATCATGGTACATGTTAACTTGATGTTTAACAACTCTAACTTAAGGTTTGTTCAGATCTGGACCATTTTCAACTTATGCATATGAGGACTTACCGGATTCGCTATATGTGGATTCTGGCCTCATTCAAACTTGTTGTTCTTGTGTTGTTTCTCTGTGCTTCCTGCCTTGCCATTTTTGCATCATATATAGATTTGTCTTGCATCATACTTGCTTGAGCATATTGTCATGTTATTGTGTTGTTTCTCTGTGCTTCCTACCTTGCCATGTGTTGCATCATATATAGACTTGTCATGCATCATAAGTGCATCATACGTGCATCATGTTGAATGTGCATCGCACCTTGTTTTGATTTCATGCCTCGTTGTGTTCTTGTGTCGAGTAGAGCCGGAAGCCGAGACCGAGAACGAGAACGAGGTTACTACCGAGGTTGAGTACGGGGAGCCGTCTTACGATCCCATCGACGACTCGACAGGCAAGATGACCTGACCCAGATATCATTACTATCTTTGCCTATTGCTAGATGTTTCGCTCTTTAGCTTATTGCCTCGATTCCCCTGTTTGTTTGTCAGCCTCCTATTGTAACCATGAATCTGTCTAACCACCCAACCTAGCAAGCCTTTGTTTGGCTAAGTAAGCTTCGCTCAGCCCCTCTTATAGCATTGCTAGTTGCAGGAGAAGATTTGAAGATTCTTGCTTCATGTTGAAGTTTTGTTGGGATATCACACTATATAAACTCTTAATCTAAATTATCTATATATTGGTAATGGATGGAAGGCTAAGCCTCTTGCTTGGTGATTTGTTCCACTCATGCCGCCCTAGGAACCGTATAAACCGTTGTTATGTTCCTGGATTATGCGTTCCTAACACGGTTGGGGTTATGGGACCCCCTTGATAACCCGCTTAGCGCTAAACCTTTTCCAGCAAGGCCCAACATTGGTACTCCATTTGCCCAATAACTAAAACTTGCATAGGGACTAGCTATCCCGTGATCTTAATTAACAACCCCCGGGCCAGTGCTCCACATGAGTGTTGGTCCGAACTGAGCGGACTGCGGGGCCGCCTCGGGGAAACCCGAGGTATCTGGTATTACCCGTAGGATGTCTCATCCGGTCGTGGCCTGAGACTAGATACGCGCGGCTACTGTCAGGGTGTCGGCACGCCGGGAGGTCTTGCTGGATTAGTTTTACCTATGTCGGTATATCCTGAGCACGGGATTCCGAGAATACTCGGGCCTTCCCACCTTGGAGTTGTGACTCCGCAGATCGTGAGCTTGTCATGGGTTAAGTTGGGACACCCCTGCAGGGTTTTGAACTTTCGAAAGCCATGCCCGCGGTTATGTGGCAGATGGGAATTTGTTAATATCCGGTTTTAGAAAACTTGACACCATGTTCAGAACACACTACCAGCGTGAGTAACCGTGACGGTCATTTTCCGAAAGGGGTTCGGGAAGTGAACACAGTGGGGTTATGATTGACGTGCTTAGATAGGATCACTTCGTGATCACTTTGACGCTCGTGGCACTTCTCTTCTCGCTCTTAACACGTAAGCTAGTGCTAGTGCAGCTGCAACCTTTTATCTTTCTGCAGCCTTGTTCCACACCCAAGGCTTGGATAGTTTTGCTACCCGGGAATGGGATTGCTGAGTCCTCCGTGGCTCACAGGTTCTACACCACACCAGATGCAGGTACCATGGTGAACTACTCAGGTGACGGCACGGAGCTGTACTGGGAGTACGATGAAGAACGTAGTCGATACTATGTGCACTATCCCGATGATCAATAGTGGTTTCTACTAGGGGCGACTCGGACCTTGTGGCGTTATGTCTTTGATATCTTTCATTTGGATCTTCACCCGTAGTCGGGTTGTGATGTTATTTGGATGATGTTTTGCTTATGTAATGTATTGTGTGACATGGCGAGTGTAAGCCAACTATCCTTTTGCAATTTCATCCCTATTTTTACATGAGTCGTGCAAAGATACCAAACTTGAGATCATTCCAGAATGGGCGTATACGTTTAAGTCGTGCCTCGACACGTAGGAGGTATAGTCCCATCCTGGGCATTACAAGTCAGTGCTGAACTTTCGCCCGGAGCTCCTTCACACCTCCGAATCTAAGCAGATTCGAAGCACAAGACAGCACACACAACCCTAGTCGACGTCCACCGGCTCCACCTCGTGCTCGTGGTGCAGCAGCCACCGCACCTCACAAATGCAAACGCGCCGGACCAGCCAGATCCATGGCCCGCACAGGCGCACAACGCCACACAGCCCGAGCGCCAGATCCGGCGCCGCTCGAGCCCCTCGCACGCCGATCTGCGTTGCCTTGACCTCCGGCACGCCCAGGACGCCTGCCTAGGCCCACCACGCACAGATCCGCGCGCCACCCCTCGTCGGGGCACCAGGTCCGTGCAGGCCGCCGGAGTCCGTGCTCCCCTTCTTCCACCCTCAGACCCCCCATGCCACGCAATCCCTTGCCGTGCCGCCCCTAGCCGGCTCCCCTGCCGACGCACCAGATCGCCGCGCCCCTCGAGCCGTCGGGAAATGGCTGCCCCGGCGCAGCCACGCCGCACCTGCCCGCGTCACCCCGCGCCCAACCGCGGCCATCCCAGCCAGAGCACGCACCAGCACGGGAGCAACATCGAAAATCCCACCGAGACGGACAGCCCCCGCTGCCGGAGCTTCGACGGGAGGAGGAAAGCGCCCGCCACCGCCGGGCCGCGCGGGCTTTGCCCGGCGACCTGAGGAGCTGCGCTGGCGGCGGCTAGGGTTCGCTCCCCTGGCCGCCCGCGGGAGCGACCTGAGGAGCGTATCGCGTTCGCCCTCGCTTCATTTTCACTGTTTATCACTTTCAATCAAAACTAGAGTGCGATACACCTTCTATTTGAAAAACCTATATTGGCGGGGCTCACTGCACTAAAAGCTTCTCTAACCGATACCCAAGGCGTTAGAGTAGTAAAATTCTGGTTTTGCTCCTCTAAACTGCGCCCAATTGATTTCTTATAGGTGTTAGGGGAGTACTACTCGGCAGCCCACGGCCCACCTCTGAATTAAAAATGTTTTCCCTCCCACTGCTCGACCTCATCCATTTCGGTGCTACCCAATCCCTACTTAAGCACCCAACATCCATTAGCGGCAAATTTGACAATTTTGACCTATTTGCGTAATCAATTCACGGAATGAACTGCCCGTGAAACTATTTCACAGCCATGACCTTTTGTGTAGCGCCTGGCTCGGAGGCGCTGCACATTACCATGTGTGGCGCCTCGCTCGGAGGCGCTGCACATTACCATGTGTGGCGCTGCAACGGTGGACAGGCGTGCAACGCCCCTGCGCTAGGCGCTGCACAGTAGGGTGCAGCGCCGTCGTGGCAGGCGCTACACAAAAAGGTCATGGCTGTGAAATAGTTTCACGGATAGTTCATTCCGTGAATTGATTACGCAAACAGGTCAAAATTGTCAAATTTGCCTCCATTAGCACGCCAACATCCATTAGCACGCTTCCGCATCCCGTCGACGCGTGCCCCGCATCCAATCAGGCGCTGTCCCGTCGCCTACATGGCCGGATCTAGCCGGCGTATGTCCCCGCGGCCAATTAGAAGCGTCGATCCACACCGCTGCACGCAACCATCTAGAGCCCAAGGTCATGACAGATCCTCCCACGATGGCACATCCTCCTCCCAGTTCTCGGCCTTCCATTGCCGCCGACGTCTCAGAGGAGGTACCTCGGTGTGCGGTAGCGGCCGTGAGAAACGTGGGTGGTCATTGGTCGACATCACGGCTCGTAAAACCCACACAGGCATCTGGATCAGCTCCTACCGGTCAGCAGCGCGGCAACGCGGGCGTACGACATCTAGCCGGTGCGCCCCCACGATGGGTCGGCGCAACTAAACTTCCCCTTCGATGTCGGCGTGCCAGATTTGGCCCCCATCGACCACCGAGTGGCCTCCCCACGCGAGTTGTGGGAGGACCGGGAGGCCCGCGAGCGCCTCGAGGCGGAGCACGCCAACAAGGAGTACATGGTTGAGCTCACCCGTCTGTATCCGGAGAACGCGAGCCCTACAAGTTGGGAAAGACCGTCAGAGCCAGTGTGTCAGCCATGACGTCAACGGCGAGCTGCATTGGGAGAAGATCATGGCCAAGGAGGACTATTTAATTTGCATGAATTTGTGTTCATTTTTAATTTTTTTGAAGGAATTAAGTTTAAGGGATCGGCTAGTAACAGCTAAAAGTTAGAGGAGTAATTTGAGGAGTTAAAAGATAAGAGGTGATGTAGAGGCCTAGAGATGCTCTAAGATGTGTGCATAGAGACGGACTAGTGTGCAGACCAAGTGAAAAGTTAATCATGGGGAGACGATAGCCTAGGCTAATGAAACGAAATCTTCATAAAAGAGAACATGCAGTGGCTCTGTAGTCTGTACAATTTGATTTTCACTAGAAGTTACCAATGCTAAAGGCAATCACATTTTAACGACCTTGTTGCTCATGTTGATTCTTGTCTCACTGCTCTTCCGCTTGCCAGAACCCATTTATTGCATCGAATACACCAGAGTGAAGATTGTTACTTTCCTTAGCAGAGGTGATATAGTCCACACTTAACCTGGAAGGCCAAAGGTTAACCTCTCAGTCGAGTTTCACTTAACATAACAGTTTTCCTCTAATGTCCCAACTCGCATACTAAGATACTTATATTTCTTTTCTTTTGGCAGTACTACGTGAACGTAACATAGGCATCGCCAAACATGTTCTATGTATCGATGCATGCCTTCATATCTCAATTTATAGACCCAAAGTAACATGTTGTTCACGCTTTGATTATGCAAATGGCCGTGCATGGACATTGCATGAATACAGATACAGTTGGTTTAACCCATGGCAAGCAAGCAGCATACGGGGTGGAACTGCACCCAAGAGCTCAGGCTATAGGAATGATCGATTCCATCATCTCAGTTATATTTTTCTCCTGTCGAGCATTCAAAAATTTGATCTGTGTGTTCTCATAGCAAGGAGGAGACACAGACATCCAAATGGTATCTTGAGGAAAAACTTAGAATACTTCCAAATTATTTTGGATTTGTTCATTCATTTACCGAAACATGCTTTCGTCCAACTTTTTATATAAAGCTCAAACAAACGAACCGATACAAAGTGTTGAAAAAATCCTCATACAAGCAGATAAAGAAAGGGCATATGAGTGAGTGGCACGAGTGCTACCAACCCAACACCGAGCGTAAAAACAGGAAAGGAAATGCCACACCTAACAAGAGGCCATCGTGACTACTGAACAGGACCAGAACCGCGCTGCCGTGAGAAACCATTGGACGTCATAGTACCGAACACCCTGAGCCATCTCCAGAAGGGGTCGACTTGTCTTTGAGATTCCCCCCTCACTCCAGGTTCTGGAATTGTTTCATAACTCACGCCACCTAGAGCACCACAACATAATGGTGTGTCCGAACATCGTAATCGTACTCTATTGGATATGGTGTGTTCTATGTGTCTCTTACCGATTTGTCACTATTGTTTTGGGGTTATGCATAAGAGACGGCCGCATTCACTTTAAAATGGAGCACCGTCTAAATCCGTTGAGACGACACCATAAGAATTATGTTTTGGCAAGAAACCTTAGCTATCGTTTCTTAAAGCTTCGGGATGTGACGCTTATGTCAAGAGCCTTCGGTCTGATAAGCTCAAACCCAAAGCGAAGATGTGTGTCTTCAAAGGATACCCTAAAGAGACCAATGGGTATGCCTTATATCATAAATTCGAGGGAAGGGTCTTTGTTGCCGAGAATGGGTCCTTCCTAGAGAAGGAGTTCCTCTCGAAAGAAGTGAGTGGGAGGAAAGTAGAGCTTGATGAGGTAATCGTACCTTCTCTCGAATTGTAGAGTAGTACATCATAGAAAGAAGTTTCCTTGATGCCTACACCCGTCGGAGAGGAAGCTAATGATGACGATCATGAAACTTCGAATCAAGCTACTTCTGAACTCTGTAGATTGACCAGGACACGTTCCACACCAGAGCGGTACGATAATCCCGTCCTGAAAGTTATGTTGTTGGACAAGGTGAACATACGAACTATGAAGAAGCAATGATGAGCCCGGATTCCGACAATTGGCTTCAGGCCATGAAATCCGAGATAGGATCCATGTACGATAACCAAGAGTGGACTTTGGTAGGCTTATCCGATGACCGATAAACCATTGATAACAAATGGATCTTTAAGAGGAACACAGACGCTGATTGTAAAGTCACCATCTATAAAGCTCGACTTGTCGCAAAGGGTTTTTGAAAAGTTCAACTTGACTGCAACGAGTCTTTCTCACCCGTAGCGATGCTAAAGTCTGTTAGGATTTTGTTAGCAATTCCAGCATATTTCAATTATGAAATCTGGTAGATGGACATCAAAAGAACGTTCCTTCACGATTTTCTTAAGAAAGAGTTGTATATGATGCAACCGGAGGGTTTTGTCGATCCTAAGAATGCTAAAAAATTATTCAAGCTCCGGCGATCCATCTATGGACTGGTGCTAGCATGTCGGAGTTGAAAATTGAAATATAAGCTTTGGCGAGGTCATCAAAGCTTTTGGTATTATAAAAACTTACGAATGAGTTTGTATTTACAAGAAAGTGAGTGTGAGCTCTATATATTTCTAATACTATATGTGGATGACATATTATTGATTGGAAATGATATATAATTCCTGGAAAGCATAAAGGGTTATCTAAACAAAAGTTTTTCAATGGAAGACCTGGGTGAAGCTGCTTACATATTGGGCATTAAGATCTGTATAGATAGATCAAGATGTCTGATAGGACTATCACAAAGCACATACCTTGATAAGATTTTCAATAAGTTCAAAATGGACTAGTCAAAAAAGGGGCTCTTGCCTGTGTTACAAGGTATGAAGTTGAGTAGGACTCAAAACTCGACCACTGCAGAAGAAAGAGAAAGGATGAAAGTCGTCTCCTTTGCCTTAGCCATATGCTCTATAATGTTGACATGCTGTGTACCAGACCTGATGTGTGCCTTGCCATAAGTCTGTTAGGGAGGTACCAGAGTGATCTAGGAGTAGATCACTGGACATCGGTCAAGAATATCCTTAAGTACTTGAAGAGGACTAAGGACATGTTTCTCGTTTATGAAGCTGAATAAAAGCTCATCATAAAGGGTTACGTCGATGATAGCTTTGACACTGGTCCAGATGACTAAAAGTCTCAATCAGGATACATATTGAGTGGTGGAGCAGTTAGCTAGAGTAGCTCCAAGCAGAGCATTGTAGACATAGAAATTTACGAAGTACATATGGATTTGAATGTGGCAGACCCGTTGACTAAACCTCTTCCACAAGCAAAACATGATCACCACCAGAACTCAATGGGTGTTAGATTCATTACGATGTAAACTAGATTGTTGACTCTAGTGCAAGTGGGAGAGTATTGGAAATATGCCCTAGAGGCAATAATAAAGATGTTATTATCATATTTTGCGTTCATGATAAATGTTTATTATTCATGCTAAAATTGTATTGACCGGAAACTTAAACACATGTGTGGATACATAAACAACACCGTGTCCCTAGTGAGCCACTACTAGACTAGCTCGTTCATCAAAGATAGTTAAGGTTTCCTAACCATAGGCATGAGTTTTCATTTGATGACGAGGTCACAGCATTAGGAGAATGATGTGATGGAAAGACCTAGCCGTAAGCTTAGCATCAGATCATACCACTTACTTATTTGCTACAGCTTTCGTAATGTCAAGTATCTGTTCCATAGACCATGAGATCATGCCACTCCCGGATACCGGAGGAATATTTTGTGTGCTATCAAACATCACTTCATAACTGGTTGATCATAAAGGTGCTCTATAGGTATCTCCGAAGCTGTTTGTTGGGTTGCATGGATCGAGACTGAGATTGGTTGCTCCGTGTGACCGAGAGATATCTCTGGGCCCTCTCGGTAATACAACATAATAAGAAGCTTGCAAGCAAGTGACCGATGGGTTTAGTCACAGGATCTTGTTTCACGGAACGAGTAACAAGATTGAACTAGGTATGGAGATACCGACAATCAAATCTCAGCCAAGTAACATATTGCTGGACAAAGGGAATTGCATACGGGATTAACCAAATCCTTGACATCGTGGTTCAACTGATAAAAATCTTCATCGAATATGTAGGAGCCAATATGGGCATCCAGGTCCCGCTATTGGTTATTGTCCGGAGAGGAGTCTCGATCATGTCTACATGATTCTCGAAACTATAGGGTTGCGCGCTTAACATTCAGTAGCGCTAGGGTAGTATTAAGATATTCATACGGTGAAGTACGGAAGTAGTTCGGAGTCCCGAATGGGGTTCGGGACATCACGAGGAGCTCCAGAATAGTCCGGATATAAAGATTCATATATGGTAAGTCATATTCAGGGTTCCAAAAATTGTTCGGGTTTTTCCGGCATTGTACCGAGAAGGTTATGTAAGGTTCTGGAGTGGAGCCCACCTGCATGGGGGGGGGGGGTACATGTAGATGGGTAGTGGGGCAAGGTCCCACACCCGATCCTCCCCTAAAAGGGATATGATCATATCCCAAAGGGATAAGTTCGAGATCCCTAAAAAAGGGGGATAATGATCGGTTGGGAAGGAAAAAAGGGATTTCCTTCCTCCCCCTTGGACAATGAACCTAGGGCCTTGGAGGGAAAGACATCGGCCGCCTCCATGCCTATATAAAGGTGGGGAGGCGTTGGGGGCAGCCACCCTTCAACACTTGTCTGTCTCCCTTCCGTTACACCCCCTCCACATTGCGCAGATGCTTGGCGAAGCCCTGCTGCAGTTCTGCTGTTGCTACCACCACCACGCCGCCGTGTTGGTTCAGAATTCAGATCTCATCTACCTTCTCTCCCTCGCTTGCTGGATCAAGAAGAAGAGGACATCATCCAACCCTAAGTGTGCTAAACTCGGAGGTGCTTGGATCTGTTTGGATCGCGACGCGAGTACGACTACGTCAACCACGATCTTAGATTGTTAACGCTTTCGGTCTACGGGGGTACGTAGATACATTCTCCCCTTTCGTTGCTATGTATCTCCGTAGATAGATCTTGGGTGTTTCGTAGAAAATTTTCAATTTTAATGCAACATTCCTATCAAATATGAGGGGTGCCGGTCAGCTCGAGTGTTTGATGTCCGTTTGAGACATTCGTTTGGGTCATATTTTCATGATCGGTCACTGATCGGGCGGGCAGTCCAGGCCATCGGTTCGGGCGTCCGGCTGTATATCCTCTGAGCCATTGTATGTTGTACGGACCGCATGGTTGACTTGCTAGTTGGTACTGTACTCGGCAGACAAAAGAGATATTCTTGTAGAATTAGGTTTTGTGTCACATCAATGAAAACTCAAAAGCACATGAGAAGCTGTACTTGCTGACATCACACTTACAACCCAGCATTATCAATCTACCTATTCTCTCGTACTTGGTGTTGGTTAATCATATTACTATTATTTTTGGCTGCACACGTAGTACTTGTGTGGATGCAGCTAGTTGGTTCCAAGTGAGTCCACAGTCACACACGCACACAAGGTTCTCCACACACACACACACACGCCCACGCCCGCCCGCCCGCCCACCCGCACGCAAGGTCGTTTTGGCTGGAAACGGATTCAGGACAGACATGGCGCTCCTGGCTAGCCACTGCACGGACACAAATTTAGACACGAGGATACTTCCCGGAAGTTGCTTGGGCGCACCATGCATATAGAGGCACAGGTACCCGGCCCGGGTCCCCGCTGACACACTCTTCATCTCCATCCAACCGCGTGTGGCTACCTCCTCCTTCGTACGGTCCCTGCAGCTTCTCCTCTTCTTCTCTGTACGAGCTGGGCCGTGGGTTGACGATTGATCGGAGTTGGCTGGACAATGCTGGATCGATCAACGACCATCTGAAACAGCAGCGGTGCGTACTTAATCTAGTTTTGAAGCCCAATTACCTGTGTACATCTGCTGCGCCGGCGATGGATCTTTTACAGCTCTCCGTTTCACCGCTCCGCCTCCGTAGGTCGCCGGAGGAGCTCGCCGGGAGACATAGCTGCCTCAGCGCTTGAGCAGCCGGGCAACCGCTTGTTCCGGCCGGCAACCACTGGATCGATCGGCAAGCTCGATTAAAGGCGCCGCCTTGTACTTCGCTGCCTTGGCAGTAGTACTTGCTACAGAGCCCCGCCACCGTCTCGGCCACCTACGGAGAGGTGAAACGCAGAGCTCAGCTCACTCCCTTGCTGCCCATTTGTCCATCTTTTATCCTGTTTTTAAAGTATGTTATATGGAATAAGTACTCTCTCCCTTCTTTCTTCTTTCTTCTGTGATCGTCTTTCGTATTTTTGAGTCAAAATTGAATCATAAATTTAACTAATAAAATACTCCCTCCATCTTACACAAGTACCACCAATTTTTTGTACTAGTTGTGACGCTTATTTTGGGACGAATGAGAGTATTACGTATACTGCTATGCAACAAGAAATTGTAGCAAAGTTCTTCCGATTTTTAGTAATTAAGCCTTATGTGTTACCCCAACCCTAGCCCCCGCGTCGCCCCCCGCGCGGGCGACTCGGGTGGCGGCGGCGCCTGCCCAACTCCACCCCCGTCCACTCTCTCCCCCCGCCGCCGCCGCCGGCTGGAGCTGCAGGGGCAAAGCCCCTCGCGGTGGCTGGCGGCGGGGCTCTCCTTCCCTTCGCGCCTAGATCGATCTGGCGGGGCAGCTCATCCAGGACGGAGCGCCGGGCTCGCGTGCGGCACGGCGGCGCGGTGCGGGGCTCGGCCACGGCGGCGCGCGTGAGACGCTGCGGCGACGGGGCTGTGGTCTCGAGGCGGCGTGGTGGCTGCGTGGGGCGGGCGGGGCGCGCCCAGGGCAGCGGCGGGGCTCTGCCAGATCTTCTGGCATGGGAGCGCTCTGGCCTGTGTGACTTGGGCGGCGCGGGCTGTGGCAGCGTGGGCCGTTGGCTGCTAGGCACCGTGATGGTGCCGGCGCCCGGCCTGGCGGTGGCAGCCTGGATCGGGGCGGCGTGGGGGCCGTTGCCGTGATGATTAAGGTGGCGGTCCTCGTGCTCTTCTCGCATCACGGCAATGGCATGCATGATTGGTCCTCCTCGATCTGGCCATCGACGTGTTCCGGGACGACCGCCGGAGATCTTGCTCATGGTATCTGGATCGGTTAGATTCCGGTCGTGCACGCCCATATCAGCCTACGAGGTTCAGAGGGTGTGGCGCGAAGCTCTGTTGGCTGATGACACCTTGGGACATGTCGGCTTCTCGATTTCCATGGTGAAGGCAGGGGTGGAGAAGGTCACGGTGGCCGAGATCGGAGGATCAGTTAGACGAACGAAGCCTTGGAGGCGATGGAGTCAGACAGGCGGTGTCAGATAACTCTCAGGAGCAGCAGTGATAAGTGGGGGCGATAACACTGGCGGATTTCATTTTTGGGGTACTCCTCGGGTGCCGAATCATGACTTTCAGGGTGAAAACCTAAGGTCTGACCTTCATTGATTGTGCCTGGCGATTACCTTGCTGAAGGAATTGTTTTGAGAGCGTGAATTTTCTCCAGGGTGAAAACCTAAGATCTTGGATCGGGCAACGACGGCGCTTGTGCACTGTTCCCTTCTTGGAGGCGTTGCTTTTGGAGACCTTTTATGATTTCCGGGTGTTGTATTAGGTGGTGGTAGGTATGCTGTTGTTGAGAGTGAAAATGTACAGAACTGACCCTTATCTGAAACTTCAACATAAAATGACCATATTTTAAAAATATTTCACGAGATGGCCCCTTTTGCATGACGCCCGCGGCTAGGGCGCCATGCTAGATAGCATGACGCCCCGGGGTAGGGCGTCATGCTATTTGGCATGGTACCCTAGGCCGGGGCGCCATGCTACATGTCACTACCATGGCGCCCTAGCCCGGGGCGTCATGCTCTCTAGCATGACGCCCTAGCCCCGGGCGTCATGCAAAAGGGGCCATTTTCGTGAAATATTTTCAGAATGAGGTCATTTTGTGTTGAAGTTTCAAATAAGAGCCAATTTTATTGATTTTCACTTGTTGAGAGGCATCGATCGCTCTGGCGGGACCATTCTTTTTTCTTTCTTTTTATTTTCTCTTTTGGCTATGTGCATCCTGGATGTCTTTGTGACATCTTGTAGGTGCAGAGGCCGGGTGTAATTGATATCTTCGCGATATTAATATATTCCCCTTTTCAAAAAAAAAAAATGTGTTACAGTATTATACAGCTAGAGTGCATGCCATGACCGTCTTACGCAAGTACCATCGATTTTTCCCAGAGTACCTAAATCAATCATAAAAATAAATACTAGCACTAGTGTGCACATAGTTGGGTTAATCTTAACACAATGGTCAAAGTCCTGTTTGAAAAAATGAAGTCAGATCATCCCAGCTAAGCTAGAAAGAAAAGGACGGCCGGGATAAGTGGCGACAGTGACGCGAATAAAGCGCACACGATCTGTACAGGTGATGGCGACGTGGAATCGATTGAAACAAAAGGTGATGTGCGTACGGAGATCATTCCAATTTCCAAGACAAAATCGTGGCTATCAGCTAGCTAGTCACTTCATCTTTATATCGAAACTGCTTCATCTTTATATACACACACGGCCACTTGCAACGCAAAATAATTTCTGAAACCCACGAACGTCTCGCCTGCAGACTTGGATTCAAAAGTTCCAACAAAAGCCATTACGTGCGTACTTTGTGTTTTCGATTTGAGTCAAAGTTTCCAACGAAAGCCAAGTGGAAACTAACCTAAAGTCAATAACCGAACCATTATTGATGTGACAATAATCATCGGTACATTGCTGAGTAAGTAGGGTTAATTACAGTGACCTCCTGATTTTGTGGTCATCCCATGTCCTACTGCAGATTGCTCCTGGGCTCCTGTGGCTGGCAGCCATGAACGCAATGGAGCCAGCGGAAGAGGTGGAGATTTGGGCGCCCATCTTGGCCGACCCTCTTGATTGGCCTCCATCTTCTGTCACTGTTCTTCTTCCAAGTCAGGTACTCCCCACATTTCCTTTCTTGATCAGCTGGTTCCCTTCTCACATGTTTATGCTAGACACACCAAGAGTGGCGAACATAGCACTAACTAAACCCATCGTCCGTCCAACCATCTGCAATTCTGCATCCTCATCACTGAAAATAGAAATCAAGACATACTTGTGTTTATTCATGACAGGTGGAAGAATATTTTAGTTATCTGTATGGCGATGAGGACGTGGAAATCAACAAATTTGCACAAGTGCCTGAAGGTGAGCAATGGCGACAGCAATATTTGGGAGGTACCATGTCAAATATTTGGGAGTATTTCCAGTTACACGTGTGAATAGATTCAGTTTGCATATTCGCAAGCTAATCCAGCTAATGTACGCATATTTGGTGCTTAGACCTCACAGTAAAGGAAAATTGGAGGCGTGGCCCACGAGGTGCTCGCAAGAGGAGGATATTTCCTTTAGGAAGCGGAGGCCTAAATTTTCACCGTCGGAAAAACAACGAACATTGGACACATGAAGAGGTAAAGAAGTTGGTTAAAGGTGTGAGGAAATATGGTGTTGGGCGATGGACTATGGTGAAGAGTCACTATTTCTCAGCATCAGTTCGAGACCCAACACATCTCAAGGTATGTTTAGACGTTATGGGCACGCTTTCAAATTGTTTTTATTAGGTTGTTGAAGGAGGGTGTCAAAGTTGACTAAGAAAATATTTATTCATATAACATGGTGTTTCATGTTTTAGGACAAATGGAGGAATCTTTTGAGAGCATGCGGAGTCACGTGCACCTCCAAAAGGAAGGTTGTATTAATTATGTTGTGTTCTCTATATAGTTACTCCATGATGAATTCCAAGTATATTGGATTATCATACGTGTGTTGAATTTGATGCAGGAAAAGGCACAAAAGACTATGTTCCTGCCCCTAGATACAAACTTGATCGAACAGATCCAAGGGTTAGCTATTGATTCAGGCTTCACATCCAAAATGAAGAAATGTCATGGGAAAGGGGCAAACCGGGACAACCAAATGATGGTTGAGTCAACAACTATACTTGAGTTAAGTTAGCAACGTCTGAATGTGTTATTTCTTTTTAAGTATGGAAGCATATGCGTATATTATGTATGAAGAGCAAGAGAAGCACGTGCAACCGGGCCAGCCTTTGTCCCTGCATATATATACCGTAGGTAGAAATTGTGTAATGTATAATTTTGTGTGGGTTGTGCTCTAGCAGCTTGCAAACTTCCTGCTTCATTCTTAGTTTTCCTTCACCTTGTTGTAGAGGTTACACGATCACCTTGTAAATGATTTCTTACTAAGAAAACTAGAACATACCCCCCAAGTTGCGGTGAGAATCCTCGAGAACTTCTATAGGCATTCTGAGGCGATGAAAGTGCAACTAATCCCCGGGTGGTTTTGGTAATTAATAACAACATATATATCATTGAACTAATATTTACTTGAGAATCATTTCAGAGAAGTTCGATGATATGGGTATGGAAATGTCTGAAGAAGTGGACCCCTCAAAATGCTAAGACAAGCATTGGCAAAAGCTCAAGACTCTATTTTTGGTTTAGTGATCAAAGATCACATTGAGTCCATAGGAAAAGCCAATACTATTAAAAGGGGATGAGGTTGTGTTAATGATCTGGTTGCTCAAGTGCTTGGTGATCTAGCTCCCTCAACTATCAGCACTCTTCACTACTTAACACACTCATAAGTAATCTCGGACAAACCGATTCTGTAAACTCAGTCCCACCGAGATGAACCACCTTAGTTATTCTCCCAAACCCTAATTTCTCGGTCCATCCGATTTTGAGTTTCGGTCTCACCGAAAATGGACTGCCAACCTTCTGTAACCAATTGACATCACTTCGGAATATCCGAGTTGTTATTTTCGGTCCCACCGAGATGGCAAGCTCCAACCTTTGACTCACTTCGGACACACCGAGATGGTATTTTCGGTCCCACCGAAAATCCCAACGTTCACTATATTTGAACTTTCGGTTTGACCGAGTTTTCACTTCGGTCTCACCGAGATTGGTCAAATATGTGTGTAACGGTTGGATTTTGTGTGGAGGCTATATATACCCCTCCACCCCCTCTTCATTCGTGGAGAGAGCCATCAGAAAGTCTACCACTCCTACCATACACTTTCTGAGAAGTGAACCACCTACCCTTGTGTTGAGATCAAACCATTCCATTCCTACCATATGAAACTTGATTTCTAGCCTTCCCAAGTTGCTTTCCACTCAATCCTTTCTTCCACCACAGCCATATCAGTGAGGAAAGTTGAGTGTTGGGGAGATTATCATTTGAAGCACAAGAGCAAGGAGTTCATCATCATCAACACCATCTATTATCTTTTGGAGGGTGGTGCCTCCTAGATTGGTTAGGTGTCGCTTGGGAGCCTCCGTCTTTGAGATGTGGAGTTGAACCAAGAAGTTTGTAAGGGCAAGGAGATCGCCTACTTCGTGAAGATCTACCCCGAGTAAGGCTAGTCCTTCGTGGGCGTAGGCCATGATGGAATAGACAAGGTTGCTTCTTCGTGGACCCTTCGTGGGTGGAGCCCTCCGTGGACTCGCGCAGCCGTTACCCTCCGTGGGTTGAAGTCTCCATCAACGTGGATGTACGATAGCACCACCTATCGGAACCACGACAAAAATCTTCGTGTCACCAAACTACGTTTGATCTTCTCCGCCTCTCTTTTACATGTGCAATTTACTTTCCGCTGCTATTACTCTAGAATTGCATGTGTAGGGTGATACTTGAATTGATCTTAATTGTGAAACTGCCAAAAACATTGCATGTTCAAAAGGCAGATTTTTTATATTGTCAAGTAGTCTAATCACCCCCCTCTAGACATACTTTCGATCCTACAAGTGGTATCAGAGCTTTGGTCTCCATTGTTTTGGTTTCCATTGCATTGGACTCCATAAGCTTGGTTTCACAACCTAGGAGAGTATGGCGTCTAGTGAGGGTAATTATCGTAGAGGTCCTTACTTTGATGGTACAAATTTTGCTAGTTGGAAGCATAAAATGAAAATGCATATTCTTGGTCATAACCCAGCCGCATGGGGCATTATTTGTGTTGGTATGCAAGGTGATTTCTTTGAAGAAGGAAAAGTTCCGGATCGCGAAGCTACACCGGAAGAGTTGCGGATGTTGCAAAACAATGCTCAAGCTTGTGACATTCTCTTCAATGCTTTGTGTCCCGAAGAGTTCAACAAAATCAGCCGTCTTGAGAATGCTAAAGAGATTTGGGATACTTTGGTTGAAATGCATGAAGGTACTGAATCTGTGAAGGAATCAAAGCTAGATATTCTTCAAGGTCAACTTGACAAGTTCAAGATGAAGGATGGTGAAGGAGTCGCTGAAATGTACTCTAGGCTTGCTCTCATCACAAATGAGATTGCCGGCTTAGGAAGCGAAGAAATGACCGACCGATTCATCATTAAGAAGATTCTCAGAGCTTTGGATGGAAAGTACGACACCGTGTGCACTTTGATCCAAATGATGCCAAACTACAAGACCCTCAAGCCAACTGAAGTCATTGGAAGAATTGTTGCTCATGAGATGACACTTAAGGATAAGGAAGAGCTTCACAATAAGTCAAGTGGTGCTTACAAAGCTACAAGTGATGCTCCTACTACCTCAAGTGACAAGCTAATTTCGAATGAAGAGATAAGCCTAATGGTCAAGAACTTCAACAAGTTCTACAAGAATAGAGGCAAAGAAAGAAGCTCAAAGTCTAGATCATATGATGAAAAGAGATCTTCTAGTCGTGATCGAAACTGCTACAATTGTGGAAGACCCGGACACTTCTCAAATGAGGGTACGGCTCCCCACAAGAGAAGAGAAGAATCTCCAAGAAGAAGAGCAAGAGATGAGTCACCTCGAAGAGAGAGAAGGAGTAGAGATGATCGTTATGAACGAAGACCCTCTCGGAGAAGCAAGGATTCGGAGAGGAAAGACAAGTCATCAAGGAGCTACACAAGAAGAAGACATCAAGCTCATGTAGGTGAATGGGTCTCCGGCTCCGACTCCGACAATCAATCCGATGGAAGCTATCACTCCGACTCCGACTATAGTCAAGATGAAGGTGTTGCCGGACTTGCACTCGTATCCTCCAACTCCAACTCCTACGACTTATTTGATTCACCAAATGAGGGAATTGGAAGATGCTTCATGGCTAAAGGCCCCAAGGTAACACACCCTGAATTCATTGACTTTGATAGTGATGAGGATGATTTGCTTGGTGAAGATGAGCTCTTGCATGATAAATCTAGTGAGCTTAGTAATGATGAAAATGCTAGTAGTCTTTATAGTCGAGAAGAGTCGAATGACAATGCTATGAAGGAGATTGAGCGTCTAACTAAAGAACTAAACACTCTTAAGTTAGCTCATGAAACAACTCAAGAAGATCATAGAGAGCTCCTAAGATCTCATGAGAAGCTACGCTTCGAGAAGCTCACTCTAGAGCAAGAACATGAGTTTCTAAAAGCGATCAATGACGATCTTCGAAAGAAGAGTTCTTCATATCTTGCCAAACGACTTCTCTTGTCTAATTTCTTGCCACCTATTAAGACTAAGCATGACAAGCATAAGAAAAATTCTTCCTCTAGTAGTAACAATAACAATGTTAAATCCAATATTGTTGCTTCTAGTAGTTCTCTTGATTCCACTAACAATGTTTCAAGCCAAGTTACACTTGAGCAAGAAAATAGCTTATTGAAGGAAATCATAGAGAAAGGTGTCTACAAGAGTCTTGCCGGAAGCAAGAACTTTGAGAAGATTGTTCGCAAACAAGGAAGACATCGGAAGAATCAAGGGATTGGTTTTGAGTGAAAGTTCAACGCCGAAGGTGTTGAGTGGGAAGAAGGTCAATACCCTACTCCACAGTTTGTTTCACAAAAGGAGAAGTATGATCCTACTTCTTCCAATGTGGAACAAGCTCAAGATGACCTTCCACCACAAGACCACAAGCTAAAGGCCAAGGACAAGCTTCAAGAGGAGATTGATGCATTCATTGAAGCACCTCAAGCCATGGTCAAGTGGGTTCCCAAGGACACATCAAGTTCTACTTCGTCAAGCTCAACTACAACACCAAGGATTCCCATCAAGATGATGTGGATCCCAAAGAAGAAGAACTAGAAGGTTCTTGAGGGTGACTCCGCCAACAAACTTCACTCATATTCATTTTGGCAAGAACTTGTGCAATCAACTTCCACATCATGCACTAGTTCATGGAGTCACAAACCCTCTTGTTGGTAAGTCAAGGGACAAGGTAATCATTGCTTTCATGGACATCATCTTTTATGTACTTCACTCTATGTCTATGGATATTCTTGTTTGTTCCTTGTGGGACTAACCCATGTAGGTATTGAAAGTGCCCTAATCCAAAGGATAGCTCCTAACTCTTGATGATCTACATCAACATTGAGCATCCACATCTTCAACATCTACATGAAGTCTTCTACGACAACCCAAGGTTAGTTTGACCCTTTAAAAGGGGTTCTCACATCTAGGGGGAGCTTTGCTCTAAAAATTGAGCTAAAGCATCTCCAAATGATGTGAACACATAAATGCTTTATGTAAAAGTGGTAACCCCACTTGTGCTTAAACGATGAGTATGACCTATGATCAAATGTTCTCATTTGGCTCCTAAGTCAATATACTCATATATAGATGACCTAGTCATCGACAAATTGTGTGCTAGTAGCTAGAGTGTTGGTTGTGCATGTTTGACACATATTTCAGTTGCTATCTTATTGTGTGAGCATGTTGAATGCATGATTTCATCCATTCAAGGACATCCATTTGTTGTTTTGATTGTTTTGATTCTTCTGGCCAAATGGATGGACAAGAATGCCTAAGCACCTTCCCTAGCTATCTATGCTCTCTTGTCTCAAACTCTATTCATGCTCATATCACAACTTTGAACAAGTCTTTTTCGGACAGTCCGAGTGAGGAGCACTCGGAGCCACCGATTCGTCTAAGGCTGACTTCCAAAACCTTCTAAGTCCATTTCGGTCTGACCGGCTTCTCAATCTCGGTCCAACCGAAACGCTTAGACTGATCTAGGTTTCATCTCTGTGAAACCGAGTTCAAAATCTCGGTCTGACCGATATGCGTAACTGCACAGCAGTTATACATCTCGGTGACACCGAGTTTTTCAACTCGGTCCCACCGACAGCATGGGGTTATATATACCTGAGGACTGCGCGCGATTTAACTCTTCAAACCGTTCGCCCCCAAAACCCCTGCTGCCGTCGCCCTGGTCTACGGATCGTCGCCGTCGTCGCCTGTGCGCCCTCGCCGCAGGTCTCCGCCGCCGTCAACGGTAATCATCTCCACCGTTGCCGCCGTAGAGGGACACCACCAAGTTAGGGTGTATCCCGATCCCTTTCGTGCTCCCCATCCGATTCTTGCACGATAGGCTTGCCATGATTCAATCCACATTTGAGATATTCCCTATACATTAGTTCAGATCCTCTAGTTTCGAGCGAAATTCTTAGGTTTAGGTTTCCACGGAACGCATCTCGGTGAAGCCGATTTTGAAACTCGGAATGACCGATTCGGCCTCTGGCCATTGCACTGCATCATTCGGTTTAACCGAGTTGTGCAAATCGGAATGACCGAAACGTAGTTTCAGTGAAACCCTAAGTTATCGGTAGGACCGAAACCCATTTCGGTCTGACCGAAAGTGGTGTGTAGGTTTCTGTTGAACACTTCGGTTTCACCGAAACTTAAAATCGGTTTGACCGAAATACATTCTGTGAAAACTCAAAACTAAGTTTTGAACTCATTTTTTTTTTGCAAAAACCTCTGCAGTTGTGATAACTCTTCTACTCTGCCTATACCTTATCTTTTCACAGGTTATCAGCCATGTCAGATGTCAGTGACAGCCAGAACAGGTCTGAGTCACCTTTTGCTGAGATTCCAGAGGCAGATACAAGTCCTGCTAGCAGCTCCAGTGATGATGGTGAGAGGAGCACCCCTAGTGGTTTGCCTCCTGCAGCCACCAGAACCAGGAAGAAGAGAACCTCTGATGATGAGGACTCTGACTCTGTTGCTGAGGAAGTTACCTCCAAGCCAAAGAGGAATGTGGTTGCCAAAGAGCACCAAGGGCAGCAGACAAGGAAAGGCACAAGCAAAGTAAAGCAGTCAGCAGTTGCAAAGAAGCTCAACTTGGAAGAGCCTGCTCCAAGCAAGGTGAAGAAGACTTCCAAGAGGAAGAGGGTAGTATATGCTGAACCTCAAGTTGATGCTGCTGAAGAATAAGAAGAAGATGCACCCCAGCCTCCTCCTCAGAAAGCTAAGTTCATGGGTGATGCTATTCGGGCTCAAGCCTCCTCTAAGCCCAAGAAGCCTGCTCAAGCCAAGGCAGCTCCAGCCAAGCCCAAGAGAACAACCAGAAGCATTCCAGCTTCTGAGAAGAACAAAGGTGAGATGCCACCGTCTGAATCAGATGAAGAGCATGTGTTGCTTAAGCTCCGTCCCAAGTTGCCACTCCACAATGATGCTCATCCTCAAGCTGAGGACATGAAGGCAAGGAAGGACAAAGGTCTCAGGCTATGGAGACAGTCTGATCCATATGCTGTAAGGAGAAGGACTGCTGTGGACCCCAGATTCCACACCAGAGAGTAGCAGGATTTCTATGAGACCGTGCTGATGGATAAGAAGCCCATTGTTGCTGACACCAGGTATGTTGACTGGAAGTATATTGACAGTGAAGAGCACCGGGACTTCTTTCCCCATGTGCATGAGAGCTTTACTGCATGTGGAGTTGCTGATTTTGTGGGTCAAGAACTGACAGCTTGGAATGACGAGATGATCATGCAGTTCTACGCCACAGCCCACTTCTATCCTGATGGCAAGATCACCTGGATGACTGAAGGTCAAAGGTTTTCTTCGACTGTTGAAGAATGGGCAGAACTTCTGAACGCTCCAGTGCAGAGAGAGGACGACATTGATGTCTATGGGATTCCTAAGAAGAGTCATGATTCCATGAAGAACATGTACAAGGAGATCCCCGCTGCTGATTTGGAAGGATGGAAGCTTGGCTCAGTGTACTATCTCCAGGCAGGTCTGACCACCACTAACACTATTCTGAGGCATACATTAATGCCTAAGTCTGGAGACCACCGCATGATTCGAGTCTATTCTATCAACATGCTGCACATTCTCGATGAGAAGGCACCTTTCAAGGTGATGGACTTGATGGTAGAGACCATTAAGAGGACTGCAGCTGACCAGAAGAGGTCGTGTGGGTTTGCCCCGCAGATTCAGATGCTCATCAACGCCAAGTTTGGCACGGGCAAATTCATGTTGGATAGGAAGCACTTGCCACTGCAGCCAGAGCATGAGGACAACGTAGTTGTGATGGATGAAGAGGATCCTACCTCAGTTGAAGGACAGGCCAAAATCGAAGCTGCGAAGAAGGCTAAAGCTGACAAAGAGGCAGCAGCAGCAACTAAGCCAAAGAGCTTTGGAGAACAAATTCTTGAAGCTACCCAGAGGATTGAACAACGCATGGCCAGCATTGAGCAATCTCAGGAGAGCCTAGAGAGGATTGTTGAGGACAAGATCCACGCTCTGGACGTGAAGCTGACTGAGATTCAGGTGTCTGTCAACAAGCTTGAGGCAGACATGGAGGAGACAAGGCAGGAGAGAGCAGAGCTCATGCAGGATGATCTAGTCCAGGACTCTCATCGCCAGACTGCTCAGGTTCCCAGAGGATCCAGATCTGCAGCTATCCTAGTGACTGACTCCAGGGCTACCACTTCAGCACCAGCTACAGCTCCAGCAGTTGCTCCAGCTTCAGCATCCACTCCTCCAGCGCAGACATCAGCAGAAGTCTTCGCCGATGCAGCTATCTCTACACCGACATCTACCCAGACGGGAGCCGCCAGCAGAGCCCGCAGTGACGCCTAGCTCTATACCTTTTCGAACTTTTTGGTAACTTGTTGCCAAAGGGGGAGAAATTGTTATAGATCATAGGGCTTCGAGAGAGAGAGTGCTCTTTCGTCTTTCGTTCTTTTGCCGGTTTCTTTGAGATACATTGGTTTCTTTTGGTCTTTCGAAACTTTAAGTGTGCTTGCTACTAAGTTTGATGCTACCTTAATGAGTGCTTGGTCATACTATGCTTTAATGTGTGCTTAATGCTTATCATATGCTATTCCTTATTGTATGGCTATTTACTCTTGTCTTGGTGATTGAGTGCATGTTATTCTTTCTTATCATTTTGTGCGCTCCACCAAGATGTATGTGACATGAAAGAGTGACCCATAATCCTAATCGATTGTGCATTTGCATTCAAACGCAAATTTTAAATAATGCACAAATTTAGGGGGAGCTCTTGTTTATCACATACTTCTCAAAGCGACGATATTATTCTTTGATTATATCTTTTGTCGAAGCTTTGATCTATATGTTGTCATCAATTACCAAAAAGGGGGAGATTGAAAGTGCAACTAATCCCCGGGTGGTTTTGGTAATTAATAACAACATATATATCATTGAACTAATATTTACTTGAGAATCATTTCAGAGAAGTTCGATGATATGGGTATGGAAATGTCTGAAGAAGTGGACCCCTCAAAATGCTAAGACAAGCATTGGCAAAAGCTCAAGACTCTATTTTTGGTTTAGTGATCAAAGATCACATTGAGTCCATAGGAAAAGCCAATACTATTAAAAGGGGATGAGGTTGTGTTAATGATCTGGTTGCTCAAGTGCTTGGTGATCTAGCTCCCTCAACTATCAGCACTCTTCACTACTTAACACACTCATAAGTAATCTCGGACAAACCGATTCTGTAAACTCAGTCCCACCGAGATGAACCACCTCAGTTATTCTCCCAAACCCTAATTTCTCGGTCCATCCGATTTTGAGTTTCGGTCTCACCGAAAATGGACTGCCAACCTTCTGTAACCAATTGACATCACTTCGGAATATCCGAGTTGTTATTTTCGGTCCCACCGAGATGGCAAGCTCCAACCTTTGACTCACTTCGGACACACCGAGATGGTATTTTCGGTCCCACCGAAAATCCCAACGTTCACTATATTTGAACTTTCGGTCTGACCGAGTTTTCACTTCGGTCTCACCGAGATTGGTCAAATATGTGTGTAACGGTTAGATTTTGTGTGGAGGCTATATATACCCCTCCACCCCCTCTTCATTCGTGGAGAGAGCCATCAGAAAGTCTACCACTCCTACCATACACTTTCTGAGAAGTGAACCACCTACCCTTGTGTTGAGATCAAGCCATTCCATTCCTACCATATGAAACTTGATTTCTAGCCTTCCCAAGTTGCTTTCCACTCAATCCTTTCTTCCACCACAGCCATATCAGTGAGGAAAGTTGAGTGTTGGGGAGATTATCATTTGAAGCACAAGAGCAAGGAGTTCATCATCATCAACACCATCTATTACCTTTTGGAGGGTGGTGCCTCCTAGATTGGTTAGGTGTCGCTTGGGAGCCTCCGTCTTTGAGATGTGGAGTTGAACCAAGAAGTTTGTAAGGGCAAGGAGATCGCCTACTTCGTGAAGATCTACCCCGAGTAAGGCTAGTCCTCCGTGGGCGTAGGCCATGATGGAATAGACAAGGTTGCTTCTTCGTGGACCCTTCGTGGGTGGAGCCCTCCGTGGACTCGCGCAGCCGTTACCCTCCGTGGGTTGAAGTCTCCATCAACGTGGATGTACGATAGCACCACCTATCGGAACCACGACAAAAATCTTCGTGTCACCAAACTGCGTTTGATCTTCTCCACCTCTCTTTTACATGTGCAATTTACTTTCCGCTGCTATTACTCTAGAATTGCATGTGTAGGGTGATACTTGAATTGATCTTAATTGTGAAACTGCCAAAAACATTGCATGTTCAAAAGGCAGATTTTTTATATTGTCAAGTAGTCTAATCACCCCCCCTCTAGACATACTTTCGATCCTACAGGCGAGAACAAAAGAGATTTTTTGTCCACAAAATAAAGAGAAAACAAGGAAAGTTCAACATGCAGAAATTATTGTATGTTATTTCCCAATGTTTTATGTTATGGACATGAAGAAATCATTGGGAAATCAAACGGAGGAAGTAAACTGCATAGATAAGTTTTTAATCATGAGCAAATATGTGATTCTATGATGGTTATATTTTTTGCAAAAATGCCAGCTCTATTATCAAAGTTCAGCGGAAGTACAAAGCATCTCAAACTTAATAAAATTACATTGAGATTCCAAGAGCACCGAATGACCATTAGCTACCACTGACATAACGAGCCGCCGACGCGCCGATGTCGCCGCTCCCCTACTGGAGTCGGCTTGACCTTGTCGATGACAGCCGGAAAGTCTTCATGCATGTGCCCCTAAGGAACAGCTCCCTAGAGCCGCAATCATCATTGTTGAACCCTTGAATAGATCAGAAGCACTTGACACCCAATCTCGCCACATGACGAGAGACGCTAACCTCACCGCCCCAAGAAGATGGTAGGAATCTAAGTCGAAGCTTCGTCGACTACATCCAGGACGAACTAGGGAAGAATCGGAGCCCGGAAGATAAACTCAAAGAAGCGCCGCCGACTGCCCGAGCGCCGCAGCTGCGAGGACTAAAAACCCCAACCTAAAGTACTGACCATAGTGGAAGCAATGGGATTCCCCTCCCTACCACCAACCGCCGAAGCAGCATGCAGAGGGGAAGCAAATCCACAGGCTCGCCGCTGAAGCCTGGAGGGGAGAGTTTACCCTAGCCACCAAAGGACAGGGGAGGAAAAGAGAAACCCTAGATTTACATTGATAAAACAAAACCAATAGAATAAGCCAATAGGTAGATAAAACACATCATAAATAGGAGGTGAAGCAAGAAAAAGAGGTGTCCATGGACCTTGCAGTTTCACTTGCGATGAGGTTGCAAGTTTGCATGGTGAGGAAAGATAGTTAGTTGGGATCAATCTTATAGTTACAGGACAACGAATCAACATGTAGTTGGATGGTTAGGAGTAAAGTGATATTCTCAGCCAATCAGAGTTTAAGTTCTAGACTTGGTATTGGTGCTTTCTTTTTTCTTGGATTTATTTCAGGCCTTCTAACGATATGCATTCAATAAAAAGGAGACATTATATAATAGGATATGGGCCGTGTTGTATCATAAAAATTGAGATGTATGCATCTAACAGTGCATTATGGGGGTAATTTGTTCTCCAAAAAGAATTATATAAATAGCCTATACAATAAAATATAGCTATATTGGTTTCTATTAACATAATCAACACGTAAGTTCATCTACAGCCGGGCATCTCATACCAACCCCAAATGCCCCGGCGGACAGACCGGTCAAGGAAAACCGACCCAGCTGGTGTCTCAAACCGCCACCAAACGCCCGGGTTGTCCGACACCCCACATATCCAGCCAAAATCTAGGGCTGTTATGGGGAGTCCCGGGCGCGCCCGGGTGCGTCCACCATGTCAGCCCGGCCCACGTTGGCCCACCACAACCCACTCTGTCCCCACGAAAACCAAACCCAGAGAAAACTCTAGCTCACTTCACTATCACTCCGCTCTCCATCTTTTCTCCCTCTGTCAAATATGTTCCCGTCCTGATCTCCATCCACCATGTCTAGCACCGACAACCTCTCTGACGAATCCATCGATGAGTGGGATGCCTTCCTCCGCGAGGCGGAGGGAGACAAGGAGGAGCTGGCCCTCTGCATCATGTTGCAGCGATCGCGGGTGGACATCGTTGGAAGCTTTGGCTCTGCCCCATCCTCTGTCACCCACTGCCGCAGCGCCGACACCAGAGCTGGCCCGTCCCGCACTGCGCACAGCTCCACGTGGTTAGTTCGCTCCGCGTAGCTGGCCTGCCGCCCTTCCCACCCTCTGGTCACTGCTCCTCAACGACATCTATGGGTGCTAGTGCCCACTCCGTCGGTGCCGCGTGTTGGGGAACGTAGTATTTTAAAATTTTCCTACGATCACGCAAGATCTATCTATCAGATGCATAGCAACGAGAGGGAAGAGTGTGTCTACGTACCCTCGTAGACCGGAAGCGGAAGCGTTAAGTGACGCGGTAGATGTAGTCGAACTTCTTCGCGATTCAACCGATCAAGCACCGAACGTACGGCACCTCCGCGTTCAGCACACGTTCAGCTTGATGACGTCCCACGAGCTCTTGATCCAGTTGAGCTTCACGGGAGAGTTTCGTCAGCACGACGGCGTTGTGACGGATATGATGTATCTACCGGCGCAGGGCTTCGCCTAAGCACTGCGACGGTATGACCGAGGTGTGTTTCTGTGGAGGGGGGCACCGCACACGGCTGGAACAATTCAACTTGTGTGTCTTTGGGTGCTAATACGTCCAAAACGTATCTATAATTTCTGCTTGCTCCATGCCACTTTTGGGTGATATTGCTATGATATTCATACACTTCCATACACTTTTGATCATATTTGGACTAACTTACTAATCCAGTGCACCCCAGTGCCAGTTTCTGTTTTCGGCTGTTTTTGTATTTCAGGTTTTCACGTTTCGAGAACTGCCCAGAAAAATCCAGAAAAATTATATAAAAAATCAGCGAACCGGAAACAACACTGCGTCCGAAGGGCAACCTGGGGGGGGGGGCACAGGGGCTCCAGGCGCCCTGTGGGCGCGCCCCCCCTGGGCCGCGCCGGGGGGGCGCCTGGGCCCCCCGAAGCCCGTCCGGTGCCCCCCTTTGGCATATATTTAGAGGGACCTCCGAAACCCTCAGAACAGGACTTCTTTTCGCGATCCCATCTATGTTCCGCCGTCGCCGCCGCTTCCAAGATCGGGAGCACCAGGAGAACTCTTCCCGGCACCCTGCCGGAGGGGAGGATCACCACCGAGAGCTTCTCCACCACCATGGACGCCTCCCGGATGACTCGTGAGTAGTCTCCCTTGGACCATGAGTCCATGACCAGTAGCTATGTGATGTTCTCCTCCCGTTCTTGTGCTTCACTAATTAGTCCTCGTGAGCCGCCCTACATGATCGAGGCACCTATGTAATCCTTATGCTGTTGCTATGTTGAGTTTGCTGGGATCCGATGGATTATGAGATTATGTTCAGATTGATCTTGAGTAATATATTTGATTCACCTCTTTTATATTTTAGTTCATAAGTAATTCTTGCATGTTCTCCGTTGTTATTTATTGCTTTGGCCGAGTAATAGGTAGTGACTCCAAGAGGGAACGTTATGCTCGATTGTGGGTTCATGCCCCTCGATGACTAGCTTGAGTGACAGAAACATGAGTCTAGGGGATGTGCTGTTGCCACAAGGGGGAAAATAACGGTGCTTGTGCCCCCGGGTGCAAGGATTGTTTACTTTACGCAAAGTTCTTTTAATGCAGTTGTCTGTTGCATTGAGTTTACACTATGGGTGGGACTCGCAACTTAATACCAGCGAGATGTTCTGGATAGATATCTCAAGGTGGATGATTAGTAGTAGATATTGATGGATTTCAGTCTACTTACTTTGGCGTACCGCCCATGCTTTGAACCTCAACCTTTCTTGCAATGTAGTCAGCATTGGTTTGCGTTCGTGGTCCTGTCAATTGCCCAGCTGTAATTTGTTACCTCGCATAGCTGTTTTATCGTCTTTTGGGAGAGAGACATCACTAGTGAACATCATGAGACTCCGGTCCATATTACCATCATTGATCACATACACTATTTACTTTTCGCTATTTACTTACTATTGCAAAAACTATCTATCACTACTATCATTGCTTTTAACCCTTTGTGAACTACAAGGCCGGAGAGATTGACAACCTCTCTGTACTCGTTGGGAGCAAAGTTATTTGTATCTGTGTGCAGGTCCACGTTGATTGCTACTAATCTGGCGCCGTAGCAATTGACACCTACTTGTTGAACCTAGGAGTCTCTGGGGAATCGATCCTTGGCATCCTTGCTAGGGGAAAACACTTCTACTTACTGCATCTTACACCTTCCACTTGGGGTAACCAACGAGGGGTTCGAGGCCCATCAAGGAGTATTTTCTGGCGCCGTTGCCGGGGACTCCACTCTTCAGGATAGGGGAGTTGCATGCTATCTTTTACCTTTGCTTTTTAGTCTTGTTAGTTTACCTTTCATTTTTGCTTTAGTTCCTTTTATCGAAAATCACAAAAATAGCTATCTTGCTTGCTTGCTACTATGGGTTCCACCGAGAACACCAAGTTGTGTGACTTCACTAGTCACAACAACGATGACTTTATCAGCACACCTATCACTACACCTGCCACTTCAGCACCTTCATATGAAATTAAACCTGCTTTACTTAACTTAGTCATGAGAGAACAATTCTCCGGTGCTGGAGATGATGCTGCTTTACACTTGAACAACTTTGTAGAACTTTGTGATATGCAAAAGTACCAAGAAATAGATGGTAATATTGTTAAGCTTAAGCTTTTTCCTTTCTCTTTGAGAGGAGGAGCTAAAATTTGGTTTCAGTCTTTGCCTAGAAATAGCATAGATTCATGGGACAAGTGCAAAGATGCTTTTATCGGAAAATACTATCCACCTGCTAAAATTATCCAACTTAGAAGTAACATAATGAATTTTAAACAATTGGATAATGAACACGTTGCCCAAGCTTGGGAACGTATGAAATCTCTTATCAAAAACTGCCCTACTCATGGTTTGACTACTTGGATGGTTATCCAAACTTTTTATGCAGGCTTGAACTTTACCTCGCGGAACTTGTTAGACTCGGCCGCGGGAGGAACTTTTATGTCAACTACACTTGGTGCTGCCACAAAGCTTCTCAATGAGATGATGACCAACTATTCCCAATGGCACACCGAACGCGCTCCAACATGTAGGAAGGTAAACTCTGTCGAGGAGATTTCCTCCCTCAATGAAAAAGTTGACTTGATTATGTCTCTACTTTCGAAGCAATCTACTGTTGATCCTCGTGATGTTCCTTTAAATTCTTTGATTGCTCAAGAACAAGTAGATGTGAACTTTATCTCTAGAAATAATTTCAACAACAATGCTTATAGGAGTAACTTTGGTAACAATTCTAGACCGTTCCCCTCTAACTCTTATGGGAACAACAATGCTTACCCTAGTACCAAGAACTCCAATACTGAACTAGAGACCATGCTTAGAGATTTCATCACTACCCAAAAAGCCTTTAATAAGAATGTAGAAGAGAAACTACATAAACTAGATGATCTTTCTTTTAAGGTAGACCACTTAGCCAATGAGGTAAAATTGCTAAAAATTGAAACTTCTCCACTTAAGGAGAGGGAAGTCATCCCTATTAATGCTACTCAAGTACAAATTAATGAAAACATTAGGATGATGGCTAAGCTTAAAGAAAGATGGGCTAGAGAAAGGGAGGAAGAGGAAAGAATTAAGAGCCTTCCTACCCACCACACTGTTGCTACTATCCAAGTTATTGAGGATGTTCACACTCTTAGCACCCAATGTACTCCTGGTCCCAATGGACCTATTAATGGTGATGCTATGACTTTAGAAGCTACCAAACAGGTGAACCTTAAGGACACCACTACCACTTTACTTGATGCTCGTGACCTTGATTTTGATAATTGCACTCTTACCGAAGTTATTGATTTCCTTCACAAAATGTCTAGAGATCCCCGCACTAGCACGCTTAATCTTGCCTTCACAGAGCATATCACTAATGCTCTTATCAAAGCTAGGGAGGAGAAACTTAGAGTAGAAGCCTCCATACCTAGAAAGCTAGAGGATGGTTGGGATCCTATGATAAAAATTAATTTGAATGACTTCTCTTGTTATGCATTATGTGATGTTGGTGCTAGTACCTCTGTTATGCCCAAAAGGATATATGATATGCTTAAATTGAAACCTTATGATTCTTGTTCTTTTGGTGTTCGTCTCGTTGATTCTTCCATAAAGAAACCTTTGGGGAGGATCGATGATTTTCTTATTGTTGTCAATGATAATTATGTGCCTGTTGATTTCACTATTATGGATATTGAATGTGATCCTTCATGTCCAATTATTTTCGGACGTCCCTTTTTGCGCACCGTTGGTGCTGTCATTGACATGAAAGAGGGTAATATAAAATTTCAGTTTCCTCTCAAGAAAGGGATGGAACACTTCCCTCGTAAGAAGGTCAATTTACCTTTTGAGTCCGTTGTACGGGCTAGCTATTCTTTTACTTTTGATAAAACTTGATCTATGCATTATGCCTAGCTTAAAGGCATAAAAGAAAGCGCTTTTGGGAGGCAGCCCACATGAATAAAATTTTTGCTTTTGTTGAGTCTTGATGTTGTTTACTGCTGTAGCATCATCATTGTATCTTTACTTTTCATATTTGTGCCAAGTATAGCCTCTGATTGTTAGAAAGTTCAAAAGTTGTGAGGTGCTGTCCAGGAAACAGATTCTGTCCTTGGATAGAAAAATTCGTATAAAATCACCAGATCATCTTTTTGGTCTGAATTTTTTCGACAGCGTTCTCTATATAATTGTATTTCGTGTGTCAATTCTGAGTTTTTTTATTTGAGTTGCAGAAGTATCCCGAACAGGTCAATTACTGCCTGCTGTTCTGTTTTTCACAGATTCTGTCCTGTTTTGCCTTACCTTCACTTTGCAAATTAAGAACTTGCTTTTTCTTTGCAAAAACCTTTTGGAAATCTTGAGAAACAGTAGAACTTCAAGAATATCCTTATTTCCAGCAAGGTATAATTATTTTATTAAGGGTACTAACCCTCGCTAATCAGATTATGAATGAGTTATGTATGAAGGGAGTTTTCAAGTGTGCGAGGGAAGATGATAAAAAGATTCAGGAGTGTCAAGCGCTCAAGCTTGGGGATGCCCCCGTGCACCCCCAAGAAATATTCAAGGAGACTCAAGCGTCTAAGCTTGGGGATGCCCCCGTGCATCCCCTTCTCCATCAACATTATCAGTTCGTCTTTCGTTCCGCTATATTTTTATCACTTCATGTGTTATGTGCTATGCTTGGAGCGTCTTGCTTTTAGTTTTCTTTTTAGTTTTTCATAACGAGTCGGAACCCAGCATTCCTTTATGTGGGAGAGAAACACGCTCCACCTCTACCTAGAACATTACATAGAATTCTCATTGTCTATCTATGCTGTGTGTGTTCTTTGTCTTTTAAATAGCTACTATCGTACTTTGCTCTTAGTATTCATGCTTATCTTTTCAAGAGCTTTTATTTAGTTGGTTGCTTGAACTCTTTTTAATTATCATGATCATCTTATTAAGAGAGTTTGCTTCCGTTGCATTGGTTAATGCGTCTATGATAAATATGCTACTTTCATGATGGTGCTTAGTAGTTCAGGTTTTCTTATGGTTAATCTCGAATAGCTGGGGGGTTCCCAATATGTCATTGGAATACTAACTTGGTTTGTTTGCCTATGATGTGGTATGGTTTAGTAATATCTTCCTTCGAGAATTTATTTTGATTGACTTGGCGTATGCTCACGCATATTCAAGACTGTAAAGAAAGTCTGTCAAGCCTTGATGATCTTTTGTTTCTGAGTAGCGATATAACTACCATGCCTGATTCAATATTGCTTTGTCGCTCTGCATGATTATGACCGTCATTGCTCTCTTAGTTGGTCGCTCCCAGTCTTTTGCTAACCTACATCTGCACTAAGCAAACCAACCATGCAATACATAGCTCATGGGAAAGTAGCCTAAAAACTATTGTGGTAAAGAATATGTTGCCTATGTATCTTATTTCTTATGAGTTGCTTGCTGAGCGGTAACCATGTTTCTGGGGACGCCATCAACTGTCACACTTTGGTTGAATATCATGTGAGTTGCTATGCATGTTCGTCTTGTCTGAAGTAAGGGTGATTTACCGTGGGTTGAATTAATATGCATATTGTTAGAGAAGAACATTGGGCCGCCAACCAAAGCCATGCATCATGGTGGAAGTTTTAGCTTGGACCTTAATCCTCAATCTCTCATGAGAATATGCTTGTGCATTAAAGAGGAGTCCATCATCTATTTTCTATGTTGTCCCGGTATGGATGTCCTCAAGTTGAGATCTATCAAAAACGAGAAATCAAATGCGATCTATCTCCTTGGACCTTTGTACAAGTGGCATAGAGGTACCCCTTTGTGACACTTGGTCAAAACATATGCAATGCAATGATAACCCATGGGGATCCGAGATAATTAGGACAAGGTGCGGGCACTATTAGTATTCGATGCATGAGGCTTGCAACTTATAGGATGTTTTATGCATGACACATATGAAGTACTACTACCGTTGACACAATTGCTTCCATGTTTCAAATAAAAAGCTCTAGCACTTCAAGCACCAACTATTGAGAGCATGATTGTCATTCTGAGTGTAATGTGCATTGACCCAAAGTAGCATTGTCTTTGCATGATTGTGATATCGTCTATTCTGAAATGATTGTATCTAGTCATCACTTAAACCTTGAAGGTGCCCTTGCATTTATGTTTTGCATCACTAGAGGGGGCAAGCTAGATATCACTTTATCATATTTGCACATCATGTTCATTGCAAATCTTTTTGATGTTTCAGTTTCATGTTGTAAAACTTTCAGTCATTTGTGATTTTCTCTTGAGACAACTTAATTACTATAGAATCATTGTCTCAGTAAGCTTTTGTCATATGACTATGAGAAAGTCCTATATGGTTAATAGCATGTCACCACAGAAATTATTCTTGTTATCATTTACCTACTCGAGGACGAGCAGGAATTAAGCTTGGGGATGTTGATACGTCCAAAACGTATCTATAATTTCTGCTTGCTCCATGCCACTTTTGGGTGATATTGCTATGATATTCATACACTTCCATACACTTTTGATCATATTTGGACTAACTTACTAATCCAGTGCACCCCAGTGCCAGTTTCTGTTTTCGGCTGTTTTTATATTTCAGGTTTTCACGTTTCGAGAACTGCCCAGAAAAATCCAGAAAAATTATATAAAAAATCAGCGAACCGGAAACAACACTGCGTCCGAAGGGCAACCTGGGGGGGCACAGGGGCTCCAGGCGCCCTGTGGGCGCGCCCCCCCTGGGCCGCGCCGGGGGGCGCCTGGGCCCCCTCGAAGCCCGTCCGATGCGCCCCTTTGGCATATATTTAGAGGGACCTCCGAAACCCTCAGAACAGGACTTCTTTTCGCGATCCCATCTTTGTTCCGCCGCCGCCGCCGCTTCCAAGATCGGGAGCACCAGGAGAACTCTTCCCGGCACCCTGCCGGAGGGGAGGATCACCACCGAGACCTTCTCCACCACCATGGACGCCTCCCGGATGACTCGTGAGTAGTCTCCCTTGGACCATGAGTCCATGACCAGTAGCTATGTGATGTTCTCCTCCCGTTCTTGTGCTTCACTAATTAGTCCTCGTGAGCTGCCCTACATGATCGAGGCACCTATGTAATCCTTATGCTGTTGCTATGTTGAGTTTGCTGGGATCCGATGGATTATGAGATTATGTTCAGATTGATCTTGAGTAATATATTTGATTCACCTCTTTTATATTTTAGTTCATAAGTAATTCTTGCATGTTCTCCGTTGTTATTTATTGCTTTGGCCGAGTAATAGGTAGTGACTCCAAGAGGGAACGTTATGCTCGATTGTGGGTTCATGCCCCTCGATGACTAGCTTGAGTGACAGAAACATGAGTCTAGGGGATGTGCTGTTGACACAAGGGGGAAAACAACGGTGCTTGTGCCCCCGGGTGCAAGGATTGTTTACTTTACGCAAAGTTCTTTTAATGCAGTTGTCTGTTGCATTGAGTTTACACTATGGGTGGGACTCGCAACTTAATACAAGCGAGATGTTCTGGATAGATATATCAAGGTGGATGATTAGTAGTAGATATTGATGGATTTCGGTCTACTTACTTTGGCGTACCGCCCATGCTTTGAACCTCAACCTTTCTTGCAATGTAGTCAGCATTGGTTTGCGTTCGTGGTCCTGTCAATTGCCCAGCTGTAATTTGTTACCTCGCATAGCTGTTTTATCGTCTTTTGGGAGAGAGACATCACTAGTGAACATCATGAGACTCCGGTCCATATTACCATCATTGATCACATACACTATTTACTTTTCGCTATTTACTTACTATTGCAAAAACTATCTATCACTACTATCATTGCTTTTAACCCTTTGTGAACTACAAGGCCGGAGAGATTGACAACCTCTCTGTACTCGTTGGGAGCAAAGTTATTTGTATCTGTGTGCAGGTCCACGTTGATTGCTACTAATCTGGCGCCGTAGCAATTGACACCTACTTGTTGAACCTAGGAGTCTCTGGGGAATCGATCCTTGGCATCCTTGCTAGGGGAAAACAATTCTACTTACTGCATCTTACACCTTCCACTTGGGGTAACCAACGAGGGGTTCGAGGCCCATCAGGTGCCCCCCTGCCCCCGTATATAAAGGAGCAAGGGAGGAGGCCGGCCGGGCCTCCTATGGTGCGGCTAGGGCTGCAATCCTACTAGGAATAGGATTGCAATCCTATTCCTAGTAGGAACTACTAAAGAAAGGAAGAAGGGGGAAGGAAAGAGAAGGAGAGGGAGAGGGAAAGAGGGGCCGCGCCCCCTCCACTTGTCCTATTCGGACTCCTCCTAAGGAGGGGGCGCGCCACCTCTTGGCTGCTACCCTCTCTCTCCCCTATGGCCCACCAGGGCCCACCATTCCCCCGGGGGGTTCCGGTAACCCCCCCCCCCCCCGGCACTCCGGTAAATTCCGAAACTTTCCAGAACACTTCCGGTGTCCGAATATAGTCGTCCAATATATCAATCTTTATGTCTCAGACATTCCGAGACTCCTCGTCATGTCCGTGATCTCATCCGGGACTCCGAACTACCTACGGTACATCAAAACTCATAAACTCATAATACCGATCGTCATCAAACGTTAAGCGTGCGGACTCTACGGGTTCGAGAACTATGTAGACATGACCGAGACTCATCTCCGGTCAATAACCAACAGCGGAACCTGGATGATCATATTGGCTCCTACATATTCTACGAAGATCTTTATCGGTCAAACCGCATAACAACATACGTTGTTCCTTTTGTCATCGGTATGTTACTTGCCCGAGATTCAATCGTCGGTATCTCTATACCTAGTTCAATCTCGTTACCGGCAAGTCTCTTTACTCATTCCATAACACATCATCTCGTGACTAACTCATTAGTCTTTTGCTTGCAAGGCTTATTATGATGTGTGTTACCGAGAGGGCCCAGAGATACCTCTCCGACACTTCGGAGTGACAAATCCTAATCTTGATCTATGCCAACACCACGAATACTTTCGGAGACACCTATAGAGCATCTTTATGATCACCCAGTTACGTTGTGACGTTTGATAGCACACAAGGTGTCCCTACGGTATTCGGAAGTTGCATAATCTCATAGTCATAGGAACATGTATAAGTCATGAAGAAAGCAATAGCAGTAAAACTAAACGATCATAGTGCTATGCCAACGGATGGGTCTAGTCCATCACATCATTCTCCTAATGATGTGATCCCGTTGATCAAATGACAACTCATGTCTATGGTTAGGAAACATAACCATCTTTGATCAATGAGCTAGTCTAGTAGAGGCATACTAGGGACATACTGTTTTGTCTATGTATCCACACATGTACTAAGTTTCCGGTTAATACAATTCTAGCATGAATAAAAGACATTTATCATGATATAAGGAAATACAAATAACATCTTTATTATTGCCTCTAGGGCATATTTCCTTCAGTCTCCCACTTGAACTAGAGACAATAATCTAGATTACAAAGTGATGATCCTCACACCCATGGAGTCCTGGTGCTGATCATGTTTTGCCCGTGGAAGAGGCTTAGTCAACGGGTCTGCAACATTCAGATCCGTATGTATTTTGCAAATCTCTATGTCTCCCTCCTTGACTAGATCGCGGATGGAATTGAAGCGTCTTTTGATGTGCTTTGTTCTCTTGTCAAACCTGGATTCCTTTGCCAAGGCTATTGCTCCAGTGTTGTCACAAAAGATTTTCATTGGACCCGATGCACTAGGTATTACACCTAGATCGGATATGAACTCCTTCATCCAGACTCCTTCATTTGCTGCTTCCGAAGCAGCTATGTATTCCGCTTCACACGTAGATCCCGCCACGACGCTCTGTTTGGAACTGCACCAACTGACAGCTCCACCGTTCAATAAAAATACATATCCGGTTTGTGACTTAGAGTCATCCAGATCAGTGTCAAAGCTAGAATCGACGTAACCGTTTACGACGAGCTCTTTGTCACCTCCATACACGAGAAACATATCCTTAGTCCTTTTCAGGTATTTCAGGATGTTCTTGACCCCTGTCCAGTGATCCACTCCTGGATTACTTTGGTACCTCCCTGCTAGACTTATAGCAAGGCACACATCAGGTCTGGTACACAGCATTGCATACATGATAGATCCTATGGCTGAGGCATAGGGAATGACTTTCATTTTCTCTCTATCTTCTGCAGTGGTCGGGCATTGAGTCTTACTCAACTTCATACCTTGTAATACAGGCAAGAACCCTTTCTTTGACTGATCCATTTTGAACTTCTTCAAAATCTTATCAAGGTATGTGCTTTGTGAAAGTCCTATTAAGCGTCTTGATCTATCTCTATAGATTTTGATGCCTAATATGTAAGCAGCTTCACCGAGGTCTTTCATTGAAAAACTCTTATTCAAGTATCCTTTTATGCTATCCATAAATTATATATCATTTCCAATCAATAATATGTCATCCACATATAATATTAGAAATGCTACAGAGCTCCCACTCACTTTCTTGTAAATACAGGCTTCTTCAAAAGTCTGTATAAAACCATATGCTTCGATCACCTCATCAAAGCGTATATTCGAACTCCGAGATGCTTGCACCAGTTCATAGATGGATCGCTGGAGTTTGCACACTTTGTTAGCACCTTTTGGATCGACAAAACCTTCTAGTTGCATCATATACAACTCTTCTTTGAGATATCCATTCAGGAATGCAGTTTTGACATCCATTTGCCAGATTTCATAATCATAAAATGCGGCAATTGCTAACATGATTCGGACAGACTTAAGCATCGCTACAGGTGAGAAAGTCTCATCGTAGTCAACTCCTTGAACTTGTCGAAACCCTTTCGCAACGAGTCGAGCTTTGTAAACAGTAATATTACCGTCTGCGTCAGTCTTCCTCTTAAAGATCCATTTATTTTCGATGGTCTGCCGATCATCGGGCAAGTCAACCAAAGTCCACACTTTGTTCTCATACATGGATCCCATCTCAGATTTCATGGCTTCAAGCCATTTTGTGGAATCTGGGCTCATCATCGCTTCCTCATAGTTCGTAGGTTCATCATGGTCTAGTAACATGATTTCCAGAACTGGGTTGCCGTACCACTCTGGTGCGGAAAGTACTCTGGTTGATCTACGACGTTCAACAGAAACTTGATCCGAAGTTTCATGATCATCATCATTAACTTCCTCACTGATTGGTGTAGGAATCACTGGAACAATTTTCTGTCATGTACTACATTCCAATTCGGGAGAAGGTACAATTACCTCATCAAGTTCTACTTTCCTCCCACTCACTTCTTTCGAGAGAAACTCCTTCTCTAGAAAGGATCCATTCTTAGCAACGAATATCTTGCCTTCGGATCTGTGATAGAAGGTGTACCCAACAGTCTCTTTTGAGTATCCTATGAAGACACATTTCTCTGACTTGGGTTCGAGCTTATCAGGTTGAAGCTTTTTCACATAAGCATCGCAGCCCCAAACTTTAAGAAACGACAACTTTGGTTTCTTGCCAAACCATAGTTCATAAGGTGTCGTATCAACGGATTTAGATGGTGCCCTATTTAACGTGAGTGCAGCTGTCTCTAATGCATAACCCCAGAATGAAAGTGGTAAATCGGTAAGAGACATCATAGATCGCACCATATCCAATAAAGTACGGTTATGACGTTCGGACACACCATTATGCTGTGGCGTTCCGGGTGGCGTGAGCTGTGAAACTATTCCACATTATTTCAAATGAAGACCAAACTCGTAACTCAAATATTCTCCTCCACGATCAGATCGTAGAAACTTTATTTTCTTGTTACGATGATTCTCTACTTCACTCTGAAATTCTTTGAACTTTTCAAGTGTTTCAGACTTGTGCTTCATTAAGTAGATATACCCATATCTGCTCAAATCATCAGTGAAGGTCAGAAAATAATGATACCCACCGCGAGCTTCAACACTCATTGGCCCACATACATCGTATGTATGATTTCCAACAAATCTGTTGCTCGCTCCATAGTTCCGGAGAACGGAGTTTTAGTCATTTTGCCCATGAGGCATGGTTCGCAAGCACCAAGTGATTCATAATCAAGTGATTCCAAAAGTCCATCACTATGGAGTTTCTTCATGCGCTTTACACCAATATGACCTAAACGGCAGTGCCACAAATAAGTTGCACTATCATTATTAACCTTGCATCTTTTGGTTTCAATATTATGAATATGTGTATCACTACAATCGAGATCCAATAAGAATAGACCACTCTTCAAGGGTGCATGACCATAAAAGATATTATTCATAAAAATAGAACAACCATTATTCTCTGATTTAAATGAATAACCGTCTCGCAACAAACAAGATCCAGATATAATGTTCATGCTCAACGCTGGCACCAAATAACAATTATTTAGGTCTAAAACTAATCCCGAAGGTAGATGTAGAGGTAGCGTGCCGACGACGATCACATCGACTTTGGAACCATTTCCCACGCGCATCGTCACCTCGTCCTTAGCTAATCTTCGTTTAATCCGTAGTCCCTGTTTCGAGTTACAAATATTAGCAACTGAAACGGTATCAAATACCTAGGTACTACTACGAGCATTAGTAAGGTACACATCAATAACATGTATATCACATATACCTTTGTTCACCTTGCCATCCTTCTTATCCGCCAAATACTTGGGGCAGTTCCGCTTCCAGTGTCCAGTCCCCTTGCAGTAGAAGCACTCAGTTTCAGGCTTGGCTCCAGACTTGGGTTTCTTCGTGGGAGTAGCAACTGTCTTGCTATTCTTCTTGAAGTTCCCCTTCTTTCCCTTGCCATTTTTCTTGAAACTAGTGGTCTTGTTAACCATCAACACTTGATGATCCTTTTTGATTTCTACCTCCGCAGCCTTGAGCATAGCGAAGAGCTCGGGAATTGTCTTTTGCATCCCTTGCATATTATAGTTCATCACGAGGCCTTTATAGCTTGGTGGCAGTGATTGAAGAACTCTATCAATAACACTATCCTCGTCAACTTTGCAACTAAGTTGAGTCATATGATTGTAGTACCCAGACATTCTGAGCAAGTGTTCACTGATAGAACTATTCTCCTCCATCTTGCAGCTATAGAACTTATTGGAAATCCCATATTTCTCAATCCGGGCATTTGCTTGAAATATTAACTTCAACTCCTGGAACATCTCATATGGTCCATGACGTTCAAAACGTCGTTGAAGTCCCGGTTCTAAGCCGTAAAGCATGGCACACTGAACTATCGTGTAGTCATCAGACCGCAACTGCCAGACGTTCAAAGCGTCTACATTAGCGGGAGGGGGCTTGTCACCTAGCGGTGCTTCAAGGACATAATTCTTCTGTGCAGCAATGAGGATAATCCTCAAGTTACGGACCCAGTCCGTGTAATTGCTACCATCATCTTTCAACTTAGCTTTCTCTAGGAATGCATTAAAATTCAAAGGAACGGTAGCACGGGCCATTGATCTACAACAACATAGATATGCAAAAACTATCAGGACTAAGTTCATGATAAATTAAAGTTCAATTTAATCATATTAATTAAAGAACTCCCACTTAGATAGACATCCCTCCGGTCATCCAAATGATCACGTGATCCAAATCAACTAAACCATGTCCGATCATCACGTGAGATGGAGTAGTATCAATGGTGAACATCTTATGTTGATCATATCTGCTATATGATTCACGCTCGACCTTTCGGTCTCCAGTGTTCCGAGGCCATATCTGCATATGCTAGGCTCGTCAAGTTTAACCCGAGTATTCTGCGTGTGCAAAACTGGCTTACACCCGTTGTATTTGAACGTAGAGCTTATCACACCCGATCATCACGTGGTGTCTCGGCACGACGAACTTTCGCAACGGTACATACTCAGGGAGAACACTTATACCTTGAAATTTAGTAAGGGATCATCTTATAATGCTACCGTCGTTCTAAGCAAAATAAGAAGCATAATAAGATAAACATCACATGCAATCAAAATATGTGACATGATATGGCCATCATCATCTTGTGCTTTTGATCTCCATCTCCAAAGCACCGTCATGATCACCTTCGTCACCGGCGCGACACCTTGATCTCCATAGTAGCATCGTTGTCGTCTCGCCAACTATTGCTTCTACGACTATCGCTACCGCTTAGTGATAAAGTAAAGCAATTACATGGCGATTGCATTTCATACAATAAAGCGACAACCATATGGCTCCTGCCAGTTGCCGATAACATTACAAAACATGATCATCTCATACAAAACCGTATAACTCATCATGTCTTGACCATATCACATCACAACATGCCCTGCAAAAACAAGTTAGACGTCCTCTACTTTGTTGTTGCAAGTTTTACGTGGCTGCTACGGGCTTAGCAAGAACCGTTCTTACCTACGCATACAAAAACCACAACGATGTTTCGTCAAGTATGTGCTGTTTTAACCTTCGCAAGGACCGGGCGTAGCCACACTTGATTCAGCTAAAGTGAGAGAGACAGACACCCGCCAGTCACCTTTAAGCAACGAGTGCTCGTAACGGTGAAACCAGTCTCGCGTAAGCGTACGCGTAATGTCGGTCCGGGCCGCTTCATCTCACAATACCGCCGAAGCAAAGTATGACATGCTGGTAAGCAGTATGACTAGTATCGCCCACAACTCATTGTGTTCTACTCGTGCATATCATCTACGCATAGACCTGGCTCTGATGCCACTGTTGGGGACCGTAGTATTTTAAAATTTTCCTACGATCACGCAAGATCTATCTACCAGATGCATAGCAACGAGAGGGAAGAGTGTGTCTACGTACCCTCGTAGACCGGAAGCGGAAGCGTTAAGTGACGCGGTTGATGTAGTCGAACTTCTTCGCGATTCAACCGATCAAGCACCGAACGTACGGCACCTCCGCGTTCAGCACACGTTCAGCTTGATGACGTCCCACGAGCTCTTGATCCAGTTGAGCTTGACGGGAGAGTTTTGTCAGCACGACGGTGTTGTGACGGATATGATGTATCTACCGGCGCAGGGCTTCGCCTAAGCACTGCGATGGTATGACCGAGGTGTGTTTCTGTGGAGGGGGGCACCGCACACGGCTGGAACAATTCAACTTGTGTGTCTTTGGGTGCCCCCCTGCCCCCGTATATAAAGGAGCAAGGGAGGAGGCCGGCCGGCCCTCCTATGGTGCGGCTAGGGCTGCAATCCTACTAGGAATAGGATTGCAATCCTATTCCTAGTAGGAACTAGCAAAGAAGGAAGAAGGGGGAAGGAAAGAGAGGGAGAGGGAGAGGGAAAGAGGGGCCGCGCCCCCCCTCCCCTTGTCCTATTCGGACTCCTCCTAAGGAGGGGGCGCGCCACCTCCTGGCTGCTACCCTCTCTCTCCCCTATGGCCCACCAGGGCCCACCATTCCCCCGGGGGGTTCCGGTAACCCCCCCCCCCGGCACTCCGGTAAATTCCGAAACTTTCCAGAACACTTTCGGTGTCCGAATATAGTCGTCCAATATATCAATCTTTATGTCTCAGACATTCCGAGACTCCTCGTCATGTCCGTGATCTCATCCGGGACTCCGAACTACCTTTGGTACATCAAAACTCATAAACTCATAATACCGATCGTCATCAAACGTTAAGCGTGCGGACCCTACGGGTTCGAGAACTATGTAGACATGACCGAGACTCATCTCCGGTCAATAACCAATAGCGGAACCTGTATGCTCATATTGGCTCCTACATATTCTACGAAGATCTTTATCGGTCAAACCGCATAACAACATACGTTGTTCCTTTTGTCATCGGTATGTTACTTGCCCGAGATTCGATCGTCGGTATCTCTATACCTAGTTCAATCTCGTTACCGGCAAGTCTCTTTACTCGTTCCGTAACACATCATCTCGTGACTAACTCATTAGTCTTTTGCTTGCAAGGCTTATTATGATGTGTGTTACCGAGAGGGCCCAGAGATACCTCTCCGACACTATGGAGTGACAAATCCTAATCTTGATCTATGCCAACACCATGAATACTTTCGGAGACACCTGTAGAGCATCTTTATGATCACCCAGTTACGATGTGACGTTTGATAGCACACAAGGTGTTCCTACGGTATTCGGAAGTTGCATAATCTCATAGTCATAGGAACATGTATAAGTCATGAAGAAAGCAATAGCAGTAAAACTAAACGATCATAGTGCTATGCTAACGGATGGGTCTAGTCCATCACATCATTCTCCTAATGATGTGATCCCGTTGATCAAATGACAACTCATGTCTATGGTTAGGAAACATAACCATCTTTGATCAATGAGCTAGTCTAGTAGAGGCATACTAGGGACATACTGTTTTGTCTATGTATCCACACATGTACTAAGTTTCCGGTTAATACAATTCTAGCATGAATAAAAGACATTTATCATGATATAAGGAAATACAAATAACATCTTTATTATTGCCTCTAGGGCATATTTCCTTCACCGCGGACGCTCACACTCGTCTCAGAGGCGTGCGCCACCCGCTGCGTGAAGCAGTGGGCTAGAGAGAGGGTGGTGGCGTCGGAAGCAGCTGCACAGTCCTTACCCCACAACCGTGGGTTGCCGACAGTGCCTGATGAGGAGGAGCAGCTGCTCCCGTTTGTCTACCACCGTTCATTGACGACGACGGAGACGGACGCCCGCCTGCCCCATCGAAAAAACGCAAAGGCGCTCTGGCTAGGTTTGGAGCAGTCGGCGTGCGTGGCGGTGGAGAGGCCGGCAGAGGCGGATAGAGCGCGCGATGAAGCTCAAGAGGCAGCAAGACCGCGACGTCCGGAGGATAGCTGACTTTATCGACTCCTACTCCTCCTCCGATGTCACCAACGGCTCTGATGACTCACCTCCTGCCTCCGACGCCTATACAGACGCCGGTTACCGGAAGGGTAAAGGGTCGACGAGAAAGTGGTGAAGCTCGGCCTTTCTTCGTTTAGTTCCGTTCTTAGTAATTTTAGTTTAGAACTTGTCCGCCGGTGGCGATTATATGGATTTCTATGTTCATTTGTTGTCGATTTCTTTGTCCGTTTGTTGAATCTTCGTCTGTTTCGTTGATGATCTACATAGTTTAGTTTCACGTTGCATATGTAGTACTCCCTCCGTTCCATAATGTAGTGCCTATGGATTTTTACAAAAGTCAAACATTACAAACTTTGACCATGTTTATAGAGAAAAATATGTACATCTAGAATACCAAATGCACATCATTGGATACATCGTGAGTTATATTTTCAGAATGTACATGTTTGGTATTGTAGATGTAGACAGTTTTCTCTATACACTTGTTCAAAATTAGTAAAGTTTGACTTTCACAAAAATCTATAGGCACTACATTGTGGAACGGAGGGAGTATAAACTTAGGATATTAAATATGAGGTACACGGATGTGAAAGCAAAAGATTAAGGTGCGGCCGGTCACTGTCCGTGGACGTGCTGGGCGCATCGTGGTGTCGGATAAGGTATGTGTGGCCGTAGATGCTCTAAGATAAGGAATTAATGGAATTATGAAATGAGCCCACATCTCAAATGTTTTATGTTGCATGGACCGCATCCTTGACTCGCTCACTGGTCCTCGGTCACATCAATCAAGACTAAAAAACACACAAGAGCCGTACTGGTGTCACGTCACACGTGCAACCCAGCATTATCAACTTAACTAATCCTCTCGTTCTTGGTGTTAGTTAGAGCATCGCCATTCTTTTAGCGCGACGTCGAGCGCCGGCTCCAGCAGCAACGGCAAAAAAATAAAAATATGTGCGCGCCGTTTCAGCAGACGCGCTAGACAATGCATGAGCAGCCGATGCTTGCAATATATTCATTTTGAAGACAATATGGTGATATTTCAAACTTCAAAACAAAACATAGCATAGTTTAAAATCACACAACCAAATTCATGACACAAATAAAAGTTCAAAATAATGCAACGTCACATCATCATCCAAGTTCATGACATTAAAGTTCACACAAACAAATGACACATCAACAATCATGCCGCTAGGGTCGTCGACGGCGGCGGCTGCGGAGGGGTCGCGGGTGTAGGGCGGGTGAGGGGCATCTCGGCGCTGTCGTCCATCGAGCGAATTCGTCGGCGGCGCCGCGGGCGCGACGAAAGCGGCACGGCGGGAGCGCTCGGGTGTGCAGCGCGGGAGCGGGCGCACGAAATAAACGGCGCGGCGGGAGCGCTCGAGTGTGCAGCGCGCGGGAGCGGGCGCACGAAATAAGGGACGCGCGATGCCGTTTCGCCCCGCTCTAAACCACTTATGACGCACGCGTTTTTGCGCCTCCGCTGAAGCGCCTGCAGCGACTACGCGCAAATAACTGCATTTTTTCGACGACGCGGCGCTTATATCATGCGGCTGTTGAAGATGCATTTTTTGGCTATTGCGCGTGCTGATGTGTGGACGCAGCTCGTTAGTTTCAGGTGAGTCTACATCTCCACACACACTTACACACGCACATAAGGGGCTCTGTCGTCGTGGGTCGTCGAGGTATCTTCCTGGAAGCATCCTACACGGGTGTGAATGAAATTATGAAATGAGTCCACATCTCGAATGTTCTATGTTGCAGTGGCGAAGGCAGAAATAGCTTTTAGGTGTGGCAGAGTTTGTGAATGAAAAAAGATATATACTGTATATAATACAACTATACATGAGTATTATCAAATACTCCCTCTGTGTAGTGATCTAAACTCTCTCTGTATAGTGATCTAAACGCTTTTATATTAGTTTACGAAGGGAGTACAAGATATACTCCCTCCGTTTCTATACGCGTTAATGTCACAAACGCTCTTATATTTCACAACAGTTTAGTCTTTCTGCATTTTGAAAATTATAATCGCTAGTTTCTTTAGCAAAAAAATTCTGAGCAAACTGGTGATTGCTAGTTGGCCAGCTGGATCGTGTATTTGTGTTTTAATTCATCTGTCGAGTAAACTCGCAGTTCGCAATCTCACTGAGTAGGAAGCAATCATGCCTAACACCACGTTGAATCTTACTAGTTCAAAGTTTACATGTATAGAGCCTAGTGATGTCAAGAGCTGGACTATTCTCGCGCTCCCCAGGTCGCTCCCGCGGGCGGCCTATTTTTTTTTTTATTTTTTTTTGAAGAACCGGCAGGAGCACTGCCTTTTCTTATAGAAGGAGAGCGAAATAAAACGCGATGTACAGAGTGGCGCACATTTTTAGGGAACGTGGCAAAAACCGCCAGAAACCTCTACACACCCAAAGGTAGCTTAGCCAATACCCACTGCTGGCATGGCCCCAGCAAAAGCCAACTCGCGTTGTTTAATTTCCTCGAAGGCCAGCAATGCAACCTCACGGTGCGTCAGACGGAGTCCAGTGAAAACGCGCCTATTCCGTTCTTTCCAGATTGACCATAAAGCGTAGATGATCCTCCCGCTGCGCCGTCGGCGCACCTGCTTTGACTGGCTTGCAAGCATCATGTCCCACCATTCCGACACGTTTCCTGGCACAGGTAGGTAACCCGAAATTGGTACACCCTCGCCCGTCCACGTGTTCACCTGGTTCCAAACTGCGACCGAGAAGGGGCAATCCTTGCAGAGGTGATTTGCCGTTTCCGGCTCCTGAAGGCATAGCAGACACCTGGGATCATGTGGCCAACCGCGCACTGCGGGCGGCCTATGAGCGAACCCTAGCCGCCGCCAGCGAACTCCCCTTCGCCCCCTCCTACCCTCACCGCCGTCACCGGGAGAAGCCCGCGTGGCCCGACGGCGGCGGGGCCCTTCCCTCCTCCAGCTTGGGCAGGGGCGGCGCGGACCGTCCGTTTCGGTAGGTGCTCAGCACGGCGCTCATGTGGGTGCGCGCACGGGCATGGTGGCCGCGTTCAGGGCGTCATAGGGTGGCGGCGCGACTTGGGCACGGCTCGGGCGCACTTGGCTTCTAGCGCCTTGTGGGAGCTCACGTGGGGAGGTTGGCCTCCTGGTTGCGTGGCACTGCGGCTTCAGCGAGTGGTGACCCCGGGGTTGCGCCCCCAGTGGGTGGCTGCCTCGGTGGCATCGTCCGCAGGATCCGGGGCTGCGGCCCGATGGCTCTTGCCCGACGAGTGGGGGTGGTGGGGTGGCGTCCCCTCTTTCTATCCCTTCGGGTCCTTCATGTCCGCGCGGGTCGGGCGTCTTGCTGGCTCTTGGGGGCTGCCGCGGTGCTGCGTCAAGGCAGCGCCAGATCCAGCCGCCTTTCGGCCGGTTCCGGCTTGTCTGCGGATGCCGGCGACATTGGTTGGTGGTGGCACGACAATGGTTGGTGGTGGCTCTCGCGTGCTATTGGCGCCACGACTTTGAGGGAGGTGTGTGGGATAGCGGAGGTGCGGCGCGTGGGGTTGTGGTGTTGGGCGGTGCTCTGGGAGAAAGCTTGCTGGCCACCGCCGGCGGCATACAGAGACATCGTTTCACCTCCTTGGAGGCGCCGCCGAGAAGTCTATCCCCTGCACACCCTCGGCCCCAGGTCTTCGGGTGAAAGCCTAAGGTCCGGTCAGGTTGAATGATGGCGTCGGCATTGTCACTCCTCTCTTTGGGGCGTCGTCTTGAAGACGCTGGGATCCGGTTCACGCTCTTCATGGGCTAGACGCTCGCGGCGCTGCGGTCGGCAGGTGCTTGATTGACAATGTGGAGGCGCTAGCGTCGCGACTTGTGCCGCGACGATGATTGTAGCAAGATGTGCAGGGTTGTGGCTGGTCTTTGTCTTCGACATTCGGCTTGCTCCTGAGCGTGAGTCGGAGTTTCAAAAAAAAAGTACGGCTTCTCATGTGCTTTTGAGTCTGAGCACCTCCTTTTATTAATTGGCTACAATAGTAGCATCAGATACAATTAAAGGGATGATGACCGACGGGGGATCATCCATCCATACATCAGGAGGATTGAATCTAGCTAGACTAGCTAATTCATGTGCTACTTTATTATTTTCTCTAAAACAATGCTCATAAATAACATGACTGAAATCTAAGGATATGAAGTAACAGTCATCAAAAATCGCACTTGCAACCGAAGCTGAGAATCCTTCTTTGAGTGCTTCAATCACATCCATATTATCTGAATTCACCTCAACTTTGCTAGCTCCAATTGTGCGAGCAAGATTTAGACCGAATCTGACTGCACTTGCCTCAGCAGTAAAAACATCATAACAAATTCCAAGTTTCCCATTTGCTGCAGCAATAAACCTTCCCTTATGGTCTCTGATGACCGCCCCTACTGAGCCATCAAGCAAGTCTTGATCAAAACTAGCATCCACATTTAGTTTGACATACCCGTCCCTTGGTCTCATCCAACCACCCACTTGAATCCTTGGCCGTGGTGAATTTGCTGCTAAGAAATTCTCTGCCAAGGAACGTACTGCAATGTTGATTTGTGAAGCCGTTTGTGGACCATCGCCATGTGTAGTTTTCCTCCTTTCCCACCACAAGTACCAACAACATGTGGCCACTGTTTCTCGCAATTTTGGTAATCCTAACACATGGATATGATCATCCGGTAAGCTGAGAAGATAACCTAACACAACCTCCCCGCAAATATCCATCGCCAAACCCTTCTGTATAACATCCCACACACCAAGCAGGTTCCAAACCTGAGTCGCTACTGCACATTCAAATAAGAGGTGGCGGATGGTTTCCGGGCCTTTGTTGCATACGGGACAAGTTGGTTTGATTTTGATATGTCTATCAGCCAGATTTGCACGGCATGGAACAACACTAAGAAGTGCTCTCCACACAAAATGTTTTACCTTTGCTGGACAGCGCAAACTCCATACCGAATCCCATATAGGTTTTGGCGAGGAAGAACTCGCTCCGCCTTGCAGATGTCGCCCAAACTTTGACTCCCAGATGGCGTGATATGCCGATCTCACAGTGAACCCACCTGTTTTAGTGAAACTCCAAGCTAAGAAATCTGTCATTTCATATATTGGTAAAGGAATTGCAAGAATTCTCTGAGCATCTACACTGCAAAAGGATTGATATATCAGTTCCGAATCCCAATCACCGGATATTGGATCTATAAGCTCTGACACTCGAGAGAGGAGATGGTTCCCTCTCACAGAGATCACTTTCCTTGTAGGAGAGTTTGGGATCCAACTATCTTCCCAGATTTTTATTTTTTGACCGTCTCCCACCCTCCAAATATGTCCATGCTTCAATGTCTCCACCCCTGCCATTATACTTTGCCATGTATAAGAGGACTTCTTTTTCAGACCAGCATCCAGAAGTTCTTTATCAGGGTAATATTTGGCTTTAAGAATCTTTGCACAAAGTGATTCTGGATTGTCAATAAGTCTCCATGCTTGTTTAGCCAGTAAAGCCAAATTGAAACAGTGAATGTCTCTGAATCCCATTCCTCCTCTACTCTTTGGTATACACATCTTCCACCAGGCAAACCAGTGCATTTTCTTATGTGATGCATCATCGCCCCACCAGTAACGTGAAATCGTGTCTGTAATTCCTTTACAGATTTTCTTAGGAATTTTGAAGACCGACATCGCATACGTTGGCAAAGCTTGTGCAATAGATTTGATAAGCACTTCCTTACCTCCCGAAGACAGGCATTTTTCCTTCCACCCTGTAAGTTTCACAATTAACCGATCAATCAAGTATTGAAAGCTGTCTGATTTATCCATTCCCAGGGTAGTGGGTAGTCCCAAATATGTGTCATTCAGAGCCTCCGTCATAATATTCAGAGTAGAGCACACCTGAGACTTGGTGTTTGTATCTGTACTAGGGCTGAAAAAAATGCTAGATTTATTCAAACTCACCAATTGGCCGGAGGCCCCACAATAAGCATCCAGGACAGCTTTTAAGCACATTGCATTCGAAGTATTTGCTCTCATAAGGATTAAGGAGTCGTCTGCAAATAGAAGATTTGTAACTGAGGGCGCATCACGACATACCTGAACTCCCACAATTCCACCTGATTGCTCAGCGTGTGTAAGAAGTGCTGAGAGACCCTCCGTAACCAATAAGAATAAATATGGTGATAGAGGGTCGCCTTGGCGGAGCCCCCTCGACGGTTTGATCACATCTGTTTCAATCGAGTTGTACCTCACTCTGTATTCCACCGACGATACACATTCCATAATCATTCGGACCCAATCAGCTGTAAATCCCAATTTTAGAAGCATTGCCTCCAAGAAGACCCATTCTACACGGTCGTAGGCCTTATGCATATCTAGTTTCACTGCACATGAGAAGCCGTACTGGTGTGACGTCACACGTGCAACCTAACATTACCAACTTATAGTAACTACAGTAATAATCCTAACTTTTTGGCTATACACGTAATTGTGTGGATGCAACTCGCTGATTTCAGGTGAGTGCGCGCGCGCACACACACAGAGTCGTCGTTGGTCGTCGAGGCACCTTCCGGGAAGCATCCTACACGGACGGGTGTGAGGCCTTACACGGGTTGGTTCAATGGAGAGGAACTTCCGGGAAGTTTCCTCGTCATATGCGTAGGCATGAACCAAGTCACATCGATGGTCATGTTTCCATGCCCACAAAGCTATGGAAAGAAACATGATCTACCGTACGTACAATTCTTATGGTCAATTAATCTATGGAAAGAAAGCTGATTTTAGATTGCTATAAACAAAGACTTCGTGGGTCCTTTGGTCGCTCGAGAACGACACGCGTTATGTACGTCTGGTCCCTCTTTGACTCCCACGGAGAATGTAGTACGTACCGGCAGAGACCAGAGAGCCATCATCACTTCCAAAGCTACCTAGCTACTCCACTGCTCTCGCGCTTCTTCCTCCTCCTGCTCTCCGCGTCGGGCGCCCCTGCCTCGACGTCGACTGGCCTGCCGGACGGTTCTCCGCCGCGTCCCCCGACCCCTGCCGGCGAGTCACGACTCACGATCACGAGCGCCGTCCCTCTCCATTGTCCGGGTAATCCTGTCCTGATTAGTTTGAGAACTCCATAGCCTGGCTGGGACTTGGGAATGCACGGGAGGGGTCCTGACTTTGTTGCGGTCATCTCATCTGCTACTGCACATTGCTAGCACCATGTTTAGTTGTTCATCATCATCTGGTGGCCTGGCATCAGGCCGCTCATGCTCATGGTTAGTCTTTTGGTTGTAGACTTGTAGTATCGGCAGAGAACAGAGAACCTTTAGTCCTTTACCCAGTTTGCCGGCCACTCCATCCGTCTCAAAATAAGTGTCTTAACTTTATACTAATTTTAGTATAAAGTCGTAGTACTCCCTCCATTTTTATATACAAGGCCACAAACTCAAATTACAGGTACCAATGTAAAATTTAATGCCTGCTTTGCTAGTCAGCTTTTCTTTTCGTTTACTGGGATCATTAATACCACACATGCATGCAAGAACTCTGAGTGGAGGAAGTAGCGGATTGTCATTATGGCTACATGCATGCAACTATTAAAGAGGTTGCTAGTACGAGAAAGTATCATTAATTTTGCCTCGATTATTGTTGGTGGCCTTGTATAGATGCAAAACGTATATTTCATAGTGGCCTTGTATATAAAAATGGAGGAAGTACTAAAGTTGAGACACTTATCTTCGGACAGAGGGAATACCACTCTGTTCTCACGCTTCTTCCTCCTCTTCCCCGCGTCCGGCGCCCCTGCTACTCCGTCCAGTGTTCTCCGCCGCATCCCCCGAGCCCTGTCGCCGGATCACGTCAAGCGCGGCGCCCCCTCTGCATTGGCCGGGTAATCCTCTCGCCATTAGTTCGAGAACTCTGTAGGCTAGCTGCTACTTGGGAATGCGCGGGAGAGGTCCTGACTTTGTTTGTGGTCATCTCGTCTGCTACTGCAGGTTGCTAGCACCATGTTCAGTTGTGCGCCATCATCTGGTGGCATGGCCTCAGGCCCCTCTTGATTAGTCCTGCGTCCTGAGCTACCTTCCCTTGTCCTGCAACTTCGGCTGCAGCGGAAGCTCCTGTGGTGGCTGCTCGTTGTGAATGGAGCCGGCGGATGAAGCACAGATTTGGGCGCCGATTCTTGCTGACCCGCTCGATTGGCCTCCATCTTCTGTTACCATACCTCTTCCAAGCGAGGTACATTTCCTTCCTTGACCAGATAGCTCTTTTCTCACATACTCCCTCCGTCCCATAATATAAGAACGTCATAAAAAACGCTCTTATATCATGAGACGGAGGGAGTAGTACTTTATTTACACGCGCCAGAGTACATTGAGACCAAACGTTAATTTCGGACATTCCAAGTGCACTACATTTAAAAAAAAAGAGGAATGTCCTCGGCCTCTGCATCAGAATGATGCATGCAGTTATTTTATGACGGAAGTACATAAACAAAGTACGAGATCTAGCGATGGCTCACAAAAGGAGCCAAAATGAAGCATAAAGTGCACTACGTAGTTTGCTGATCTCTTATTGCAGTTCGATGTCTGAGTAAACTACAGTAGTGCACTTGTCCGAGTAAACTGCAGTAGCGATGTCTGAACAAATGGACTTTCAAAAATATACTGTAGTTTACTCAGTAGCATAAATTCACTCAGGTGAACATTTGTGAGCCATCGCTAATGAAGCAAAAAGTAAAAGTCCATTTGTTCGTTCACCCTGAAAAATACAGTATATTTATGCTAGGCAGAGGAACAGTAGTGAACATTGCAGTATATGAAAACAAAGGTAGCAGGGGATACAAACACAACTCCACTCGTATATGAAAACAAACAGGTGTAGCAGGGGCCTTCCCTGTTTCTCTTGCTCAAAAGGAACTCTGTCCGGCACCACATTCCTAGACACAATCCAACCATCTGCGTCGTCACCAGTAAAAATCAAAATCAAGGTAGTTATACATATATTTATTCATGACAGGTGGAAGAATATTTCAGCTATGTGTATGGCGTCGATGGCATGGGAATCTGCAAATTTGCACAAGAGCCCGATGATGATTTGGGAGGTACCATGTCAATTATGCTATCTAGTATTTCCAGTTACACACATGAACAGATTCGGTTTTGTATATTCCCAAGCTCATCAAGCTAATGCACGCATATTTGGTGTTTAGACCTCATAGTAAAGGAAAAATGGTGGCGTGGCCTACGAGGTCCTCGCAAGAGGAGGATATTACCTTGGGGAAGCGGAGGCATGAATTTTCACCGTCGAAAGAACAACGAACATTGGACACATGAAGAAGTGAAGAAGCTGGTTATGGGTGTCAAGGCATATGGTGCCGGGCGATGGACTATGGTGAAGAATCGTTACTTCTCATCATCGATTCGAGACCCAGCACATCTCAAGGTGTGGGCAAACATTGAAGTTGCTTTTATTAGGTTGGGGGAGAATATCAAAGTTGACTTAAAAAAATTATATTGATTCAGATAACATGCTCTTTCATGTCTCAGGACAAATGGAGGAATCTTCTGAGAGCTTGTGGGGTCCCGTGCACCTCTAAAAAGAAGGTCAGTTCATCATGTTTTGTGCTCTTCTCTGTATAGTTACTCCATGAGGAATTCCAGGAATATTGCGTTATCATACATGTGTTTAATTTGATGCAGGAAAAGGCACAAAAGACTATGTTCCGGCCCTTGGATACAGAGTTGATCCAACAGATCCAAGGGATGGCTATCGATTCAGCCTCCACATCCAAAATGAAGAAACACCGTGGGAAAGGAACACCTAGCTGAGAATGACAACGAAATGATGGTTGAGGCTTTATAAGTTCACATAAGTTAAGTTAGCAATATCTAAATGTGTTATTACTGTTGAATTGGGAAGTATGTTGTCGTGCGGTGAGTTTAGGAAGTTCTGGATAACTCTATTCATCTCTAGTCTGTACAATACATATACAGGTTTATATGGGCCACATGGGCCAGATTTACACACACACACATATACAGCCCAACACTCCCCCTCAAGATGGGTGATAGATATCTATCATTCCCATCTTGTCACATGCAGAATTACACTCCTTGACACTTAAACCCTTAGTTAAACAATCAGCCACTTGTTCTCCAGAGCTCACATAACTTATCCTGATTATGCCATCATCTAACTTCTCCTTGATGAAGAAGCGGTCTATCTCGATATGCTTGGTTCTGTCATGCTGAACTGGATTATTAGCAATGCTTATAGCTGATTTATTATCACACCATAACCTTAGAGGATCCTTCCTTATTACCTTTAACTCAGAGAGAAGATTTCTTACCCATAACATCTCACTCAAGCCTTGTGAAATAGCTCTATATTCAGCTTCAGCTGTTGATTTGGACACCACTGGCTGCTTCTTACTTCGCCATGACACCAAGTTTCCCCCAACAAACACACAATAACCAGAAGTTGATCTTCTGTCATCCAAACAACTTCCCCAGTCTGCATCACAGTATCCGTCTATATTAAGATGCCCATTCTTCTTAAACCATAGTCCCCTTCCTGGATTACCCTTCAGATATCGGAGGATTCGATAGACAGCCTCTAAGTGTCCACTCCTAGGATCATGCATGTATCTGCTCACCACACTCACTGCATATGAGATATCGGGTCGTGTATGACATAGGTAGATGAGCCTTCCAACAAGTCTCTGGTACTTCTCCTTATCCACTGGTTCCCCAGATTCAGCACATAACTTGTGATTCTGGTCAATAGGACTTGAAGCAGGCCTACACCCAAGCATGCCTGTATCACTAAGCAAGTCGAGAGCATACTTCCGTTGTGACAGAACAATTCCTTTAGGGGATCTAGCAATTTCTATACCAAGAAAGTACTTCATTTGGCCTAAATCCTTTACCTCAAACTCCTTGCTCAGGCTCTTCTTCAGTCGTGATATTTCCACATCATCATCTCCAGTGATTATGATATCATCCACATACACCGCAAGGATTGTAATCTGACACTTTGAGTGTCGGTAAAATACTGTATGATCCCCATTGCACTGTTTATATCCCATATTGCACACAGCACGTCTGAATCTATCAAACCATGCTCGTGGAGACTGTTTGAGGCCATACAAAGACTTCCTTAACTTGCATACCTTTCTTGATGTCTCAGGCTTTGAGAAACCAGGTGGAATCTCCATGTAAACTTCCTCATGTAAATCACCATGCAGGAATGCATTCTTTACATCTAACTGATGCAAAGCCCAACCAAAGTTAGTGGCACAAGAAATTAAGGTTCTCACTGTGCTCATCTTTGCGACAGGTGCGAAAGTCTCATCATAATCAATCCCGTATGTCTGACTATAGCCCCTAGCCACTAACCTTGCCTTGTATCTTTCTACCCTTCCTTCAGGAGTCTGCTTCACAGTATACACCCATTTACAGCTAACCGGTCGTTTTCCTGCTGGAAGAGGTACAATATCCCATGTCTTGTTCTTTTCAAGTGCTCTCATTTCCTCCAACATTGCCTCATACCACTTTGGATCCTGTTTTGCCATTTTCCAATCTCTTGGAGTCACCACAGATTGCAATGATGCAATGAATGCTTTGTATCTCGAAGACAGAGATGTATATGATACATAATTAGCTATGTCATGCTCAAAACCATACCTCTCTGGAGGTTTTCCAGCTCCAACTCGGGTTCCTTTCCTCCAGGCAATAGGCAAGTTCATTGAATCGTTTACATTAGATGGAGTTGGAGTGGCACATGTCTCACCATCAGACAATTCAACAATTTCAACACTTGTTGGAGCCTGTTGCTCCCCCTGCACATGTGTGTCACTTGCTATTGGAGATTGTTGTTGTTGCTCCTCATCTTGTAGTTGCCTCCTGGTATAGACCCTTAGATTTTCTTCCTCATTTGGCTTTCTCCATCTCTCTTCCCTTGCAGGACATGGAATTGAACTAACCACAACTCTTGGTGGTTCATCTTCCTTTGTCCTTGGTAGTTCACTCCAGCTTTCTCGACTAGCACCACTCATGCTAGGAGAGTCGAAGTCAAATAACGAGTTGAGATCCGTTTTTTCTCCATAAAATGGTTCAGACTCCCTGAATGTCACATCCATGCTCACAAATGTCCTCCGCTCGCTGGGACTCCAACACTTGTAGCCCTTCTGTCCAGATGGGTAACCTATGAAGATGCACTTTACTGCTCGTGGATCCAATTTTCCCACTGAGGGTCTATGATCCCGGACAAAGCAGGTGCATCCAAATACCTTAGGAGGAACTAAGAATTTATTCTCACCTAGTAACATCTCACATGGCGACTTCATTCCAATCACCCTTGACGGCATCCGGTTGATGAGGAATGTAGCCGTCATTACAGCCTCACTCCACAAGAATTTTGGCACGTTCATTGTATACATTAGTGACCGAGCAACCTCCAAAATATGGCGATTCTTCCTCTCAGCTACTCCGTTTTGAGGTGGTGTACCTGGACAAGATGTTTGGTGCAATATACCTTGACTTGATAGGAATGTGCCAAACTCCTTATTCACATACTCGGTCCCATTATCTGTCCTGATCATCTGTATCTGTGTATTGAACTGATTTTTCACATAAGCATAGAAATACTGAAAGCATTTAAAAACCTCATCCTTATGCTTCATAAGATACACCCATGTCATACGAGTATAGCAATCAATGAATGTAACAAAGTACTTCATTCCACTTAGAGAGATAACAGGACATGTCCACACATCTGAATGAACAAGCATAAAAGGGGAAATACTCCTAAGACCCTTACTGACATAAGATGTTCTTGTGTGTTTGGCAAACTCACAAGCATCACACACAAGCTTGTTCTTATCCACCCCACACATTACATCGGGAAAGACTTTACTCATCTTCTCAAAAGACATATGTCCCATTCTACAATGATGAAGCATTGCCTTTGTTTCCTTTTCTCCCATCATTGTTGCTAACATCGTAGACACCGCATTGTTTGGCACCTCACGATCCATGTACCATAGCCCATTACGCCTGGTTCCAGTCCCAAGCCTCTTCCCCGTTTGCCTCTCCTGAATTAGACATAAATAGCGGTCAATTATTAATCGACAATCCACATCGTCAACCAAAGCACTCATTGACATAAGATTGACTGGAAAGGCAGGAACATGCAAAACAGATGAAAGTTTAATAGATGGTGTGCATTGTATTGTGCCAATGCCTTTAATGGGCTGTGAGGTGCCATCAGCGGTTTGGATAGTCTCCTTATGTGTGGGTGGATATGGAATATATGACTCAAATTCCATTGATGTGCCGGCAACATGCTTTGATGCCCCCGAATCTAATATCCAATCAGGATGTGATCTTTGTGAGAGAATAGATGCATGAGCACAATTACCTTCATCTGTATATGCAAAGTGAGCAAAGTTGCCGTAACTACAATCCTCATGACCCTTATCACCTGTGCTTTCTGTTCTTTTCTTTGATTCTTCTTGGGTTGCGCGTGAGGATCCTTCTTCTGGGACTGCCACATTTGCCCTTTGACCACCAGAGTATCCACGGCCTCGGCCTCCCCTTAGTCCACCTCGGTTATATCCTCTCCCCCTTCCACGCATGTTCCTACGTGGAGCCGTGCAAGAACGAAACAAATGACCCTTCTCACCGCAGTTGAAGCACTCTCTGTTCTCATAGTCGGTTGCTATGAAGACTGGATGAGAAGGAGTCGTTGTATTGTTCTTCATCAACTTCAATCGGACCTCCTCTTGTGCCATTGCTGCTATGGCATCCTCTAAGGTAGGTAGAGTAGGTTGATGAAATAAAGTAGCACGTCTTGCCTCAAAATCAGAATTCAGGCCTTTGAGAAACTGCATCACTCGCCTGCGTTCAATCCATTTTCTAGCAGCTGCTATGCAATCTGCATGTGGCAACTCCAGAGGATCATAGTGATCTAAATCAGTCCACAAACGCTGCAGTTCAGCAACATATTCCATCACAGAATTTTCCCCTTGTCTGAGTTCACCAACTCTCTCCTCTGTTTCAGCTATTAACATTACATTCCCTTCACCTGAGTACAGTTTTGAGAGGGTTTTCCATACCTCAGTAGCAGTTGAGATAGTCTCAACAGTTGCAGCGATGGTTGGAGACAAGGAGTTCAACAACCATGCCACTATCAAAGAGTTGGTACTGCTCCATGTCCTCCATTCTGCAGTTTTCTTGTCTCCTGGCTCCTCTGCCTCACCATTGACAAAGCCCTCAAACCCTTTAGTCCTCAAGATGAGTAGCGCCCTTCTTGACCAGCTCAAATAATTCTTGACACCTTCCAGCTTAATTTCATTTGGCATCAAGTCAATTTTCTGAATTGGCTCAACTTGGGGAACAATTGCATTATTTGGAGATGCTGCAGCTCCTACCTTGGCTGTGAGGAGCTCAGCCAATTTTTCAATTGCCTTCTCGAGTGCCTGATTTTCTGCCATGTCTTGCCTCAAATCACAGTAGGCAAGAGCTTTTCTTCTCCAGCAGAAATACCACCACCACCACCAGCAGTGAGCACAGCCCGAGTCCTCTGCACACCCACGCACAGCAAGCAGCAGTCCTCACCAGCAGCAGCTCCAACACAACTAGCAGCAGCTGCAGACACTCCTCTGCACACACGCCACAGCAGCAGCTCAGCAACACCTCTTCTTCTTCTTCTCTGCTCCTCCCGCAGCACCTCAGCCCGCACAGCAGCGGAGCAGCCGCAGAACCCAGCCGCCTCCGTTGCTCCTCCTCCGCAGCAGCTCGCGGAGCTGCAGGCCGCTATCCTCTTCCTCACCAAATCCTGCAGCAGCAGCACGAGGAGCAGCAGCTACACCAGCACCTCCGCTTGGCAGCCACGCCCACGCCTCCACTGCGCAGCCTGGCCCGCGCCCGCGCGCGCAGCCTCGCACGCAGCCACCTCTCCTCGCCGGATTCCACCGGGCTCACGCACCCAGCCGCGCGAGCAGCCACCTCTCTCGCCGGCGAGGGACTACGCCGCCGCCGCCGTCGTCGCCGTCGCCTGCTCTGATACCATGTCGTGCGGTGAGTTTAGGAAGTTCTGGATAACTCTATTCATCTCTAGTCTGTACAATACATATACAGGTTTATATGGGCCACATGGGCCAGATTTACACACACACACATATACAGCCCAACATATGTTCATATGTTATGTAGGAAGAGCCAGTGAAACCGGCCGGCCTTTGTGCATGTATATATGCCGTAGCTAGAAATTGTGCACTGTATAAATTTTGTGTGGCCGGTGCTCTAGCAGATTCTAAACGTCTTGTTCTTTTCTCTGGAGCCTCGCGGCTGCCACCCTAGCCATCGCCTGGAGAGGTCAATCTTCCGATGCCGTCCTCGGCGGCACCCCTCCGTCAACGAGTGAGGGGGGGCGCCGGATCCATGTATGTTGATCGTTTTTAGGCCCTCGTAGTCTAGATTTTTTAGGTTGTTTATCGTGTGGGCTTCCACGACGGTGATGGCAGCGCTGAATAAGGATTCTTCAGATCATTCCCTGACGTGGCGATCGGTCCTATGGTTGAGGATAGATTTAAAAACAAGTTTGTTCAAGCCAGTATGGTGTGGCGGCGACGTCATCCTCGTGGTGGACCTGTGTCCTCGGGCTCTGCCATTGCGACGGAGTTTGCTCCAGCGCCGGCGCGGAGCTTGGGAGGTAGTCCAGGAGCGGATGCAGATTGTGGTTTGCATCGACGACATCTGGAAGATGGCGGATCGTGTGGTGGGTTCGTGGTTCGTGGATGGCAGATATTGTTTCCTCCGACGTCTTAGTCGTGCGGGGATGCCAGATTTGGAGCTTGATGGCGAGACCCCGCTGCTCCATGCCGCCGAGACCTGCCGTCGTCGACACGAGAGAAGGCACGCCACACCACCTCACGCCTTTTCCATCCGGCGCCGCTCCACAAACGATGCCCCCAATAGGGAACACGACACCGCAGCGCCGCCATCGTCCGATCCGTTTGATCTTAGGATTTCTCCCGGAGCGGCACAAGCAGGTTGAAGATAGTTGCTTGACGATGCCTTCATCAAGGTAACGACGTAGACGCCGCCATGACCGAAGTCGGCTCGGTTTTCACCGGCGACTATGTCTCCCCAACTAGCCGCCGGTGCTAATAGTGGGATCCAAGATCTGTCACTATCAGTCTGGCCAACTGCCTTCGCTGGAGAAGGCAGCTACCACCACCATGCCCGGGCAAAGAGGCCCGGACGTCCTCGTGCCGCGAAGATTACCCAGGGTGATCTCCTCTTGTCGTTGTCGAGACGAGGTGCAACCGCAGTGGATCTCAATCTAAACCCCCCGGGCCCAAATTAGATCTCATCGCAGCCAAAATCTCATTCGCCAACAGCCGCCGAAGATCTCCTGGCAACCGCCAACCCGTTGCTCACTGCCGTTGAAGGAGGAGGGAGATGGATGCCGCTGCCCCCACGCGTTACCGCCGGCCGAGGACTGCGCCGCCGCCACCTCACCACAGGGGCTTCGCCACGCGGCGTCCTCAGCGACGACGGCGGTAGTGGGAGGTGATGGAGGGGGAGGGCTGAGGGCGGTGTGGACGGGGACACCCAGGGGGCGGCGCGGCGCCGCCGCCTGGGGGGAGAGGGGTCGGGAGGTCGGGGGAGAGAGGTCCCTTGAGCAATAAAGACTTGGCTTCCCTACAAAAAATACTTTAGCTTTGCAGCTCTTGATTTTTTTTAACCTAATAATAACAAAAAAAGAGCTTCCTAACACCCAAGCAAAATGCACATTGTACTAGTATGTTCATATCAATGATCAAACACCTTTAATCCAGCAAGATCATCACCAAGATTTTGAAGACCACATAGCAGGGAGGTAAGGTATCATGGTTGCTGGTCAGCAAAATCAGCCCTAACTGTAAAGTGCCACACTAGACAAACGGTGTTTTGGGACGAAATCTCGGGTCAGCAAAGATCATCGATCTCTGACGGACCATTCATTCCTTGACACATATTGCACGCATGCGATCGAGCGATCAAATGATTAGATTTCCACACACATGCATGGGGCCGTATTTCGGTTAGCAAAACTAGTGCCGCTCAATTAAGCAAACCAAATGCGTGCATCTTCTTGGTTACTTTACTCCAAGAGTCGTTGAATCAAACCGATGGAACATGCAATGCAAGCATACACACGATCAACTATGGTTGATTGGAGTTCCTCATATATGTTTGACTACTGGCTGAACACGATGGAGCAACTAAGAATGTTTGTCTGCATCCGAGAATTATATGTGCAATTCTGGATTAGTAGTTAGAGTTAGACCAAAACGATGCTGCTTTCAATCTGACACCCTGGCAAATTGATAGGCAAACATACAGTTAGTTAGTACTAGTGTCCGCGCAAAAGAACACTGCAAAGATTTCAGTGACCCCACCCACAGATGCAATCAGTACGCTTAATTTGCAGCTTTAATCCTATTAGTAGTCGAGGTGTTGATTCAGCTGAATCATCATCATCCGCCTTGCCTGCTGGCTCACTTCTGCTGCCTGAATCATATTCATGCTCCTCTCCTGGCCGGTTCAGTCAGCTGAGTGACTAGAGAGTGAGCTGACGATGTTGATCCCTGAGGTTTTCCTCTGCCCTATCAGCCTGGACTACATGTCGGACCCCGTCACCCTCCTCCCCACCGGCCAGACCTACAACCGTCCCAGCATCCGCCGGTGGCTCGCCGCCGGCCACCGCACGTGCCCGGTCACCATGCGCCCGCTGCCGCACCACGCATCGGGCTTGTTGGTGCCCAACCGCACGCTCAAACACCTCATCGACCGCTGGCTCCTCCTCGCCGACCTGGCGCTGCCCACGCTCAGGGAAACCCTCCTCGACGCCGCGGCCCGTGAGTCCGCTCCAACGGCGCCGGTGGTGGAGACGCTGAGGATCGTCAGGTCGGTCTCCCCTCCCGGCTTCTGCGCCCTGCTCCTACGCCTGCTCATTCTTCGAAGCAGCGATGATGTGCTCGCCGAGCTGGCACTCGACTGCCTCCTCGCCTCGCCGTCGACGCGGGAGCTCGCCGACGCGCTGCAGGAGGAGAAGAAGTTGCCCTCCTCCTTCGCCTTGCTTTTAAGACAAGGGAGCCCCAAGATAAAGATCGGCATGTGCCGCCTAATCCACACCGTCGGAGCCCTTGCCGTCGACGCCGCCGTGGCCTTGGGCCGCTCAGAGCCGGTCATGGGAGCACTGGCCGCTCTGGTGCGCAACGACACCGGCGGCGCCGCATCCGACGCCGCTCTGAAGGCGATGTGCTGCCTCTGCTCGTCCGACCAGTCCAGCCGAGAGGCCGCAGTGGCAGCGGGCGCCGTCGACGCCCTGCTCTCGTACATCAGCTCCGGCGGCTCCAGAAAGAGGCCATCTTCATGTGCGCTCAGGACCCTGGCTCTGGAGACGCTGGAACTCGTGCTCGTCAGCGTGGACGCCGGCAGGCAGGCTATGTACGCCCGCCCCGGTGCGACGGCCGTCTTGGTGAAGATGGTCTTCATGGTGCCCTCCCGTCAGGACCGGGCGGGCGGCGGCGGCAGCGAGCACGCCATCGGGTCGCTGCTGGTGGCATGCCGCGAGTCTGCGGAGGCGCGGGTGGACGCCATTAACGCCGGCCTGCTCACGCGGCTGCTTCTGTTGCTGCAGAGCCAGTGCAGCCCCAGGGCCAAGACGAACGCCATGGCGCTGCTCAAGCTGCTCAGGGCCATCTGGGCTCGCCATTGATTAGCTCATCCCATCAATCTTAGAACTTTATGTAAATACTCCCGCGCTGCTATTTTCAAGTCATGGTCATATTATTTTGTGTAAATACGGAGTAGTACAGTAACAATCATTAACGAGCTCATGGTCATATTATTTGAATCTTTTCAAGTCCCGCGCTGCTATTTTCTGTATAACAAATTTCCGAATTGTCTCAAAGTGGCAACGAGTGAGCAATGTTCATATTACCCAAAAAAACGATCAGTGTTGGATGGTTAGAGGGACATTGGTATACCCAGTCCATCACTGTTTAAGTCCTCGTGCTCGCATTATTCCTGAATTCATTTCAGGATTTTCGGCGATGCGTTTTAAATAGGAGGAGACGTTTACGTCGACGACGAGGCGTCTACGGTGACTTCGTAAATCTCAAGACATCTCTTCGTCAAACGGAGTGACAAATTCCAGTCTCGATCCATGCCAACCCAACAGACACCCTCGAAGATACATGTGGAGCACCTTTATGATCACTCAGTTACGAAGTGACGTTCGATAACACACAAGGTATTCCTCCGGTATCCGGGAGTTGCATGATCTCATGGTCAAAAGAACAGATACTTAACATGAAGAAAACTATAGCAAAATAATTTAAACGATGTGATGCTAAGCTTACTGTTGGGTCTACGGTGTTGTCCTACGGTGCCCTCCGTCTCGCGCAAACGTGAGGGGTTCCCGCTGTACGGTGTTGCCATTTGTTCATGGTTCGCTTATGGTGGGTTCCCTAGATTGACAGAAGCTTAAACCCGAGTAAGGGGATATGACGTATGGGAATAAAGAGGACTAGATATTTAATGCTATGTTGGGTTTCACGACCTTAATGATCTTTAGTAGTTGCGGAAGCTTGCTAGAGTTCCAATCATAAGTACATACAATCCAAGTAGAGAAAGTATGTTAGCTCATACCTCCCCCTCATATAAAATTGTAAGAATGATTACCGGTTTAGTTATCAATTACCTAGTGAGAAATGACTTTCTTGTTGACAAAAGTTATCTACTAAACACTAACTTAGTTGATCTTTATCTAAACAGCCCCTAACTTTTATTTACGTGCTCTTTATTATCTTGCAAACTATCCTACTACCACTACTGGAATTAGTTTATTTGTCGTCTGCCAATTCTTTGCCGTCTGCTGGCTGACGACAAAGAAGGTCTTTGCCGTCCGCTTACAGAAAACGGACGACAAAGAACTGGCTGATGGCAAAGACCTTTGCCATCAGCCAGTTCTTTGCCGTCAGCTGGCAGACGGCAAAGAGAGAGGTGGGCCCCACTAACGAGCTTCTTAGAAAAACCTAACGGCCCTCCTCTTTGCCGTCCGCTAGCAGACGGCAAAGAGAAAAAAGCGGACGACAAAGAATTAACCTAACTAACGAAGCCCCACCCCGCCCCTCTCTGTCTCTGTTTCTGTCTTCTCTCTCCCCGACGACCACCGCCACCCGCCCCCACCACCCGCCGCCGCCCCCACCACCCGCCGCCGCCCCCTTGCCCCGCCACCCGCCCACCCACCGCCTCTCGCTCCGTCGCACCGATGATGGGCCTCGAACCCCTCGTTGGTTACCCCAAGTGGAAGGTGTAAGATGCAGTAAGTAGAAGTGTTTTCCCCTAGCAAAGATGCCAAGGATCGATTCCCCAGAGACTCCTAGGTTCAACAAGTAGGTGTCAATTGCTACGGCGCCAGATTAGTAGCAACCAACGTGGACCTGCACACAGATACAAATAACTTTGCTCCCAACGAGTACAGAGAGGTTGTCAATCTCTCCGGCCTTGTAGTTCACAAAGGGTTAAAAGCAGTGATAGTAGTGATAGATAGTTTTTTGCGATAGTAGGTAAATAACGAAAAGTAAATAGTGGATGTGATCAATGATGGTAATATGGACCGGAGTCTCATGATGTTCACTAGTGACGTCTCTCTCCCAAAAGACGATAAAACAGCTATGTGAGGTAAACAAATTACAGCTGGGCAATTGACAGGACCACGAATGCAAACCAATGCTGACTACATTGCAAGAAAGGTTGAGGTTCAAAGCATGGGCGGTACGCCAAAGTAAGTAGACCAAAATCCATCAATATCTACTACTAATCATCCACCTTGAGATATCTATCCAGAACATCTCGCTGGTATTAAGTTGCGAGTCCCACCCATAGTGTAAACTCAATGCAACAGACAAATGCATTAAAAGAACTTTGCGTAAAGTAAACAATCCCTGCACCCGCGGGCACAAGCACCGTTGTTTTCCCCCTTGTGGCAACAACACATCCCCTAGACTCATGTTTCTGTCACTCAAGCTAGTAATCGAGGGGCATGAACCCACAATCAAGCATAACGTTCCCTCTTGGAGTCACTACCTACTACTCGGCCAAAGCAATAAGTAACAACGGAGAACATGCAAGAATTACTTATGAACTAAAATATAAAAGAGGTGAATCAAATATATTACTCAAGATCAATCTGAACATAATCTCATAATCCATCGGATCCCAGCAAACTCAACATAGCAACAGCATAAGGATTACATAGGTGCCTCGATCATGTAGGGCAGCTCACGAGGACTAATTAGTGAAGCACAAGAACGGGAGGAGAACATCACATAGCTACTGGTCATGGACTCATGGTCCAAGGGAGACTACTCACGAGTCATCCGGGAGGCGTCCATGGTGGTGGAGAAGCTCCCGGTGGTGATCCTCCCCTCCGGCAGGGTGCCGGGAAGAGTTCTCCTGGTGCTCCCGATCTTGGAAGCGGCGGCGGCGGCGGAACAGAGATGGGATCGCGAAAAGAGTTCCTGTTCTGAGGGTTTCGGAGGTCCATCTAAATATATGCCAAAGGGGGGCACCGGACGGGCTTCGGGGGGCCCAGGCGCCCCCCCGGCGCGGCCCAGGGGGGGGGGCGCCCACAGGGCACCTGGAGCCCCCGTGGCCCCCCCAGGCTGCCCTTCGGACGCAGTGTTGTTTCCGGATCGCTGATTTTTTATATAATTTTTCTGGATTTTTCTGGGCAGTTCTCGAAACGTGAAAACCTGAAATACAAAAACAGCCGAAAATAGAAACTGGCACTGGGGTGCACTGGATTAGTAAGTTAGTCCAAATATGATCAAAAGTGTATGGAAGTGTATGAATATCATAGCAATATCACCCAAAAGTGGCATGGAGCAAGCAGAAATTATAGATACGTTTTGGACGTATCAACATCCCCAAGCTTAATTCCTGCTCGTCCTCGAGTAGGTAAATGATAACAAGAATAATTTCTGTGGTGACATGCTATTAACCATATAGGACTTTCTCATAGTCATATGACAAAAGCTTACTGAGACAATGATTCTAAAGTAATTAAGTTGTCTCAAGAGAAAATCACAAATGATTGAAAGTTTTACAACATGAAACTGAAACATCAAAAAGATTTGCAATGAACATGATGTGCAAATATGATAAAGTGATATCTAGCTTGCCCCCTTTAGTGATGCAAAACATAAATGCAAGGGCACCTTCAAGGTTTAAGTGATGACTAGATACAATCATTTCAGAATAAACGATATCACAATCATGCAAAAGACAATGCTACTTTGGGACAATGCACATTACACTCAGAATGACAATCATGCTCTCAGTAGTTGGTGCTTTAACATAAAGGTAAAAGAAAGGTTAAGTGCTAGAGCTTTTTATTTGAAAACATGGAAGCAATTGTGTCAACGGTAGTAGTACTTCATATGTGTCATGCATAAAACATCCTATAAGTTGCAAGCCTCATGCATCGAATACCAATAGTGCTCGCTCCTTGTCCTAATTAGCTCAGATTCCCATGGGTTATCATTGCATTACATATGTTTTAACCAAGTGTCACAAAGGGGTACCTCTATGCCACCTGTACAAAGGTCCAAGGAGATAGATCGCATTTGATTTCTCGTTTTTGATAGATCTCAACTTGAGGACATCCATACCTGGACAACATAGAAAATAGATGATGGACTCCTCTTTATTGCATAGGCATATTCTCATGAGAGATTGAGGATCAAGGTCCAAGCTAAAACTTCCACCATGATGCATGGCTTTGGTTGGCGGCCCAATGTTCTTCCCTAACAATATGCATATTAATTCAACCCACGGTAAATCACCCTTACTTCAGACAAGACGAACATGCATAGCAACTCACATGATATTCAACAAAAGTGTGACAGTTGATGACGTCCCCAGAAACATGGTTACCGCTCAGCAAGCAACTCATAAGAAATAAGATACATAGGCAACATATTCTTTACCACAATAGTTTTTAGGCTACTTTCCCATGAGCTATGTATTGCATGGTTAGTTTGCTTAGTACAGGTGGAGGTTAGCAAAAAGACTGGGAGCGACCAACTAAGAGAGCAATGACGGTCATAATCATGCAGAGCGACAAAGCAATATTGAATCAGGCATGGTAGTTATATCGCTACTTAGAAATAAAAGATCATCAAGGCTTGACAGACTTTCTTTACAGTCTTGAATATGCGTGAGCATACGCCAAGTCAATCAAAATAAATTCTCGAAGGAAGATATTACTAAACCATACCACATCATAGGCAAACAAACCAAGTTGGTACTCCAATAACACATTGGGAACCCCCCAGCTATTTGAGATTAACCAAAAGAAAACCTGAACTACTAAGCACCATCATGCAAGTAGCATCTTTATCATAGACACATTAACCAATGCAACGGAAGCAAACTCTCTTAATAAGGTGAGCATGGTAATTAAAGAGAGTTCAAGCAACCAACTAAACAAAAGCTCTTTGAAAAGATAAGCATGAATACTAAGAGCAGAGTATGATAGTAGCTATTAAAGGACAAAGAACACACACAGCATAGATAGACATGAAAATTCTATGTTATGTTCTAGGTAGAGGTGGAGCGTGTTTCTCTCCCACATAAAGGAATGCTGGGTTCCGACTCGTTATGAAAAATTAAAAAGAAAACTAAGAGCAAGACGCTCCAAGCATAGCACATAACACATGAAGTGATAAAAATATAGCGAAACTAAAGACGAACTGATAGTGTTGATGGAGAAGGGGATGCACGGGGGCATCCCCAAGCTTAGACGCTTGAGTCTCCTGGAATATTTCTTGGGGGTGCACGGGGGCATCCCCAAGCTTGAGCGCTTGACACTCCAGAATCTTTTTATCATCTTCCCTCGCACACTTGAAAACTCCCTCCATACATAACTCATCATAATCTGATTAGCGAGGTTAGTACCCTTAATAAAATAATTATACCTTGCTGGAAATAAAGATATTCTTGAAGTTCTACTGTTTCTCAAGATTGCCAAAAGGTTTTTGCAAAGAAAAAGCAAGTTCTTAATTTGCAAAGTGAAGGTAAGGCAAAACAGGACAGAATCTGTGAAAACAGAACAGCAGGCAGTAATTGGTCTGTTCGGGATACTTCTGCAACTCAAATAAAAAAACTCAGAACTGACGCACAAAATAAAATTATATATAGAACGCTGTCGAAAAAATTCAGACCAAAAAGATGATCTGGTGATTTTATACAAATTTTTCTATCCAAGGACAGAATCTGTTTCCTGGACAGCACCTCACAACTTTTGAACTTTCTAGCAATCAGAGGCTATACTTGGCACAAATATGAAAAGCAAAGATACAATGATGATGCTACAGCAGTAAACAACATCAAGACACAACAAAAGCAAAATTTTTATTCATGTGGGCTGCCTCCCAAAAGCGCTTTCTTTTATGCCTTTAAGCTAGGCATAATGCATAGATCAAGTTTTATCAAGAGTAAAAGAATAGCTAGCCCGTACAACAGACTCAAAAGGTAACTTGACCTTCTTACGAGGGAAGTGTTCCATCCCTTTCTTGAGAGGAAACTGAAATTTTATATTACCCTCTTTCATGTCAATGACAGCACCTACGGTGCGCAAAAAGGGACGTCCCAAAATAATTGGACATGAAGGATCACATTCAATATCCATAATAGTGAAATCAACGGGCACATAATTATCATTGACAACAATAAGAACATCGTCGATCCTCCCCAAAGGTTTCTTTATGGAAGAATCAACGAGACGAACACCAAAAGAACAAGAATCATAAGGTTTCAATTTAAGCATATCATATATCCTTTTGGGCATAACAGAGGTACTAGCACCAACATCACATAATGCATAACAAGAGAAGTCATTCAAATTAATTTTTATCATAGGATCCCAACCATCTTCTAGCTTTCTAGGTATGGAGGCTTCTACTCTGAGTTTCTCCTCCCTAGCTTTGATGAGAGCATTAGTGATATGCTCTGTGAAGGCAAGGTTAAGCGTGCTAGTGCGGGGATCTCTAGACATCTTGTGAAGGAAATGAATAACTTCTGTAAGAGTGCAATTATCAAAATCAAGGTCACGAGCATCAAGTAAAGTGGTAGTGGTGTCCTTAAGGTTCTCCTGTTTGGTAGTTTCTATAGTAATAGCATCACCATTAATAGGTCCATTGGGACCAGGAGTACATTGGGTGCTAAGAGTGTGAACATCCTCAATAACTTGGATAGTAGCAACAGTGCAGTGGGTAGGAAGGCTCTTAATTCTTTCCTCTTCCTCCCTTAGGGATGCAACCACTTCGGGTTTAGCTGCCATTTGGTTTATCAAAGTAGCTTGCGTGTGGGACATATTGGAAACTTGGGTCTCAGTGATAGTGAGTCTAGTCTGGAGGTTAGAAATCTCAATATTTATGTTCTCTAATCGTCTACTAATGTCTTGCAAGATAGCAGTATGCTCATTTAATTGCCTCGAGAAGGTTTTGTTTTGTTCATATTGGGTGTGCATGTAGTTCTTAGTGGCCTCCTCTATTTCTACCAGTTACTCATAGCCAGACAAGTCTCTATCTTTTTGGAAGGAGTTCTTGATGTTAGGATAAGCATTGTTGTTCCCATAAGAGTTAGAGGTGAACGGTCTAGGATTGTTACCAAAGTTACTCCTATAAGCATTGTTGTTGAAATTATTTCTAGAGATAAAATTCACATCTACTTGTTCTTGAGCAATCAAAGAATTTAAAGGAACATCATGAGGATCAACAGTAGATTGCTTCGAAAGTAGAGACATGATCAAGTCAACTTTTTCATTGAGGGAGGAAATCTCCTCGACAGAGTTTACCTTCCTACCTGTTGGAGCGCGTTCGGTGTGCCATTGGGAATAGTTGGTCATCATCTCATCGAGAAGCTTTGTGGCAGCACTAAGTGTAGTTGACATAAAAGTTCCTCCCGCGGCCGAATCTAACAAGTTCCGCGAGGTAAAGTTCAAGCCTGCATAAAAAGTTTGGATAACCATCCAAGTAGTCAAACCGTAAGTAGGGCAGTTCTTGATAAGAGACTTCATACATTCCCAAGCATGGGCAACGTGTTCATTATCCAATTGTTTAAAATTCATGATGTTACTTCTAAGTTGGATAATTTTAGCAGGTGGATAGTATTTTCCAATAAAAGCATCTTTGCACTTGTCCCATGAATCTATGCTATTTCTAGGCAAAGACTGAAACCAAATTTTAGCTCCTCCTCTCAAGGAGAAAGGAAAAAGCTTAAGCTTAACAATATTACCATCTATTTCTTGGTACTTTTGCATATCACAAAGTTCAACAAAGTTGTTCAAGTGTAAAGCAGCATCATCTCCAGCACCGGAGAATTGTTCTTTCATAACTAAGTTCAGTAAAGCAGGTTTAATTTCATATGAAGGTGCTGAAGTGGCAGGTGTAGTGATAGGTGTGCTGATAAAGTCATCGTTGTTGTGACTAGTGAAGTCACACAACTTGGTGTTCTCGGTGGAACCCATAGTAGCAAGCAAGCAAGATAACTATTTTTGTGATTTTCGATAAAAGGAACTAAAGCAAAAATGAAAGGTAAACTAACAAGACTAAAAAGCAAAGGTAAAAGATAGCATGCAACTCCCCTATCCTGAAGAGTGGAGTCCCCGGCAACGGCGCCAGAAAATACTCCTTGATGGGCCTCGAACCCCTCGTTGGTTACCCCAAGTGGAAGGTGTAAGATGCAGTAAGTAGAAGTGTTTTCCCCTAGCAAAGATGCCAAGGATCGATTCCCCAGAGACTCCTAGGTTCAACAAGTAGGTGTCAATTGCTACGGCGCCAGATTAGTAGCAACCAACGTGGACCTACACACAGATACAAATAACTTTGCTCCCAACGAGTACAGAGAGGTTGTCAATCTCTCCGGCCTTGTAGTTCACAAAGGGTTAAAAGCAGTGATAGTAGTGATAGATAGTTTTTTGCAATAGTAGGTAAATAAAGAAAAGTAAATAGTGTGTGATCAATGATGGTAATATGGACCAGAGTCTCATGATGTTCACTAGTGATGTCTCTCTCCCAAAAGACGATAAAACAACTATGTGAGGTGAACAAATTACAGCTGGGCAATTGACAGGACCACGAACGCAAACCAATGCTGACTAAATTGCAAGAAAGGTTGAGGTTCAAAGCATGGGCGGTACGCCAAAGTAAGTAGACCGAAATCCATCAATATCTACTACTTATCATCCACCTTGAGATATCTATCCAGAACATCTCGCTGGTATTAAGTTGCGAGTCCCACCCATAGTGTAAACTCAATGCAACACACAACTGCATTAAAAGAACTTTGCGTAAAGTAAACAATCCTTGCACCCGCGGGCACAAGCACCATTGTTTTCCCCCTTGTGGCAACAACACATCCCCTAGACTCATGTTTCTGTCACTCAAGCTAGTCATCGAGGGGCATGAACCCACAATCAAGCATAACGTTCCCTCTTGGAGTCACTACCTACTACTCGGCCAAAGCAATAAGTAACAACGGAGAACATGCAAGAATTACTTATGAACTAAAATATAAAAGAGGTGAATCAAATATATTACTCAAGATCAATCTGAACATAATCTCATAATCCATCGGATCCCAGCAAACTCAACATAGCAACAACATAAGGATTACATAGGTGCTTCGATCATGTAGGGCAGCTCACGAGGACTAATTAGTGAAGCACAAGAACGGGAGGAGAACATCACATAGCTACTGGTCATGGACTCATGGTCCAAGGGAGACTACTCACGAGTCATCCGGGAGGCGTCCATGGTGGTGGAGAAGCTCCCGGTGGTGATCCTCCCCTCCGACAGGGTGCCGGGAAGAGTTCTCCTGGTGCTCCCGATCTTGGAAGCGGCGGCGGCGGCGGAACAGAGATGGGATCGCGAAAAGAGTTCCTGTTCTGAGGGTTTCGGAGGTCCCTCTAAATATATGCCAAAGGGGGGCACCGGACGGGCTTCGGGGGGCCCAGGCGCCCCCCCGGCGCGGCCCAGGGGGGGGGGCGCCCACAGGGCGCCTGGAGCCTGTGTGCCCCCCCAGGCTGCCCTACGGACGCAGTGTTGTTTCCGGATCGCTGATTTTTTATATAATTTTTCTGGATTTTTCTGGGCAGTTCTCGAAACGTGAAAACCTGAAATACAAAAACAGCCGAAAACAGAAACTGGCACTCGGGTGCACTGGATTAGTAAGTTAGTCCAAATATGATCAAAAGTGTATGGAAGTGTATGAATATCATAGCAATATCACCCAAAAGTGGCATGGAGCAAGCAGAAATTATAGATATGTTTTGGACGTATCAACCGACCACCCGCCCCCCCCCTTGCCTCACCATCCCACCACCCGCCGCCGCCCCCTTGCCCCGTAGGCCCTCGCCCCGCACCCCTCCCCCGCGGCGCCCTGACCTACACAGCGCCCCCGCCGCCCCTTCCACGTCAGACAGCCGCGCTGCGACCGTCCAGCCGCCCCGTTCCCTACCCTGCGTCGCCGTCCCCGCCCCGTCTCGCCGCGGCCGTCCGGCCTCCCCCTCCACCGGGTCACCGCCTCCTCCAGCGGCCGCCCTCCCATCCACCCGCCGCCCCACGCCTCCTCCATCGGCGATCCCCTGCAGGTGAGTTCTCCCCCCTTTTTAGTTTAGTTTCTTTTAGTTTAGTTTCTGTTTTAGTTATAGTTTTAGCTTTAATTTTAGTTTAGTTTTAGTTTATCTTAGTTTTAGTTTATTTTAGTTTAGTTTTAGTTTTAGTTTAGAAGAAGAAGAAAAGTAGAAGGAGGAGGAGGAGGGAGGAAGAGGAGGAGGGAGAAGAAGAAAGAAGATGAAGAAGAAGAAGAAGAAGAAGAATAAGAAGAAGAAGGATAAGAAGAAAGAAGAGGAAGAGGAGGAGGAGGAGGAGGAGGGAGGAAGAGGATGAGAGGAAGAAGAAGAAGAAGAAGAAGAAGAAGAAGAAGAAGAAGAAGAAGAAGAAGAAGAAGAAGAAGAAGAAGAAAGAGGAGAGGTATTCAATTTTTTATTATGTTCATGATGACGATAAACTTAAATTATATACATATTATTCATGTCAGGTATTCATTTTTTTATGTTGTACTAATTTCGTTTACCTTTTGTCATTGCAGGTGTTGATAGGATGGTGGGCAAGGGTCCGGAGCGCCCGGAGCCTCCTGCGAGCGGTACTGGCCGGAGGGGTGGTTCCATTATTGCACCCCAGCCCCTCCGGTGAGCGCTGCTAAACAGTATGCAGACAGCAGCGGCGTGCGCTTCTTTTTTGGCTGGGAGAGGACGGGGGAGGACGAAGAAGGCTGCTAGAGGTGGACGTGGCAGCGGGAGAGGTAGGAAGGCTGCTACGCCTTCCTCGCCGCCACGCCAAGCTGATTCACCCGATCACGGGACTGCTCCGTCTGACGTGGACCCGTCAGACTCGGGTCCTTCGGCCAGACTCGGCTCGCCGATCCTTCGCCTGACGTGGACATGTCAGACTCGGGTCCTTCGGCCCACCAGACTCGGGTCGCTGATACTTCGCCCCACGTGAGTAGGGTCCCAGAGTCTTCGTCCCAGAAGACTCCGGTAGTCTTCGTCCCAGAAGACTCCGGTCCCGGAGTCTTCTTCCCACGAGACTTCGGAGGCTAGTCGCCCTACTGATGGTAGCAAGGACAACTTTTCTGATGATAGCTACATCGAGACGAGCTGGTTGAGAAGGGCAAGAAGGTCTACCAGCATGGCGGTACAAAGCTCCCGCCCGTGCCGACGACCCCTGAGCAGAGGGTATTGATTTCGCCTAATGGGTTGAAGTAAGTGCATTTACTCTTTTTTAACCTTTTGCCTTCACGTTTCTTCAAATTAATATCTAATGTGTCGTCCTTGTCATATTGCAGGGGTTGGGTACACCCCAGTGGTTCCTGCTGGCCCAACCAGGTCCTTGGTGTGCTTTGCCGGCAGCACTTCCCTGGGTGGGTCACGTTGCCCGGTCAGGGTCAGGTTCCATAGCTAGCACTGACCTGGGAGCTGTACTCGGTTGCCCCGGCCCCGCCGGAGTATTTGGTCGCCGGTGTCGTGTGCGAGACGGTGGCCGAGATTGTGTTCCATCGGTTTTTGGTAATTTCTCTATTACAGAATTAAAAATCAACACTACCTAGTGATTGTACTAATCAGTGTTTTCTTGTTTGATTGCAGACCTTCTACAGGGTTTCAGGGGGAGAGCAGGAGGCCACGTGTAAGGTTGTCGATGCCGAGTGCAAGCGCCTACTTCAGAACTTACGGCACGAGGCTCGGGTGCTGGCCGTTCGAGACTACTACGCCACGAAGGGTATTAGGAGCGCCAAGAAGAAGTGTAGCTGCAAGTTTCTGAGTAAGGACAAGTACATGCTGGTAATTACCTATTCTTAAGGCCTTGAACTTAGTTTTCTTGATTTGATTCGTATGCGTAGCACTGAAATTTCTCTTGACTAACTTAGGTGCCGCCGAGATGGTGTGCAGATAAGATGGACTGTTGGGAGGCGTTGGTGGATGCATGGTGTTCTCCCCAATGGCTAGTTGAACACCATAGGGCCAAGGATAAGCGTGACCAAATGGAAGGCGTGCCACACCATCAAGGGAGCTCCAACCTGTTGGAGTACGGGGATCACTAGGTGTGTGTTAGCTAAATAATGACCTAAACTTATCTTAGCTAGTTCATTTATGACGTATTTAGCTCTAAAATGACATAATAACCTTACATAGCTGTATAAAATGCCTAAATATGCTTTAGTTAGTTATAAAATGCCATAACTACCTTTGATAGCTCAATAACGACCTAAACTAATCTTAGCTAGTTCATTCATGACATAATTAGCTCTAAAATGACTTAATCACCTTAGATAGCTCTATAAAATGCCTAAATATGCTTTAGTTAGCTAAAAAAATGGCATAACTACCTTGTATTGCTCAATAATGACATAATTAGCATACTTTGGTCAATAATGGTATAATAATCTTGGTTACCTCCCAAATGACCTATACTTAGTTTATTTTCCTCGAAAATGACATAATAACCTTACTTAGCTCCAAAATGACCTATTTACATAGCAATATCATTTCTTCATGCTAGCTCATTACTAGGAAAAGGGCTATAGATGGAATTGATACTAATGGCGCACCAGACAAGCAGTGCGCCATTAGCACCGAACTCAGATACGCCATTAGAGTTCAAACTACTAATGGCGCACCTGGCCCAGCGTGCGCCATTAGTATCAAAAAGTTTTTTTTTGAACTAGTGCGCCTGTCCAAACATACTAATGGCGCATCAAGACGAAGTGCGCCATTACTAGTTGTAACTAGTAATGGCGCACCAGCAGTAAAGTGCGCCATTAATGTTCTTTTTTTATGATATTTTTTATTCTTTTTTTACAAAACTACTAATGGCGCACTGTCCCACAGTGTGCCATTACTAGTTTAAACTAGTAATGGCGCACAGTGCGACAGTGCACCATTAGTATGTTTTTTTTTGCAAAACTAGTAATGGCGCACTAACTGAGGATGCGCCATTAGTAAGTGGGCAGCAACAAGATATTTTGGACAACCTCTCCTACCCACACTCACTTTCTCCCCCACTTCATTCTGTCCACCTCCTCCTCCTCTCGGGTCCCTCCTCTTTTTCACCTCATTTCCACCATAGATTCATTCAAATTAAGTGGTTAAATTACCTTGTTTTGATAGGTAAGTAAGGGGGAAGCTATATTTATGTTGTTCTCCATACAACAATGTGCACATGCACTTTTTATGGCCTAGCTAGATCTATGTATGTTCGTGGTGTTGCATATGTTTGTTGTGTTGCATATGTGTTTGTGTTTGGAGGTGTACCGGTATTTGAAATGCGATAGTTGCCAATATTTTCTCGGAATGTTGATTCATTTCCATTTCGGTGAGAATTTTGGCATTAAGCATTCTTTTTTGTCCTATTTTTAGGGAAAGTCATGGCAAATTTTTTCTTGGTTCTAAAATATCGTTTTGCTCTACCCCGCAGGCGACCATGGTGCGCACGATGACCGAAGGCATCGTGAATAGGTTTTTGAGGTCCGCGAAGGCCGAGATGCTTCAAAAGAACGAGACGGAGATAAGATGTCCGTGTCGAAGATGCAAGTTGAAGAGCCTTATTGCGGACCCGGATTCCGGGCAGGTGCGGGACCACCTGCTCTTGCGTGGTTTCATGGATGACTATCGGTGGCAAGGTGATGAAGATGACTACGAAGTCGTCCATGGGGGCCGGGCAAGAAATGAGGAAGGGCAGCAAGACAACCACCGCGGCTCGGGCGGGCGAGAAGACGAAGAATCCCCAGGAGATGATCACGACGGTGATGCTGTACACAGTCATCATGTAGAAGATGCAGGACATGATGATGAGGAAGATGCCGGAGCAGACGACGGGCATGATCATGAAGATGATGATGCCAGCGGAGCAGACGACGCTGGACCATCGATGGGCTGGGTGCAGGACCCTCATATTCAAGAGCTGCTTCTCAAGCAGACTGATAACGCAAGAGCTGCCGCCCGAGAGAAAGCCAAGATGGATCAACTTGAGTTAGACGCGGTTACTCCATTGTATGAAGGATGCAGGCCCGAGGATACCCGCCTGAAAGTAACGCTCATGGCTCTGGAGATGAAGGTAAAACACAAAATGACCGACGCATGCTTCGACGAGAACATGTCATTCTGGCACGAACGTCTTCCCAAGGGGAACAAGTGCCCCACCAGTTTGGAGGAGGCGAAGAAAATCGTGTGTCCTCTAGATTTACCGCACGTGAAATACCATGTGTGCATGAACAATTGCATCATTTATCGGGACGAGCACGCGGAGTCTACCATATGTCCGGTGTGCGGCGTCACCCGATACAAGAAGAGGAAGAAAGCTCCTCGAAAAGTGGTGTGGTACTTTCCGATCACTCCTCGTCTGCTGCGGTATTTCGCGGACCCTAAGGTAGCAAAGCTCCTGCGTTGGCACGCGGATAGGGAGGAGAAGAAGTGAGAAGATGACGCAAATGATCCGGAGATAGATAAAAAAGACAAGATGCTGAGTCACCCTAAGGATGCGAGCCAGTGGCAAGCGTTGAACTTCGAAGACCTAGAATTTGGGAATGATCCAAGGAACATCGTGCTGGGCGCGAGCACCGATGGAGTCAATCCGTTTGGCAGCCAGAGAAGCACACATAGCACCTGGCCTGTGTTTGTGTGGATGTACAACCTTCCCACCTGGTTGTGCATGAAGAGGAAGTACATTCACATGAGTATGCTAATTGAAGGACCGAAACAACCAGGGAACGACATCAATCTGTATCTGGGGCTGCTGAAAGAGGAGCTAGACACGCTGTGGAAAACGCCAGCCAATACGTGGGACGCCGCAAAGAAAGAATATTTCCCTATGAGAGCCGCGCTGCTCACGATGGTGCACGACTATCTCGGTTACGGATATGTCGCGGGGCAGGTGGTCCACGGATTTTCTGGATGCGTCAGGTGCATGGATGACACAACGTATCGCCAGCTAGATAGAGATCCCGGGTCTTCGAAAACCGTGTTCATGGAACATCGAAGGTGGCTTCGCGGCGATGACCTGTGGAGAAAACGCAAGGATCTGTTCGATGGTGAAACCGAACCCCGAGGACGCCCGCGTACGAGGAGCGGCGAGGAAATAGACGAGCTGTTGAAAAATTGGAAAGATTGCCCACTGCCGGGAAAGAAGCAAAAGGCGCCAGAGCTGGGAAAGAAGCGAAAGGCGCCAGAGCCGCTGCTGAAGGTATGGAAAACGAGGTCTGTTTTCTGGGACTTGCCGTACTGGAAGATCCACCGTGTGCCTCACAGCCTTGATGTAATGCATATCACGAAGAACGTGTGCGAGAGTCTGCTTGGTACCCTGCTCAACATGCCAGAGAGGACCAAAGATGGGCCGAAAGCAAGGGCAGACTTGAAATCAATGGGCATCAGGCAGGAGCTTCACGCTATATATGATGATGATGATGATGATGATGATGATGATGAGGCGAAGCAGGACACGGAAAGTCGTCGCAAAGGCAAAAAGGCCAAGAAGACCGGAAATGACTACCCTCCCGCGTGCTTCACTCTAAGTCAGGAGGAGATCGAGCAGTTTTTCACCTGCCTCGTAGGAGTACAACTTCCTTACGGTTACGCGGGGAAGATAAGCAGATACCTAGACCGGGCGAAGCTTAAGTTCAGCGGGATGAAGTCTCACGACTGTCAGGTGCTGATGACGCAGATACTTCCAGTTGCAATCCATGGGATCATGGACGCGCACGTCCGTGAAACCCTATTTGGCCTATGCAACTTTTTCGACGTCATCTCTCGGAAGTCTGTTGGCGTGAGGCAACTCAGAAGGCTACAGGAAGAGATCGTGGTGATACTATGCGAGCTTGAGATGTACTTCCCGCCCGCATTCTTCGACGTTATGGTGCATCTGCTGGTCCATATCGTGGACGATACCATCCAACTCGGGCCGACGTTCCTGCACAGCATGATGCTGTTCGAAAGGATGAATGGTGTCATCAAAGGATACGTTCGCAACATGTCACGTCTAGAGGGAAGCATAGCCAGGGGCTTTCTGACCGAAGAGTGCATCTCCTACTGCACGAATTATCTAGGCATCGAGAACCCCGTTGGTCTGCCCGTCAACAGGCACCTCGGCAGGCTCGCTGGATGGGGTCACCGTGATGGTCGCCGCGAAATGCATGTCGACTTCGAGGGTCGACTCGCCGACTTTGAAAGAGCAAACCTAGTCGCGCTATAACACATAGACGTGGTCGATCCTTGGGTGGTAGAGTACAAAACCTTTATTGAGAAGACGTACAATGACCGAGGCCAACAGAGGATGGACGGAGATATAATCAAAGAGCACAACTCATGTTTCACGCGTTGGTTCAAGCAGAAGCTTCTGTCGTACCCTTTACATGAGGATTCTTTCGCGGAAGAACAACTCATATTTGCCTTGTCACAGGGCGCCGAGCACAACCTGATGACCTATGAGGCGTACGATATCAATGGCTACACATTGTGCACCGAGGCCAAGGACATGAAGAGCGATGGTTATCAGAACTCCGGGGTAACGATGGAATCCTACACCGGTAATGACAAGGACAGATACTACGGAAGGATCGAGGAGATCTGGGAGCTGAGCTACGCTGGAGAGAAGGTCCCGATGTTCCATGTCAGATGGGCCAAGAGCGTCCTAAAAGAAGACCGGTATTTCACCACCATGGTTATACCCGAAGCCAAATCCAAGACCGCGGGCGCAAACGTCACCGCGAAAAATGAGGCATGGGTACTGGCTTCCCAAGTTGACCAATGCTTCTTCATTACCGACCCGTCAAAGCCCAGTCGTGTTGTCGTGAGGAGAGGCAAAAGGAAGAACATCGGAATGGATGGAGTAGCCAATGAGCAAGACTTCGACAAGTACGGCGACCCGAGGATCGAACATGACGACGATGATGAAGTAGCAGCTTACACCACAAGAAGAAGCAGGACCACCCTACCTAAAGGACGTCCGTTCCACAGAAGAACTCCATTTGCGAAAAAGAAGGGCAAGAAGATTGTGAACAGATAGCTAGCTAAGATCGATTGTATTTAAATCGTAGCCTTCATTTATCGATTGTATTTCATGGGCACTTTTTGAACTATCATGAATATTTTTAAATTTCATGGACACTCGATCTCGACCCCCCTTCCATCTCGATCTCTATCCCACCTCGCCAGATTCGCTCCCCCTCCCCGCCGAGCACCCCCCGGTCCACCGGCCGCCGCCGCCGACCCCCCGCACCCTCGATTCTCCTACTCAACCGCC